>JARQOC010000004.1:175427275-175691592 GCA_033576535.1 Allobates femoralis
ACATGAAACCGAGCTAAAAATAATGCAAGGCAAGTTTCAACCTCATGTTCTAAATTTAGAGATGGGAAATTGGTTTGACTCATGATGTATTTAACCTCTGGGAAGTTTGGACATGATATTGGTTTGTAGTAAGCGTAGTAAGACTCGGCTGAATCCTACGTCATGCTACGTTATTGGAGTCATGAAGCTTCTGCTGCTATTAAAACGTGTAATATAAATGCTCGCAATCCAATGCTCTTTTATTAACACCCTTTGGCTACAGCTATGCTTAAGCCTGCCACACATTCCTCGCTTTTTCTATTTAAAGCACATTCCCCCTTCTTTTTAAAAATAAGTTTCTTGCTTTAAGTCTTACTCAACATACACTCCTCAATAAAGTTAATTAACTGAATACAACACAAGTTGAAATTGAATGTCTTGAAATTCGCTGGTACCGACAAAGTCTGACAATGAATGTTTTGATTTGTACAAATTGCCAAAAATCGTTCTTCACCATTACACATTGTAGTTGAGGACTTGAGTTACAAACTATGCAAGCGTCCCCCAAAAACTTTGCAACTATCACATTACGTAGTAAAGCGCTACTGTCCCACCCCAGGGCCTTGGGGTCCCGGGCTTGCAATTCACAGATTGGGGGGGTTGTCACGGGTGGCTGGTGCCGGCTGCCATGTCCTGGGTCCGCGTTTAAATAGGGGAATTTGTTTAATAAAAGTAAAATGTCTCGTGACGTCACCTACGGTTCCCAGTAATGGTACCTTTACACGCCGCTACTGAGGGTAGCAACAGGTAGGCACCGCACGTGCACGCGCGTGTTTTCAATGGTTCCTAGCGGTATCTGATGCCGCATTTACACGCCGCCACAGCGTGCTCTACTGAAGGTATTTGCGCTCTCCCCGGAAGTGCCGACGGGTGCCTGGGCTAACTACCTGTGGAATACCTTCCCTGATTTACATGCCGCTACAGAGTTGTGTATTTCGAGACGCTAAAGCGTTGATTGGACAACGCAATAGCGTCATGATTGGCCAGCCAGTGCAGGAAGGCTGGCTAATACATGACGCTATTCCAAATGAAGACTATGAATGGACAGCTCTTTAAATATGGTGCCCTGTGAAGGGACAACCATTCGTAACGCAGGAGCTTCCGCCAATGATCGCTGATGGGGCGTGGTATCCATGACGCTGTGGCACGCCCCAGGGATTCAGTAGGTGTCGGAAATACCTTCCTGTGCCCCGATTACATGCTTATACCTGCTTGTTTTTGAGCACAGCTGAAACACAGGTATCCAAAGAAACAGGGAGGAACAACCTGAATTACACACCGCCACCTCGCGGTGTTTTGAAGGTATCAGGTGCAATTGTCTCCGATACCTGGCGGTTTCTACCTTTTGGTAGCGGCGTGTAAATGTACCATAAGATTACTTGCAGACCTTTGGGGTGATGATGAGGCAGCTAGTTGGTAACACTCCCTATAGGTGGAGCGGGTTTCCCGGGGCAGTTGTGGTGAATAGGGATTTACACTTGGAAGCAGTTCATCCAGCGGCCCTGTCACAGTCTTAGCAAGGAAACAAGTGTGCGGCTCCTCCGTCGCAGGCAAATAAAGATATGTCACACAGTTATTAGCTCTGTACAGGTTTTACCGGCATGACTTCAGGCAGCTTACAGGTGTTACAGTCGCACAGGTTCTGCTGGCCTGAGTAGTCACCAGAGAACCAGAATTTCGCACTTGGGACCCTCGTGGTGTGCCTGCTGTTTCCTTTCTCTTGTCCCTCATTGTGCTCTCTCTCCTACTTCCCAGCAGCGCTCCCGCATGCAGAGCCCTCAACCAGCTCCCACGGATTCTCTCTGGAGGGTTCCTCTCCCAGTCCTCCGGAACCTATATGGGGCCTTTTGTGGATTACTCTGGTGTCGGCCACGACTTCCTACAGAAACTCGTGCCTCCAGTTTGGCGGCTTGGGGATGAACACCCGCACCGCTCTCAGAGCCAGTCTTCCATTTCGGGACTGAACCCCTCCAGCTGGTAGTCGCACCGGGCCTGGATTCGGGTGCACCACAACACCAGGTGCCACTAGGGTCCCCTTCTGTCAAGGGGATCTCTCCTGAGACGTCCTCCGCTGTGCTCCGCACAGCTTCAACTTCCCTCAGACTTCTCACTATCAGTATCCCACCTAGCTCCTCCCACCGGGACTGGGTCTCTCTGACAACAGGCACACACCCACATCCTGACTGCACTAAGGTGTGTGGATGGATAAATTGAGGGTCCCTTATGCAACATCCCAATCCTCTAGTCACAGGAGTACAACACTATCTTTTATGGGTGCTGTACCCGTATTTGGCATCCCGACCAGTGGCGCGCCACACTACCAACCAAGAGAGAGTATGATAGCCCATGTCTCTGAATTTTATTTCTGCAAATGTTCTTGAAAGTTGAATGGCTCTTGTTTTAAGTGATTTTTTATCCCCAACAATTTAAGAAAAACTTTAATGAAATACATCCTTATCACATGGTTGTTTGTGGCATATAAGAAATGAAAGGAAAAGGAAAGAAGAATGTGCTACTCACAGATTCACACCTGTGGATTCCCAGGCATCCGGCATAGTGGGTGGCTTCCACTGGTTCAATAGACAATAGACAAAGATAAAAATTTGCTGCCACTTTTCTTCATTAAAACAGTGTCCTTTATTTTAAAGACCCCAATTTTAATGTAACATGAATCTTTGAAATAAAAGACATTGTTTTAATGAAGAAAAGTGGCACTGGATTTCTATCTTTGTCTGCTTGTGGCGTATACCTAGTCTAATAACATTAAGCATTGTAACAAGGTATCCTTGTGCCAGGGCTTCACAATGCACACACCCTCATTTCCCCACCAATCCATAATTTTTATGACACTTGCTCCCCATTTTATTCCTAATTGTTCTCTAGATATACATGTAGTTGTCTGACCAGCTTTACATGTATTGACTTCTCTCTTTCTTCCATATTACTTTAGCTCAATTAAAACATTAAAATAAGTAGCATACACTATTAGGGAACCTCAGAGTGTTAGCCACACCATTCCTAGATAATTAGACTACATGCAAGATTTGGGAAAAATTTGACCATTCTAACATTTGAATTTGTAAAGTTTCTATCTTTAAACCTCAACACTGACATTGTAATACCAAGAAGGAAAAGTTGTGGAATTATGCAGATCACAAGATCAATAGACATGTTACGCCAGTTTCACATCATGGTTTATCTCATCCGGGGCAGTCCGGTGTGAACCGGACAGCTCCAGATCAGATTTTGGCCCCATAGTACTGCTATGGGGCAGATGGAGCCAAATGGCAGCTATTTGCCATCCGGTTTCCATGTGTCCGGAAGGATCGGGCAGGATTCAGATTTTTCTTCCGGTCACAACGTTTTTGTGTCCGGGGCAAAAATCTGAGAAAATCGATCCTCCCGAATCCAGCGCAATCTGGCGCCATATAAAATGAGGGTCTATGGTGCCGGATCCAACATAACATCGGATGTGGCTCCCGGACGCCGGATGCTGGAGTTTAGCAACGAGTGCTGCTAAACTTCAGCACCAGGAGCTGTCCCCTGCAGAGATTTCAGGACCACAGCTAGCTCCCCGCTATCCGTGATTTTGAAATTTCAGCAGCTGCAGCTGCTATCAGCCGAATCCGGCTGCAAACCGGACCGGAGGGCATATGTGCCCTCCAGTTCTGTTTGTAAATTGGGTCCGGGGCTGTCAGGTTTACACCGGACAGCCCCAGACATGATCACACCGCAGTGTGAAACCAGCCTTAATGATATGCAAATAATAATAAATAGAAGCTAAATTTTCTAAATATCTTGATTTATCAAGTATTGCATGTGAGCACCTTGTATAGAAATACACACTCTTGAGAAGTTATTAGTGAGATCATTAATGGTGAGTGGGGAATATTTTGCCAAGATGAATGCATTTGTGCATGCAAAGCATCAAGATCTGCTACTGGCAGTTATCTTTGCAATTGCCAACCAATATTGTCCAAGATGTGCGTGATAATAATAATAATAAAAAATAATAAATCTTTATTTATATAGCGCCAACATATTCCGCAGCGCTTTACAATACAGTGATATACAAACGGTCATAGGTAACAATGAAAAATATACAATACAGTAAATAATTAAAGTAGAGAATCAATGTAAAAATCCAATACACTAACCAGAGAATCGATGTAAAAAGTAAAATAAATAAATCAGAGAAATGATGTAAAAAATACAGTACAGTAATTAGATAAATACAATAAGCATAGAATCAGTGTAACAAGTACAATACAATAATTAAAGCAAAAATAAGGGTGACCCTGCTCAAAAGAGCTTACAATCTAAAACGAGATGGGGGTTAGACAAAGTACAGGGGCTTATTACAGGGATGGTCCAGGCATCTTGAGGAAGTGGGGGATAGAAATGAATGGTCACCAGACAATCTGTGTAGAGCTTTTGGGTTTGGTGGAGTTTGAAGAAGAGTTATGACCAAAGAGATAGTAAATGGGCTATATACAGTACAAAGGATTTCTATTAGGGAGCATGATAGGTCGCCTTAAAAAGATGTGTTTTTAGGGAGCGTCTAAAGCTACGCGAGTTGTGGATAGTCCTGTTTTCTTGGGGTAAAGAATTCCAGAGAATTGGTGCAGCTCAGGAGAATTCTTGGAGCCGGGAGTGGGAGGTTCAGATTAGTGCAGATGTTAGTTGAAGGTCATTTGTAAAACATAGAGAGTGGGGTGATAGACAGAGATGAGGGAGGAGATGTAGGGAGGTGATGAGAGATATCATCAGTCCAAACACATGGCAGACCATCAAAATATGTATAGGCCATTCAAGCTTCTCACAGTATCACAAGAAACATGTGGCTTGTCATTAATGCATTGAAATATATCTTCACTTGTATCAGCCAACGTTTGTATGTGCAGGTATTTCTGCATGTGGCGCTCATACTCAACTGAATAAATTGAGATGTTTTAAAAATGTAGTTTCCATTTTGTCATCATCTGCATATTATTAGCATGTTTTGTCATCCATAATTCCAGAAATTTTCATTCTTGGTGCTGCAATTTCAATGTTGAGGAGTGTTTTACGTGCAATGGGGAAGTTCACTGTTCTGTTGGAGAGTTTCCCTTGATATTATCTATATATATTAATGGGGCCTGTCAATGGCATTAGTATTTTTAAGACTACACCTTTATTCTCCTAATCCCTCTATCATTACCATTCAGCATTGACTTTGAGAATCGGAACATCTAAGTGCTCCTGAAAGAAAGTGCCCAGGATCAAATGTGGATTGATGTCCTCACATGTCTGCTTCTATCATTAATCTAGTGAGTCTCTGTCATCACTGGTTATACTGGTCACACTTTCTCCAATAACAGTAATATTTGGAGGTTTGTACTATAGTTACTTCCAGCTGATACATCATAATTTGATCAATTGCTGACTTTGATCTTCAGGTGTAAATATTTTGAGCTTGTGACCAGTTACGAGTTCATTATAATTTGAAATATTGATTGAAAAAGGGGGTTAAACCCATTAAATGTGAAAACGTTTGTACATTTGTAAATGTCATTAGGACTGTGAATTGTAAGCCTTCAAGAAGAACTCCCCCAACCCTTAAAAAATTGGCCATACATTGACAAATCAGAAATTATCCAGCCACTTAAGGAAACAGACAGCACTCACCGAATGAACTTCATTTATTATACACAACTAAAGCAACATGGACACGGGAACAGGAGGGAGGATGACAGCAAAACAATGGCTGCTCCACGATACACTGCGCTTCAACGGTTCTACCTGTCATCTGGTGAGTGCTCTCCATTTCCTTAAGCGACTACTATACCGAGGAATATACACCTGGAGACATAAGAGCGACTTCTGGAGGCTGAATCTGGTGGTATCCATTGATCCCATCGATCCCGAGGATTAAGAGTGTGCTATAAGGTAGTGCCCGACCTTTTCTTCTTTTTTTATTGGACAAATCAGATATTAGTCAACCAGAAAAAAGAATATTTCCTATTGACTATATGGCCTTTAGCATATTTGGTTGATAAAACGCAGAGGTGCCAAGAATGTCTTTGTCTAAGTGCATCATTGGCATGGCAAATGTTTGCTCCTTTTGGTTCATCATGCTGAAAGCATTGCAAGATTATCCCAGTGACTCAAGATGGCTTTGCTAAACCTTGGTTCAGCTGTATCAACATGCATCAGCAGGAGCCATTGTACTTGTCGAACTTTGATCTTGTCTCATTGCTAAGTTTCCTGAACTCAAAAATAGGTAAAATCACATTAGCACAATTATCTGAACACAAATGTTTGGAAAAGTACATTGTTTCATAGACACAAAAGAAAGTATACAATTTTTTTCTAATGAAAAGAAAATTCCTCTGGTCATAGACCGCAGCTTTTTCTGTCAAAAGACCAAGGTGCTGATTCATGAAAACCAGAAAATTGCTGTAAAACAGTTTGAAAAGTCGTTAAAATTATTGAGCAATGTGGAGCAGTGAAAAATTTGATGACCTTTGACATTTTCATGCCAATTTTGAAAAGCTCAGGCATAATGGGGAGAGAGGGGAAGGAGCCCGGGTGGACTATGGCTACACCCGACCGTCAAACTCATCAATAACGCTGGTGTTTTTTTTATAAAGGTTTTAGTTATCTTTGTTGTACATGTTTTGTTTAAATCACCGTCTGATTTAGGAGTAATCACTCAATTGCTAACAGAGAAAAACCCTAATATTACTAATATCAAAAAGATCTGAACCATAATACACAAAAATATTGTGAGAAAGCAAAACAAAAAAAATATTGCCAATAATTAATTGGTCAAGAAATCCTACTGTCTTAAATTCTCCAGAAGGAGGCCAATAATATATATAAAATTCCAAAGAGAAAAGTCAATAGGACAATGGCAAAAAATGAGGGACACCTATTTGGGAATTTTGCACTTTATAATAGATGATGCTATGAGTGATTGTGCCTGAATACAGGTCTGCTGAGGACACCAGGCACTGGATTTGCCCAAGATAAATATTAACCTTTTTTTGTGTAAATTCTGTTTCTAGGCAGGGCCCTATTTAGGGACTCCTGTGACAGACAGCTGTTGTTAAGTGGTTGGTGCACCACATCATTTTTAAAGGTCGGTTTACACGTGTAGATATCACTAAGGATATCGTTGCAGCATCACCGGTTTTGTGACGTTATAGGGACCTCGTAGCGACGTTGCAGCGTATGACATCTACCAACGACCAGACATCAGCTAGCTGATTGTTGGTATAATGGCCAGGGCCATTTTTCGATCGTTGGTCTCCTGCTGGACGGCTAGCATCGGGAGACCAACGATCAACGAGCTCCCAGTGCCGCACAGTACACTCTGGGAGCAAGTAACCAGGATAAACATCAGGTAACTAAGCACAGCGCTGTGTTAGTTACCTAATGTTTACCCTGGTTACCAGCATTATTGCTAGTCTCTGATCGCTGGTAAGTCTGCCTGTGTGACAGCTCACCAGCGATCAGAAAGCGACACACCCCAGCGACCCTGGTCATTGGTCGGGTCGCTCGGACATTGCAGCATGTAAACCGGCCTTTAGGGTGGCTAGGCAGGCTGTTTAGTGGCAACACGGTGGCTCAGTGGTTGGCATGGCATTACAGCCCTACAACACTTGGGTGTTGGGTTCAAATCCCTCCATGGACAATATCTGCAAGGAGTTTGCATGTTCCCTTCTTGTTTGCATGAGTTTCTTTCAGGTTCTCCAGTTTCCTCCCATACTCAAAAGACATAAAGTTAGAATGTTGAGATTGTGAGCCTCAATGAGGACAGTGTTGCAAATGTATGCAAAGCATTATGGAATTAATAGCGCTATATAAATGAATAACTATTATTATTATAAAATTTGATCTCTTTGGCCAGTGGACTACCCGTATTGTCCAAATAGGTGTCCCTAATATTTTGCTTTTGCCCTATTGTCTTTTCTCTTAGGAGTATTGTATATATTATTGGTCTCCTTCTACAGAATAAATATGGGCCAGCCATAAGATTGACTGAGGACGGCCCCAGTATGGATCTAAAATGCATGTATACTTGCATAAATCTTCTGAAACTAGGGACATCTTCCTCACATCTTGTTTCCATAAACAGAAAGGTCTTCTTATTAAGCTCTTCTTGTATGTATCCACCAAAGCAGTTAATTTTATTTTTTATTATTCTGCCATAACAATTGTAATATTAAAGGGTTGACCGTTCCCAATATATTGATGACCTATCCTCAGATTGGGACATCAGTATCAGATTGGTGGGGTCTGACATCCGGTAACCCTGTCAATCAGCCGCTGCTGGCAGTGCTCTTCCAAGGTCGCTGCACATTGAACAGATCCATGTAGTGTTGTTTCAATCAATGTATACATTCAACTGCTGACAGAGCTTCTAGCTGAAGATAAGTAGGGGTGCCGGGGTCAACCCCCTATGATCTAATATTGATAAACTTCCCCAATATCTTGTGACCGGGCAACCTGTAATCTACTAGTCCAATACAACATACTGTAAAATACCATAAGAACTGCATAAAACTTGTGGAAGACTTTTACAGTAGTAGGAGAAATGGATGTATCTAATCCTAATTATCCTGTTGAATTTTGGATTAATATATCACATTTGTACTTATACCATTAAAAAGAAACGGCAAAACTCTAAGATAAAGCCACCAACTTCAAAAAGTTATAACGTTGCAAAGATAAGTATGAAAAAGTGAAATAAGGAATTAAGCTGGTGGTAATTAAAAAAATCCTGAAATCGAAAAATAAATATTTTAACATCTTGTCTTTTATAATGGCTTATCTCATATTAATGTGTTAATTGGTATATTTCAACAGACTTCATACAAAATGCTGTTCCTCTGAGAAGTCGTTTACATTTTCAAAGGATTTTTTTATACTGCAAACAGTAATCTACTAAAGCTTTCCTATCGGTACCCACTTGTCATGATGTACATTGATGAAGTGATGTTAAATACTTGAATACAAAAGTAGATAAAGAGATTTTCTGAATTGTTTTATGAAAAAATAAAGAGGTAGCATTGTTCAGTGGAGTGACATGACTTCTTCCCAGCAGTACCTGACATGGTAATCATAGAATCATAGAATGGTAGAGTTGGAAGGGATCTATTGGGTCATCTGGTCCAATGCCCTCCCCCGCTCAAATCAGGATTTACTAAATCAATCCGGACAAATGTCTGTCCAGCTTTTATGTTATGTTTATGAATGTTTAAAGACATTCATAGAAGGGGAACTCACTACCTCTTATGGTGGTCTGTTCCACTCGCTGATCACCCTCACTGTCAAAAAGTTTATTTCTAATATCTAATCTGTGTCTCCTTACATTCAGTTTCATCCCATTGCTTCTAGTCTTTCCGTGTGCAAATGAGAATAAAGCTGATCTTTCAACAGTGTGACAGCCCTTCAGATATTTGTAGACAAATGTAATGTAATGTGTACGCACGTGCCGCTGTATCATGGTTTGCTCCTTGTTCTGCTAATTGATGGTCTTAACAAATTACCCTCTCAAAAATACCCTTACTGATTATTGTAAATAACAATACTCTTTTTGCGAAAATGTAATTTAGATAATAATATGGGCGATACCAGAATAATTTGGGAACTAACAGGCCCTTACCAATATTATAGAAATCAGCCAATCCTTTGTGGTATCATTAATCAATTCACCTATCTTGGTATAATCCGTCAAATATTGTCACTGTTTAATAGAGCATAAGTGGGATCATAAATACACTAAGTAATGCCACTTGCCTGGTTCCGTTGTGCTAGCAGGCACAACACGGATAATCAGCGGGTCAGCATGTCCTCCACTTCCCGGGCATATGCAAGGAAGGACTCCGGCGTCATGAGCACAAGTTTCAGGCTCTGGTTCACACTGCAGAGAGAAGTACCTCCCTGACTCATCACTTCACATACTGGCGGCAAGTGAACACCGCCAGTAGCCGGTGAGGAAATTGTATCTATTGAATACTGTTATCGTCCTGCTGCAGCACTAACCTGCTCCCAAAGGGAGTAGAAGAGAGAAAAAAATAATAAAAAAAAGAGGAATTAACTAGGCGATGCAGGGCAAGTAACCACCATAGACTTGGATGAATTTTCCTTTATTGATTCTAAAAGCACAACGCGCGTTTCAGGGATGGCCAGTCCATTTCATCAGGTGCAATACAAGGAGGGGGTCACTCCACCCCTATATATTTTGTGTATATACGGATGCTGTGACACCCTCTCTATATTGTACCTGATGAAGAGGACTGGCCATCCCTGAAACGCGTGTTGTGCTTTTAGAATCAATAAAGGAAAATTCATCCAAGTCTATCGTGGTTACTTTCCCTGCAGCGCCTAGTTAATACCTCTTTTTTATGATTATTATTATTATTTTCAAGTCTAGATAGTGAACTTCAATTGATCTTTAGGGAACTTTTTGGTGTATCATGTATGAACATCCATATATTAGGTCCACTGGAGTCACTCTCATAGGAGCAGCATTGAGAGCCGCTAACAAACTCATCTAACTGCATAGGTTTTCCCCCAAATATGATAACCCCACTTATTGTAAACTGGCCCTTTACAAACCCAATAAACAAATTGGAGTAATGATGTGCTTTTCCTTCTCTAGAGTTTTCAGTTGACTTTTTGAAGGTAGCAAGGGACCCAAAAGCACATGTATGACATTAGTGGTCCTAGTTAACAGACCGTCAGTGTAATACCACTTTTAAACAAACTTTCAGAATTTATTCCCTTGCATATGAACCTTGGCTGAGAAAATAGGTGAACAGATCTTTTGAAATTTATATTTGCCAGCTTTGACAAATAGCAGTATATTCACTAATACTACATAGACAGGGGTGTAACTATAATAGGTGCATGGGTTGCAATCGCACCCGGGCCCTGGAGCCTAGAGGGACCCAAAACTCCCTTTGTACTATAGAAAAAGACCAGTGCTATTAAAGATTTATAATAGTTGGGGGCCCCGTTGGAGCTTTCACATCAGGGCCCATAAGCTTCAAGTTACGCCACTGTACATAGACTCTACTTGCCTTCAAAATATACATGAGATCTCACGTTGGGTATTAAACCCATTTTGTGCTCTTTATTGAAAAAACAACCTTGTCATTGTTCAACATATGTAACTACTGGAAAACGGATGCTAATCAGTGATAATATTGGACAATTATAGAAAGGAAGTGTGCAAAAAATATTAATATATTTTACATCATGCAAACTGTAGAAAGTAGCGATTAAATCTCTGGAGGGCGGAGATGTTTCTTTTTTAAAAAACAAAAAACTGAAAAGTTATAGTATGCCCATTTCTCAAGCCGGGGAGCACACTTTAGCTGCCAAATAAGTCTTGGGTTCAGAAATTCTTCTTCAGAACTAAAGTTAGGACACAGCCTTCCATCTAGTGAGGAATAAAAGAAATGCTGTCATTAAGGTGCAGTAAACCACAGATCACACAGACTATGTAGTTCCAGCACCTCCCTAAATCACTTTAGTATTTGGATTATCATGCACAGAAGGAGGCTAGCACTAAAGGCCCAGTCACACATAACGACGCACCAGCGATCCCGATAACGATAACGATGTGCAGAGATCGCTAGTGCGTCATTTTTCACATCGCTGGTAAGATGTCAAACAGGCATCTCACCAGCGATGTGAAAAACGATGCACCAGAATTATACCGAGGTCGTTGGGAATTGTCACTCCATAGCATAGCATTGAGATCGTTGGTCATTGTCCCTGTTAAACACAACAATGTAGTGCTCCCAGCGGGAGACCAACGACGTAGAAATGACCCAAAGCAGTGTGTAACGATCAACGATCTCACAGCAGGGGCCAGATCGTTGGTGCGTGTCACACAGAACAACATCGCTAACGGGATCACTGTTGCGTCACAAAATTTGTGACGCAACAGTGATCTCATTAGCGATCTCGTTCTGTGTGAGAGGGCCTTGACAGTTTCAATGTGCTTCAGCTCTTCAGTAGTACAGCACAATCATTTCAGACCTTTTCTATCCCTGAGTATAAAGTGATCTGACCTCTAACCCTAGCCTGTAAAATCCTAAAATGGTGCTGCTTGGCTCACCTTCATCTTTTATACAGACTGTGATGGTCCACCTTATTGGCTGTGCTAGACCAAGGGTTTCGATAGCTCCAAAGCATGAGCATGCTCTCTGGCTGTTGCATTATTTAACATTAAATGCCTATTTTGTGATCCTTGTATATCACATTGCTAGAATTTGCAGGTACCAGAAATTTTCAGGAAATTCAACTTGAAGCTAATCTGCAGAAGATCTATCCACTCATCCCTGGCTATGTTCCTGATTGTTGGATAAATTGGTTGTCAAGTTTTAATAGTTTACTCCTTAAAACCACCCAGTGTTTTTGAGAAATCCCTATCTTTAGAATGCAGTTTGGTTACAGTTTGGTTATCAGCTTCCTTACATGCCAACATATAGATAACTAAGGATGAAAATCATGGTAGGTAACAAATGCGAGATTGAACAAACACAATAAAATGGTCACTCTAGGAAGCAAATGTCCGCTCATCACTTCCCAAGACCACCCACTGATGTAAGATCCTGAGGAAAATAGCTTGAAACAACCAACTGGAAGGCGATTTAGACTTAGGTTACACTATTGTTTTAGAAAAATAATGAGGAAAAACAAAAAAAACAAATCCACACTATGGGGAGATTACCGAACCACTGGATATAAAGTAGAGGATTGAGCTTCTGTAAGGGTATTTTATGGGCTTTTTTTCTCAAGGAAGAATTTACCGAGTCCAGTTATGCAAATAAGGCTTAGGGGAAAATATCTAATTCAGAACTGGCATACACTTTGTTGTTCATGTCAAAGGCCTAATCTAAGCATGTGATTTGTCACTGTTCCCACCAGAATGGTGTAATACCAGTTGCATGCTGGCACTGCCAACTGGGCAGCAGGGAAGAATGTTATTATACCACAGCCCTACAGGAATTGTATCTGCTCCAGCTCATAAAGGGGGTAGACTAATATTCTATTAGGGAATCTACTCTATAATTGCCGTAGGCAAAATCGTGTCGGCCCCCGAAATCGCCGTGGCTATGTCACGCTGTGACGTCACCACGCGCGAGCAATGGCCGCGAAGCGGCCATTGCGAGTCGCTGGCCGAAAATAGAACCAGAGGCTCGGCCACAAACTTAGCGATTTACCGCTGAGGTAGCGCGAGCAATGGCCGCGAGGCCATTGCGAGTCGCTACCTCAGCAACCGCACGTGTCTCTATACTTTCAATGGGGATCCATTGAGAGTCGCTGTGTAGCGCGAGCAATGGCCGCGAGGCCATTGCGAGTCGCTACCACAGCATGTCTCCCTATACCTTCTACGGGGAAGAATGATGATGATGATGATGATGATGATGATGATCCCCGCACAGACACCCCCCCTCAATGGCCGCACAGACACCCCCTCCCCCTCAATGGCCGCACAGACACCCCCTCCCCCTCAATGGCCGCACAGACACCCCCTCCCCCTCAATGGCCGCACAGACACCCCCTCCCCCTCAATGGCCGCACAGACACCCCCTCCCCCTCAATGGCCGCACAGACACCCCCTCCCCCTCAATGGCCGCACAGACACCCCCCTCCCCCCCAATGGCCGCACAGCCCCCCCCTCAATGTCCGCACAGACACCCCCTCCCCCCTCAATGGCCGCACAGACCCCCCCCTCAATGGCCGCACAGACCCCCCCTCCCCCCTCAATGGCCGCACAGACACCCCCTCCCCCTCAATGGCCGCACAGACACCCCCTCCCCCTCAATGGCCGCACAGACACCCCCCCTTCCCCCCCCTAATGCCGCACAGACACCCCCTCCCCCTCAATGGCCGCACAGAACCCCCCCCTCAATGGCCGCACAGACCCCCCCTCCCCCCTCAATGGCCGCACAGACACCCCTCCCCCTCAATGGCCGCACAGACACCCCCCTCCCCCTCAATGGCCGCACAGACTCCCCTCCCCCTCAATGGCCGCACAGACACCCCCTCCCCCTCAATGGCCGCACAGACCCCCCCCTCAATGGCCGCACAGACCCCCCCCTCCCCCCACCACCTCAATGGCCCCGCACAAGGACAACCCCCCCCTCCTCTGGCCGCACGACCCCCCCCCATGCCGCACAACCCCCACCCTCCCCCTCAATGGCCGCACAGACACCCCCCTCCCCCTCAATGGCCGCACAGACACCCCCCTCCCCCCTCAATGGCCGCACAGACCCCCCCCTCCCACCCCCAATGGCCGCACAGCCCCCCTCCCTCAATGCCCCCGCACAGACCCCCCTCCCCCTCAATGGCCGCACAGACCCCCCCCTCAATGGCCGCACAGACTCACCCCCTCCCCCCTCAATGGCCGCACAGACCCCCCCTCAATGTCCGCACAGACCCCCCCTCCCCCCTCAATGGCCGCACAGACCCCCCCCTCAATGCCGCACAGACCCACCCCCATCCCCCCCTCCCAATGGCCGCACAGACCCCCCCCCCCCTCAATGGCCGCACAGACCCCCCCCCCTCAATGCCGCAAGACCCCCCCCCTCAAGGCCGCACAGACCCCCCTCCCCCCTCAATGGCCGCACAGCCCCCCCCCTCAATGTCCCAAAGTCAGCTGTGACCGCCTGGCCCTTGGACACTGGCTGCCATGCACACATCAGGTGCACTAGCATGGAGCTGGCAGGCTCCCATCACTTACCCACTGAGGACGGATCACTTCCAGCACCTCTTCACATGGCAGTGCTCTGAACTTCTGAATCGACCTCTCCTCACTCAGACACCTGGCAGGTTCCTATCCAGCCTACTCACTCCCAGCTGCAACCCAGTGAGTCAATCAGCACATCTTCACTCACACACAGACCTGACATGTGATTAACCCCCTGTGCACCATTCAGGTTTAGCCCAGCAAAGCACTCCAAAAAGTATAGAACACACCCCAATAAGTATTGAACGCGCCCCAAAAAGTATTGAACGCACCCCAATAAGTATTGAACGCGCCCCAAAAAGTATTGAACGCGCCCCAAAAAGTATTGAACACACCCCAATAAGTATTGAACGCGTCACAATAAGTATTGAACGCGCCCCAAAAAGTATTGAACGCGTCCCAATAAGTATTGAACACACCCCAAAAAGTATTGAACACACTCCAATAAGTATTGAACGCGCCCCAAAAAATATTGAACGCACCCCAATAAGTATTGAACGCCCCCCAAAAAGTATTGAACACACCCCAATAAGTATTGAACACACCCCAATAAGTATTGAACGCGCCCCAAAAAGTATTGAACGCACCCCAATAAGTATTGAACGCGCCCCAAAAAGTATTGAACGCGCCACAAAAAGTATTGAACGCGTCCCAATAAGTATTGAACACACCCCAATAAGGATTGAACGCGCCCCAAAATGTATTGAACGCACCCCAATAGGTATTGAACGCGCCCCAAAAAGTATTGAACGCGCCACAAAAAGTATTGAACGCGTCCCAATAAGTATTGAACGCACCCCAAAAAGCATTGAACGCGCCCCAATAAGTATTGGACCCCCCCCAAAAAGTATTGGACCCCCCAAAAAAAGTATTGGACTCCCCCAAAAAGTAGCTATAACTACTATAATCAAATTAATGCACGTTCTAGAATCCCGATGCATTTGCATCGGGCTCACAGCTAGTTGTTCATAATTGCTCATATTTGCTTGTTTCCATGGAAATCTAGAATTGTTGCCTCACTTATCCCCCACATGGGAAATTCTCAGGCAGTTGTATAAAAGCTGCAGATGTAGCAATAGCATTCAGCTACCAAGAACAATTGAGAGGTATATATATATCTATTATATAATCGCGAATCGGAAAAGCGCCCCTTCACGCGCACTTTCCGATGTCGTCATGTGGATACGAATTTAACATTGGGCGCGAAGCGCCCAATGCTGCGCGAGCAATGGCCGCGAGGCCATTGCGAGTCGCTGGCCCAGGGTGAGCAATGGCCGCGAAGCGGCCATTGCGAGCCGCTGGCCCAAAATCCATCCACAGCCCCGGCTACAACCTTAGCGATTTACCGCTCAGGTAGCGCGAGCAATGGCCGCGGAGGCCATTGCGAGTCGCTGCCTGAGCCGCAATTCGCTCCCCGGGGACCATGGAGCCGAGGCGGCATTGCCGCCTCCGCTCCCCGCTACACACAATTCGCCACCCCCCCCCCATGTCCGCACAGCCCGCCCCCATCAATGTCCCCACAGCCGACCCCCATGTCCGCACAGCCGACCCCCATGTCCGCACAGCCCACCCCCAGCAATGTCCGCACAGCTCACCCCCATGTCCGCACAGCCCGCCCACATCAATGTCCGCACAGCCCACCCCCCTGTCCGCACAGCCGACCCCCATGCCCGCACAGCCGACCCCCATGCCCGCACAGCCGACCCCCATGCCCGCACAGCCGACCCCCATGCCCGCACAGCCGACCCCCATGCCCGCACAGCCCACCCCCATGTCTGCACAGCCCGCCCCCATCAATGTCCACACAGCCCACCCCCATGTCCGCACAGCCGACCCCCATGCCCGCACAGCCCACCCCCATGTCCGCACAGCCCACCCCCATGTCTGCACAGCCCGCCCACATCAATGTCCGCACAGCCCACCCCCCTGTCCGCACAGCCGACCCCCATGCCCGCACAGCCGACCCCCATGCCCGCACAGCCGACCCCCATGCCCGCACAGCCGACCCCCATGCCCGCACAGCCGACCCCCATGCCCGCACAGCGGACCCCCATGCCCGCACAGCCCACCCCCATGCCCGCACAGCCGACCCCATCAATGTCCGAAAAACCCCCCATGTCCGCACAGCCGACCCCCACTAATGTCCACACAGCCCCCCCCATGTCCTCACAGCCCACCCCCATGCCCGCACAGCCCGCCCCCATCAATGTCCGAAAAACCCCCCATGTCCGCACAGCCGACCCCCACTAATGTCCACACAGCCCCCCCCATGTCCGCACATACTTACATGTCTTCTTAGTCATCTGATCGTCCGTCCGGCCAGGCGTCCTCTTCGTCCGGCCAGGCGTCCTCTTCGTCCGGCCCCGGGGATCTTCTGTCTTCTTCCAGCTCCGACGTCCTCTTCTCTTCTCATTCAGGTACAATGGACGACAAATCCGCCATTGTATCTCAATGAGATATGAGCGGCTCTTCTGATTGGTCGCTGTGTACTGCCCTCAGCCAATCAGAAGAGCCCCTCATTGAGCTCGAATTCTGATTGGTCGGCGGCCAATCCGAAATCGGGCTCACTGCCCATAGACATGTATTAGCGGTGTGTCCGCGATTTTACGGCCGACAAATAGAACCAGGTGGCCGGCCATAAAATCGCCGACACACCGCTAATGTATGTCAATGGGAAAAATAGCGGACCTGAATGAGAACTGTCTCACTTAAAATAAATAATAAATTAAATAATAAATAAAATAATTTAAAAAGAATTAAAAAATAATAAAAAATAATAATAAAAAAATAATAAAAAATTAAATAAAAATAATAATAAAAAAATAAAATATATGCTAATCAGCTCAGCCATTTTGGCGGACCACAATGAGAACTCTGTCTCACTTAAAATAAATAATAAATTAAATAATAAATAAAATAATTTAAAAAGAATTAAAAAATAATAAAAAATAATAATAAAAAAATAATAAAAAATTAAATAAAAATAATAATAAAAAATATAAATATATGCTAATCAGCTCAGCCCTTTTGCCGGACCACAATGAGAACTGTGTCTCACTTAAAATAAATAATAAATTAAATAATAAATAAAATAATTTAAAAAGAATTAAAAAATAATAAAAAATAATAATAAAAAAATAATAAAAAATTAAATAAAAATAATAATAAAAAAATAAATATATGCTAATCAGCTCAGCCCTTTTGGCGGACCACAATGAGAACTGTGTCTCACTTAAAATAAATAATAAATTAAATAATAAATAAAAGAATTTAAAAAGAATTAAAAAATAATAAAAAATAATAATAAAAAAATAATAAAAAATTAAATTAAAATAATAATAAAAAAAATAAATATATGCTAATCAGCTCAGCCCTTTTGGCGGACCACAATGAGAACTGTGTCTCACTTAAAATAAATAATAAATTAAATAATAAATAAAATAATTTAAAAAGAATTAAAAAATAATAAAAAATAATAATAAAAAAATAATAAAAAATTAAATAAAATAATAATAAAAAAAATAAATATATGCTAATCAGCTCAGCCCTTTTGGCGGACCACAATGAGAACTGTGTCTCACTTAAAATAAATAATAAATTAAATAATAAATAAAAGAATTTAAAAAGAATTAAAAAATAATAAAAAATAATAAAAAAAAAATAATAAAAAATTAAATAAAAATAATAATAAAAAAAATAAATATATGCTAATCAGCCCAGCCCTTTTAGCGGACCAGAAGGAGAACTGTGTCTCACTTAAAATAAATAATAAATTTTATAATAAAATTATTTAAAAATAATTAAAAAATTATAAAAAAAAATAATAAAAAAAAAAATTAAAAATTATAAAATATTACAAAAAATAATAATTAAAAAAAAAAAATCTAATAATAATTATATTACTGCTAATAATAATGATATTAATGCTAATAATTATGCTATTAATGCTAATAATAATGCTAATAATGCTAATAATTATGCTATTAATGCTAATAATTATGCTATTAATGCTAATAATAATAAGATTAATGCTAATAATAAGCGGCCATTGCGAGCACTCAGCCCCAATAAGTATTGAACGCGCCCCAAAAAGTATTGGACCCCCCCCAAAAGTATTGGACCCCCCCACCCAAAAGTATTAGACCCCCAAAAAAAGTATTGCACCCCCAAAAAAAGTATGTGACCCCCCCAAAAAAAGTATGTGACCCCCAAAAAAAGTATTTGACCCCCCCAAAAAAGTATGTGACCCCCCCAAAAAAAGTATGTGACCACCCAAAAAAAGTATGTGACCCCCCCAAAAAAAGTATGTGACCCCCCAAAAAAAGTATGTGACCCCCCCAAAAAAGTATGTGACCCCCCCAAAAAAAAGTATGTGACCCCCCAAAAAAAAGTAATGTGACCCCCCCAAAAAAGTATGTGACCCCCCAAAAAACTATGTGAACCCCAAAAAAAAAAGTATTGGACCCCCCAAAAAAAGTATTGGACCCCCAATAAAAAAGTATGTGACCCCCCAAAAAAGTATGTGACCCCCCAAAAAAGTATGTGACAAAACAAAAAAGTATGTGACCCCCCAAAAAAAGTATGTGACCCCCCCAAAAAAGTATGTGACCCCCCAAAAAAAGTATGTGACCCCCAAAAAAGTATGTGACCCCCCCAAAAAAGTATGTGACCCCCCCAAAAAAGTATGTGACCCCCCAAAAAAAGTATGTGACCCCCCCCAAAAAAGTATGTGACCCCCCAAAAAAAGTATGTGACCCCCCAAAAAAAGTATGTGACCCCCCAAAAAAGTATGTGACCCCCCAAAAAACTATGTGACCTCCAAAAAAAAAGTATTGGACCCCCCAAAAAAAGTATTGGACCCCCCAAAAAAGTATGTGACCCCCCAAAAAAGTATGTGACCCCCCAAAAAAGTATGTGACAAAACAAAAAAGTATGTGACCCCCCCAAAAAAGTATGTGACCCCCCAAAAAAGTATGTGACCCCCCAAAAAAGTATGTGACCCCCCAAAAAAGTATGTGACCCCCCAAAAAAAGTATGTGACCCCCAAAAAAGTATGTGACCCCCCCAAAAAAGTATGTGACCCCCAAAAAAAGTATGTGACCCCCCAAAAAAGTATGTGACTACCCAAAAAAAGTATGTGACCCCCCAAAAAAAGTATGTGACCCCCCCAAAAAAGTATCTGACCCCCCCAAAAAAGTATCTGACCCCCCAAAAAAAGTATGTGACCCCCCAAAAAAGTATGTGACCCCCCCAAAAAAGTATCTGACCCCCCAAAAAAAGTATGTGACCCCCCAAAAAAAGTATGTGACCCCCCCAAAAAAAGTATGTGACCCCCCAAAAAAAGTATGTGACCCCCCCAAAAAAGTATGTGACCCCCCCCAAAAAAGTATGTGACCCCCCCCAAAAAAGTATGGGACCCCCCAAAAAAAGTATGGGACTCCCCAAAAACTATTCACACCCCCCCGAAAAGTCCTCACACCAGCTATAACCTCTATAATCAAATTAATGCACATTCTAGAATCCCGATGCATTTGCATCGGGCTCACAGCTAGTATATATATATATATATATGTATATATATATATATATATATATATATATATATATAGTTTAATGCGAACTTTGTATTGTTAAGCGCTGCGGAATATGTTGGCGCTATATAAATAAAAATTATTATTATTATTATTTATATATTGACCTAAAACAGGAAATCTTTATTCTGACTTCATGTCAGATAGCGAGAAAAACATGCATATTTGTCTTCTTATGTAAGGTATGTTAACTTCTGGTTTCAACTGAATACATACAGTCAATGCGGTTATGGCGAAATATTGTTCCAGAAAAAAAAAAATAAAAAAAAATATATATATATATAAATATAGATATATACATATATCTAATATATATAATAGAAAAAAATTAAAAAAATAGCACTGTTGATTCCACGTTGGACCTTTGTTGGAATCAACTGTGCTGTTTTTTCCAGTTTTTCTATTATCAACAAGGACACTTTAACAGGTGTTGTAGAAAGCGTTGCACATTTTTGGGTAAAAAAGTTTTTTGGTGCTGTTCCTTTTACTTGAATATATAAATACACTGTATACATATATATATATATATATATATATATATATATATATATATATATCAATTGTATATATATATATATATATATATATATATATATATATATATACATAGTTGAGATATATATACATATATATGTATACAGTACATACAGTTGTGGCCAAAAGTATTGACACCCCTGCAATTCTGTCACATAATATTCAGTTTCTTCCTGAAAATGATTGCAATCACAAATTCTTTGGTATTATTATCTTCATTTAATTTGTCTTCAATGAAAAAACACAAAAATAATTGTCCTAAAGCCAAATTAGATATAATTCCACACCAAACATAAAAAAGGGGGTGGACAAAAGTATTGGCACTGTTAGAAAAATCATGTGATGCTTCTCTAATTTGTGTAATTAACAGCACCTGTAACTTACCTGTGGCACCTAACAGGTGTTGGCAATAACTAAATCACACTTGCAGCCAGTCGACATGGATTAAAGTTGACTCAACCTCTGTCCTGTGTCCTTGTGTGTACCACATTGAGCATGGAGAAAAGAAAGAAGACCAAAGAACTGTCTGAGGACTTGAGAAACCAAATTGTGAGGAAGCATGAGCAATCTCAAGGCTACAAGTCCATCTCCAAAGACCTGAATGTTCCTGTGTCTACCGTGCGCAGTGTCATCCAGAAGTTTAAAGTCCATGGCACTGTGGCTAACCTCCCTAGATGTGGACGGAAAAGAAAAATTGATGAGAGATTTCAACGCAAGATTGTGCAGATGGTGGATAAAGAACCTCGACTAACAGCCAAACAAGTTCAAGCTGCCCTGCAGTCCGAGGGTACAACAGTGTCAACCCGTACTATCCATCGGCATCTGAATGAAAAGGGACTGTATGGTAGGATACCCAGGAAGACCCCACTTCTTACCCCGAGACATCAAAAAGCCAGGCTGGAGTTTGCCAAAACTTACCTGAGAGAGCCTAAAATGTTTTGGAAGAATGTTCTCTGGTCAGATGAGACAAAAGTAGAGCTTTTTTAGCAAAGGCATCAACATAGAGTTTACAGGAGAAAAAAAAGAGGCATTCAAAGAAAAGAACACAGTCCCTACAGTCAAACATGGCGGAGGTTCCCTGATGTTTTGGGGTTGCTTTGCTGCCTCTGGCACTGGACTGCTTGACCGTGTGCATGGCATTATGAAGTCTGAAGACTACCAACAAATTTTGCAGCATAATGTAGGGCCCAGTGTGAGAAAGCTGGGTCTCCCTCAGAGGTCATGGGTCTTCCAGAAGACAATGACTCAAAACACACTTCAAAATGCACTAGAAAATGGTTTTAGAGAAAGCACTGGAGACTTCTAAAGTGGCCAGCAATGAGTCCAGACCTGAATCCCATAGAACACTTGTGGAGAGATCTAAAAATGGCAGTTTGGAGAAGGCACCCTTCAAATATCAGGGACCTGGAGCAGTTTGCCAAAGAAGAATGGTCTAAAATTCCAGCAGTTTTAATGAGTGCCAGCAGTAGCTAAACTGCACAGCTAATACAGACACAATGTGAATAGGGGTATAGCAATCACTGCTCTAGATACAATGCAAAATGGAAGACTTAGCTTCAACAGTAGCTACTGCGGAGTGCCCGGAAACCAACGCCAAGGTGCTTCCGTTTTTCCGGGTCCTAACGCTATGACTAATGGTGGTATGTGAGATGCTGGGTTTATATGCCTCTAATCTGATTAAAAACAAGAAAAGTACGTGTTGGACTCAGACAAAATGGAGGCCTCAGCTGGTCACAGGGCGGGGGAAGGGGGATAGGGAGGGAGCTCAGTCATAAGAAATACAATTGTAACTAAATAATATGAATGACTGGCATCAACCTCTAAGTGTATGTACAAGCAGAAAAAATACATTAAATATAAGGGAGTTATCTGCTGCGACACTAAACACTATGTGCACTTTTAATGAGTGCCAGCAGTAGCTAAACTGCACAGCTAATACAGACACAATGTGAATAGGGGTATAGCAATCACTGCACTCCGCAGTAGCTACTTTTGAAGCTAAGTCTTCCATTTTGCATTGTATCTAGAGCAGTGATTGCTATACCCCTATTCACATTGTGTCTGTATTAGCTGTGCAGTTTAGCTACTGCTGGCACTCATTAAAAGTGCACATAGTGTTTAGTGTCGCAGCAGATAACTCCCTTATATTTAATGTATTTTTTCTGCTTGCACCTACACTTAGAGGTTGATGCCAGTCATTCATATTATTTAGTTAAAATTCCAGCAGAGCATTGTAAGAAACTCATTGATGGTTACCGGAAGCGGTTGATTGCAGTTATTTTGGCTAAAGGTTGCACAACCAAGTATTAGGCTGAGGGTGCCAATACTTTTGTCTGGCCCATTTTTGGAGTTTTGTGTGAAATGATCAATGTTTTGCTTTTTTCTTCATTCTCTTTTGTGTTTTTTCATTGAAGACAAATTAAATGAAGATGATAATACCAAAGAATTTGTGATTGCACTCATTTTCAGGAAGAAACTGAGTATTATCTGACAGAATTGCAGGAGTGTCAACACTTTTGGCCACAACTGTATATATAATATATATATATATATATATATATATATATATATATATATATATATATATATATAATTATGGTAATCCTAATTGACCTAATTGATCTGACACAAATCCTAAATCATATTGAAAGGCTCGTAACAGAGTCGTTTACGACTTTACGGATTGCTACTCTTATTGGGTGGCATTAAGGTACCGTCACACGCGTCAATATTGCATGCAATTTCGCTTGCAATTTGCTGGTTGCAGTGAAATCATGGACACATTGTTCCATTTGAACACGGAAACAAAATAGAACAATGTGTCCATGATTTCACTACAACCTGCAAATTGCAAGTGAAATTGCATGCAATATTGACACGTTTGACAGCACCTAACGAGTTAGAGTTTTCCACTTCCTCATTTAAGTGACAATTTGCATATTTCCCAGAGAAGCATTGCGGCTATAAGTCTCCTTATCAACTGGGGAGCTGTTAAACAGGCAGATCTCCCCAGCGATCAGGGACATGGGAGCCACCTCCCACATCGCTGGAAGCGATGCTACCAGCGTCCTCCCTGCTTACCTCAGCCTGGCGGCAGGCAGATTCCTCTCCCTAAGGTAGAAAGCTAGTTCCCCAGGCTACAGTATATATAAATATATATATATATATATATATATATATATATATATATATATTTATATATACTTTTCTGGAACAATATTTGGCCATAACCGTATTGACTGTATGTATTCAGTTGAAACCAGAAGTCAATTATGAATGCTTTTCTCACTATCTGACATGAAGTCAGAATAAAGATTTCCTGCTTTAGGTCAATTAGGATTACCATAATTATTAATATTTGCCACATGCCAGAATAATTAGAGAGACAGAATGTTCTAAGGCATGTTAATTACTTTCTGCAAAGTCACAAGTTTACATACATTTCATTAAGCCACTTTGGAATCAGTTTTGCAGTATCCTTCAGGTCATTGTCCATTAAGAAGTCCCATTTCTGCCTAAGCTGTAACTTCCTGGCCGATGTCTTGAGATGTTGCTTCAGTATTGTCACATGATCTCCTTTCTTTAAGATGCCATCTATTTTGTGAAGTGCACCAGTCCATCCTGCAGTCAAGCAACCCCACAATATGATGATACCAACCCTGTGTTTCACAGTTGGGATGGTGTTCTTAGGCTTCCAAGCTTCTTCCTTTTTCCTCCAAACGTAATGATGGTCATTATGGCCAAACAGTTCAATATTAGTTTTTTCAGACCATAGGACATGTCTCTAGGACTTTGTTCCTGTGTGCATTTCCAAAAATTAATCTGTCTATTGTATGTTTCTTTTGGAGTAATGGCTTCTTCCTGGCAGAGTGGCCTTTCCATCTATGTTGATACAGTACTCGTTTCACTGTGGATAATGACCCACTCTTACCAACTTCCACCATCTTCTTCACGAGATCTTTTGCTTTTGTTCTTAGGTTGATATGCACATGTCAGACCAAAGCACGTTCATTTCTGGGACTCAGAACCTGTCTCCTTTCTGAGCAGTATGATGACTGGTCATCTTCTTTGTACTTGCCTAGAATTGTTTGTACAGATAAACAAGGCACCTTTAGGTATCTAGAAATTGTACCCAAGGATGAACCAGACTTGTCCACAATACTCTTCCTAATATCTTGGCTGATTTCTTTAGATTTTCTCATGATGCTACTCAAAGAAGCAATGTGTTTCAGGTGTACGTTAAAATAAATCCACAGGTGTGTCTTAGATGTTGCCAATAAACCTATCAAACACATGTCATAATCATTTGGTTGGACCAAAATTGTTTAAAGGCATAATAATCTTAGTGTACACTGCTGATTTTAACTATATATAGAAATCTGGTAAGAAAGATTTGATTAATAGGATGCCACCAGGAATTGTACAGCAATTGTATCTGCTGTAATTATCTATGGGATGTGACAAATATTCATCACAGTTATGGCTAGCTATAGGTTAAGAGCAGAGATATTGTACATAAAGCAAACATGTCAGCTCCTTTATGCCCCCCAGCTATCACTCTCTGTACCTGTAGCTTTATAATACTAGTCAAACCATCCCTGTCTGAGCTAATAGTGTAATGTGAAAGGAGAAAAAAAGTATTTATACACTTACATTTTCTTATGTGAATGAGGCAGTCAGTCTACAGCTTGGAGGAGGTAGACTGTTTGGCAGGTTAACAGTTAACTCACTATTTACTTGCATGTCAAAAGGACCTGTGTGATGTCCCGATCATGTGACCATAGTGGGTAGAGCTAAGCGAGCAAACTCATATTGTGCTATGGGGACTTAGCTCTGCCTATGATAGTTACATGATTGTGACATCACATCAGGTCTCACAGCATGTTTTGACATTAGGCTGAAATGTTAACTATTAACCTGCCAGATAGACTACAGTCTCCAAGATGTAGACTGTGCCTTATTTACATGAGAAAATGTAAGTGTATAAATGTTTTTTTTCACCTTTAACATTACACTATGAGCTCAGACAGGGATGGTTAGAATAGGACTATGAAGCTGCAGGTACAGACAGTGATAGCTGGGGAGGGGGCATAAATTGTCTGACAGGTTCCCTTTAAGGATAATGCCTTCTTTTTTTAGTTATTCTGATGATAAAGGAAGGGTTATGTGAACATCCTTTATTTATTATGCTTAAATTACATAGCACTGTCATAATTTGTAGCACTTTACATATATAATCATTCCTGTCCTTAATTGGGCTTAAATTCCCGATCAGTATGTCTTTGGAGTGTGGAAGGAAACCAGAGAAGCCAGCAGAAACCCATGCAAACACAGGGAGAACCTACAAACTCTTTGCAGATGTTGTCCTTGGTGGGATTTGAACTCAACACTTCAGTGCTGTAAAGCAACAGTGCTAATCACTAAGCCAACGGGCTGCCCTTTAAGTTAGTGTGCTTTTAGTCAATTGACATTGTATGTTTTTATATATTTGCATTGTTCTATTGCATATATAATTGCTGTACTAATAGAACAGAAAAGCAACTTACATTTTCTTTGTTGTAAATGTTGCATGATTTGCGTCATTCAATGACTGATTAAATAATATAACAAGCGACATTTAGCAGGAAATGAATAAAGAACAAACCTGAAGTGTTATGGTGTATGAGGAGACCTTGTCATTGATAACTTAAGGTTTAGCAGAGCTATAGCGTGACAGTTCTCAAAAGAAGAACTTGGCCTTCGATACAGAAGACACTCTGTGCCTGATCTCCTTCCTTCTCCTGAGGCTGAAATATAAGACATTTCAAATAAAGAGCAGCAAGCACCATACTGTAAGGCTGGCTTCACACTTGCAGATGGATCTGCAGCGTTTTGCAGATGCATCTGCAAGTGTGAGCATGCTGACCGCGGCCCCTATGTTTATAATAGGGCGCACGCGGTGTGAAAGGTCTCATTCACTCCTGTATGTGTACTGTCAGCAGGCGTATGCCTGCTTACAGATCACACACTCCCGTCCGCACTGTGGACGCGAGATGTAGCGTCCATGCTGCGGGCGGGAGTGTGTGATCTGTAAGCAGGCATACGCCTGCTGACAGTACACATACAGGAGTGAATGAGACCTTTCACACCGCGTGCGCCCTATTATAAACATAGGGGCCGCGGTCAGCATGCTCACACTTGCAGATGCATCTGCAAAACGCTGCAGATCCATCTGCAAGTGTGAAGGCAGCCTTAGCCTGCGCAGATGTGTCCTTAGCAGACAGGCAAAGCAACAATGCAAGGCAGTGAGTATTAAACAATCAGCCTACTGCATCTCTCTGATTACTCAGTTGTTCTTTAACCTTCCTGCAAATCAATCGCTTTTAGCGTAAGTGAACATTCTTTGATTACAATGGGGTTTGTTGCTTTTTTAAAAAAAAGTTAAATATGTTTATAAAGCCTTGAATAGAGATGTGCGAACTTTGTTCGAACATGTTCGCCAATTTCAAATCCGGACCGAATTTGATAATATTCGTTTAGCCCCTCGAACAGAAACGTTTTGCTGAAAAATCGGGAAATTTGTTTTTTGCCTGTAATTGTTCAGATATGTGTGTAGCTTAACTAATGCTTCTGTTCTACATTATGGTACACACACATATACACAGTTCATCTTATCAGTCTCCTGCTGCTTGCTTCTGGGTCCGATCTCCCGTGCTCCTTCTCACTTACTTCCAGGACCACCCTTTACACTTTCTGCATATTCATTTCACTGTGAGAGCGTCTATGATTGGCTGTTGCAATTAGACTGCATTTTTACAATCTGGATGGTATCTGTGCTTTGTTGTCAAACACATTAGTGAGACGTCATAGGGTGCAAAATAAACACATAATAGGAAAAAAAATACATTAGGCACCACTGTATTTTCAGTCTCAGCAAAGATAAACATGTACATAAAGTTCAATTTCCACATTTTTACATATCTAAGGAACTTATCTATTGCACTTCCATTGGAATACATTAAAGCAGGGAGAAAGCAATTGGAGTTTTTGTGCAAAAATTTCAGAATTTCAGTGGTTAAAAAGTTACAAAAATATACAATACAACACATGTTTACAAGGACAAGACACAGAGTATGCACACAGAACAATTACATTCACCAAACAATAATGAGTAGTCCAACATTGATGAATGCGATTAATAACCGCATTCATCCACCACCAGAAAATCTGCAAAAAATCAGTGCAAAAAATCCGCACAGGAATCACACAAAAAGCTCTCTGTTTATAATAAATATTTTTTCCAGTTTGTAGCAAGTGCTATCAAAAAAGTATCAAAAACAGGGCTATTGGTCTGTACGTTTTTTGCAAAAAATATGCGTAAGCTGTCTCACCTCGTCACGGTTGCCCTAACGAGGCAGTCCCTAGCTGATGTGTGCATTTAAAACCTGAGTGTGTGAACATACCTCCATCCAGGCTCCAGCCAGGACGCCACTCTGTGGGCTTTTTACCTGTGAAACAGCTTGTGTGTGGACTACTCATAGGGGAAGGGTGGGCCACTTCCCTTTCCTGCGAACAGGAGAAATACATTCACCAAACAATAATGAGTAGTCCAACATTGATGAATGCGATTAATAACCGCATTCATCCACCACCAGAAAATCTGCAAAAAATCAGTGCAAAAAATCCGCACAGGAATCACACAAAAAGCTCTCTGTTTATAATAAATATTTTTTCCAGTTTGTAGCAAGTGCTATCAAAAAAGTATCAAAAACAGGGCTATTGGTCTGTACGTTTTTTGCAAAAAATATACGTAAGCTGCCTCACCTCGTCACGGTTGCCCTAACGAGGCAGTCCCTAGCTGATGTGTGCATTTAAAACCTGAGTGTGTGAACATACCTCCATCCAGGCTCCAGCCAGGACTCCACTCTGTGGGCTTTTTACCTGTGAAACAGCTTGTGTGTGGACTACTCATAGGGGAAGGGTGGGCCACTTCCCTTTCTTGCGAACAGGAGAAATATATTCACCAAACAATAATGAGTAGTCCAACATTGATGAATGCGATTAATAACCGCATTCATCCACCACCAGAAAATCTGCAAAAAATCAGTGCAAAAAATCCGCACAGGAATCACACAAAAAGCTCTCTGTTTATAATAAATATTTTTTCCAGTTTGTAGCAAGTGCTATCAAAAAAGTATCAAAAACAGGGCTATTGGTCTGTACGTTTTTTGCAAAAAATATGCGTAAGCTGCCTCACCTCGTCACGGTTGCCCTAACGAGGCAGTCCCTAGCTGATGTGTGCATTTAAAACCTGAGTGTGTGAACATACCTCCATCCAGGCTCCAGCCAGGACGCCACTCTGTGGGCTTTTTACCTGTGAAACAGCTTGTGTGTGGACTACTCATAGGGGAAGGGTGGGCCACTTCCCTTTCCTGCGAACAGGAGAAATACATTCACCAAACAATAATGAGTAGTCCAACATTGATGAATGCGATTAATAACCGCATTCATCCACCACCAGAAAATCTGCAAAAAATCAGTGCAAAAAATCCGCACAGGAATCACACAAAAAGCTCTCTGTTTATAATAAATATTTTTTCCAGTTTGTAGCAAGTGCTATCAAAAAAGTATCAAAAACAGGGCTATTGGTCTGTACGTTTTTTGCAAAAAATATACGTAAGCTGCCTCACCTCGTCACGGTTGCCCTAACGAGGCAGTCCCTAGCTGATGTGTGCATTTAAAACCTGAGTGTGTGAACATACCTCCATCCAGGCTCCAGCCAGGACTCCACTCTGTGGGCTTTTTACCTGTGAAACAGCTTGTGTGTGGACTACTCATAGGGGAAGGGTGGGCCACTTCCCTTTCTTGCGAACAGGAGAAATATATTCACCAAACAATAATGAGTAGTCCAACATTGATGAATGCGATTAATAACCGCATTCATCCACCACCAGAAAATCTGCAAAAAATCAGTGCAAAAAATCCGCACAGGAATCACACAAAAAGCTCTCTGTTTATAATAAATATTTTTTCCAGTTTGTAGCAAGTGCTATCAAAAAAGTATCAAAAACAGGGCTATTGGTCTGTACGTTTTTTGCAAAAAATATACGTAAGCTGCCTCACCTCGTCACGGTTGCCCTAACGAGGCAGTCCCTAGCTGATGTGTGCATTTAAAACCTGAAACCTTTAAATTTTTTGCACTGATTTTTTGCAGATTTTCTGGTGGTGGATGAATGCGGTTATTAATCGCATTCATCAATGTTGGACTACTCATTATTGTTTGGTGAATGTATTTCTCCTGTTCGCAGGAAAGGGAAGTGGCCCACCCTTCCCCTATGAGTAGTCCACACACAAGCTGTTTCACAGGTAAAAAGCCCACAGAGTGGAGTCCTGGCTGGAGCCTGGATGGAGGTATGTTCACACACTCAGGTTTTAAATGCACACATCAGCTAGGGACTGCCTCGTTAGGGCAACCGTGACGAGGTGAGGCAGCTTACGTATATTTTTTGCAAAAAACGTACAGACCAATAGCCTGTTTTTGATACTTTTTTGATAGCACTTGCTACAAACTGGAAAAAATATTTATTATAAACAGAGAGCTTTTTGTGTGATTCCTGTGCGGATTTTTTGCACTGATTTTTTGCACAAAACAATTACAGTCCGGTTGGTTTACAGCATCAGAACTGGCCTCAATAACACATGTGGATACACAGTTTTTAAACACAATGAAAGTCTCAAACTCAAGACTCAAGACCTATTTCATCTCTTTTAGCTTTCCTCCATAAAATGCATCCTTATGTGGATTCTAATTTGTTTGAGTCAAAAACTATACATATCACTGTGTTAGTATCTTAAAGAACCACAAGTGCAAAAATATTTACAGTCCATGGATACTATATGGAAACGCTATAACAAAGAGACAAGTGGAGCACTAAACCTTGGGCAGAAGTATCTGTAGGTGGTATCTGATTTGGAAACATTTTTCCACATAGAAGTAAAAAGGAGCCAGTAATCTTACCCATAAGGTCCACCGTCTTGATGTTTAAGCAGCCGGACTCAGGATAAACAAGGCACCAAGGACATAGGAAACTCCTACACACGTTCCACTTTTCTTATGGTAATATATTTGCTTCCTCAGGGAGAGAAGCTACCACCAGCCCAGTGGCCATGGCCTTAAATCATGTTATGAACACTAGCAGATGTACCCCACCTGTGTGTCATCCAGAAACCCGGTTTGTGGCGGCGCATGCGCACCGGAGGGCTCCGCATCACCGGAAGTTCCCCCCGCGTCCCAGAAATGCACAATTTTGATATGACCCTGGAGTCAGGCGTTGTCATGATTCTCTGGGCAATCGCACTTCCATAAGGACACAGGCTGGAATGTCGGCGCTTCGGACTCCAGCACGCATGCGCACACCGGGATTCGGAACTATTTCATATTCAGTCGGCGAGAAGTCACTAAAACATAGCATATTACAATCTGTCATTCTTCTGTGATCATAAGTATATAGTACCAAGCAAAAAGTCTCTGTTTTGAAGAACTTTGGGGAATTCCTTAATAGTTCCAATGACTCTCCTTTCTTTATTGTGATCAATGTATACAGGCGATGAATCAAACACTGGTGCTCCCAAAATTGACCAATGGTGAATCCACAGTACTAAATGAGCAGAAAACTATTTTTCATTAAACACAGAACACACAGACAAAAACACTCAGGGTAAGGTGAAACTGGTAATAGCGAGCGGATGGACAACTAGTATATTTATGAAAATGGAGCGTAGCTAATTACTTCATTCAATCCCCTGGGGACTAGAGTATCAAGGGTAGAAATCCATTTGGCCTCACATCTGGCCAACATGCCCTTGAAATTACCCCCCCTGATACCAGCGTGGATCACATCAATCCCCCTAACCTTAAGGCTACTTGTATCACAGCTGTGATGGATTTTAAAATGTGTTGATAGGGTTTTGAGCACTGTCAAATCGTCAAATGCTCTGGCCACCCCAAGTCCCATCACATGCTCCCTCATTCTTATACATAATTCACGTGATGTTAGCCCAACATAGATGAGTGGGCAACCACATGTTGCAAAATAAACAACATGTGTGGTGCTGCATGATATATAATGTTTAATGTCGTGCATCTTATTACCATTACTAGAGAGAAAGGTAGCAGTGCGGGAGGACATAGGAGGAGGCAGAGCAGTCTCCTCAAGGAAAGCAACCGAGGTGCTGAGTACATGGACCAAAGGGCAGTTTTTTCTCCGGAGTGTAGTGGCTATCTACCAATAGATCTTTAAGGTTTTTTGCACTTTGTGTGGTCATCAGAGGCACGTCCGAGATAGTTTCAGCCAGGACTGGGTCTGTTTTCAAGATGGACCAATGGGACATAAAAATGGCCCTCATTGTTTCACATTCCTGGTTGAATGTGTTGATTAAACAAATCTTATCATTACTATCAGCAGTGGATCGATTGCGATATTGCAACTTGATCTTAATATCCAAAAAATCAATTTCTGTGGGGCTGTATTTAAATGTTAATTTGATGTTCATATCGTTATTTTTCAGTCTACCCACAAAATCCGTGAACTGCTCCGTCGTGCCCTGCCACAAAATCAAGATATCGTCTATATATCTAATCCAGCACTGCAAATGGGCATCGACTCCCGCGCCCCTGCTGCCAAAGACCGACCTCTCCCAAAAGCCCAGGAAGAGGTTGGAGTACGAAGGCGTGCAGACTGCGCCCATTGCAGTGCAGCGTAATTGTAAATAGAACTGGTCTTTAAATACAAAGAAATTGTGCATCAGGGCAAAACGGAGCAACTCAAGGATTAAATCGCCCATCCCATCCTCCGACCACCATCATCCAGGAAGAAACACACTGCCTGTAACCCATCCTCATGTTTGATTGAGGTGTAGAGGCTTTCCACGTCAGATGTTACAAAAAGCATATCCTGATCCATAAAGATGCTGTCAACACGCTTCAGGACGTCCGTCATGTCTTTTACATATGAAGGTAATAGTTCTACAAGAGGTTTCAGATAATGATCAATAAAACGGCAGATGGGTTCGCACAAGTTATCAATACCAGACACAATCGGACGCCCCGGGGGTTGACAGCATCTCTATGGATTTTGGGAAGAACATAAAAAGTAAAAATGTGTTGGAATTTAATGGTCAGCTCGTCTCTCATTTTCTTATCTATTATCCCCTGATCAAAGGCTTTAGCTAAAATTTTGGTAAGCTAATCGGAAAAACTGGACAAGGGATTGAATGGAAGCTTCTGATACATCTCCTTGTCCCTCAATTACCTAAGCACCTCTCATTCATATTTTATTTTGGGCCATACCACTATGTTCCCATCCTTGTCTGCCTGCTCTATATCCACATCATTCAGCTCTTGTAATTAATTCATGTAGAGCTGAACGTTGGCAATAAGTTAGATTGTCATGGTGACGACGTGTTGACACATGTTTGAGATCCTCCGTTACGAATCTGGTAAAAATCTCAACCGCCGGGCAGACAGAGAAGGGGAGGAAACGTGTCAATTTAGGCAAGAGGGATTTTGGAAACTCACTTGTGACTGGTGTCGTCTCATTGTCCAGAACTTAGCAAAGCTTCTCTCTCTGCTCGATTCACAGGATCTCCAATTGGTCTTTTCTGATATAGCTTACGAAGGAGCAGCTATCTTGCGAAGATATTAACATCCTTTAGGGCTGTAATGAAAAGGGTTAGCAAGTGCAAAATTGAACCCCTTTGAAAGTAATTCTTCGTCTACCTGAAAGGAGGGGAAAACTTGAACTCTAAGTCCCCTTGGGACCAACCCATTTGCAATGTATCTAGTCAAAAACGCTCTGTTCCAACAGATTTTTGTTCTTTTTTTTAAAAGCTCCTTATATTTAGGAATCAAAATTTGGATGGGTTGTCCATCTGCATCCCCCATACCAGCGTCACTGACGTCCTTGAACAACGTCTCAGGTTCATCAAGCCAGGTTTGGTCTTTGGCCTTGAATTCCATGCCGTTAATCGAACAAGCTGTGGATAACACAGAAACTACAATCAGCATACACATAAAGTTCAATTTCCACATTTTGACATATCCAAAATTTAAAAACTGTGTATCCACATGTCTTATTCAGGCCAGTTCTGATGCTGTAAACCAACCAGACTGTACTGTTTTGTGTGCACACTCTGTGCCTTGTCCTTGTAAACATGTGTTGTATTGTGTATTTTTGTAACTTTTTAATCACTGATTTATACGATTAATAAATATTCTGAAATTTTTGCACAAAAACTCCAATTGTTTTCTCCCTGCTTTAATCAACACAGATAAAGCAGATAGCTATGAGTTGCCACCCTCAACTGCCTATTTTTACATTGGCTGGCAAAAAAAAGCGTAGGTATCTGCCCTATTTTTAATTGCCAGCCAAGGTAAAACTAGGCAACTGGGGGATGGTATTCTCAGTGGGTTGAGAGCCCATCCCCCCCCCCAACTACAAAATAGCTGGGCGCAGCCACACCTGGAAATGGCACATTCATTGTAACACCATTTCCAGGTGCTTTACCTGGCTCATCAAGTGGCCCTGATGACAGTGGCACGCTTAGTAATAAGTGGTTAATGCCAGCTTTGTATTGCCAGCTGGCGTTAAGCCCGAAATTATTAAAGTCGGGCCAAGTTAGACCTGGCCATTAAGGATGTCAAGTAAATAGTAAAGAAGACACAACACATATAGAAAAAAAAAATTCATTAGAAAAAAAAACCGCAAACACATTTAGTGACTCAACCTTCATTAATCCCTCGACCCTCATACTCCTCCATGTTCCTCTGCGCAGTCTTGTTGAATGGAGGCTGCAGTGAAGAATACAGCACCCTCATTGCAGCCTCCACTCATTAATTATACCAGCTGCGAGCTCCAGTCAGGAACTACAGTGACTCACTGAGGTCACCTGAGTTCAACATTCAGGTAACCATGGTGGCCGCTAATCATAGCGGCCACCAAGCTTTCATGAACAGTGACTTCAGATAACCTTAGCGAGTCACCGCACCGGAGCTTGCTAGAGTGATGTGCATGGTCAGGTGATCTGGTGACCATAGTAACAAAGTCAGGTGACCAGATCAGTGACACGATTACTATGGCAATTGCGTCAGCTGATCTGGTCACCATAGCAATCACGTCACGTTACCAGATTGTTTCAGCTGATCGTGATGCGATTGCCACCATACTCACCTGAACATTGACCTCAGATAACCTCAGCAGGTCACCACACATCCTGACCAGAGATAGTAGCTTGTTCATTCCGTGACTGGAGGCTGCGATGAGAATGCTGTATTCTTCATCGCAGCGTCTATTCAACAAAATTATTATAATTTATTTTTTTACACCCTGTGCTGTCAGGTTGGTTGCCATACTCTAATGTTTATGACAACCAAGCACAGACACCATCCAAATTGTGAAAATGCAGTCTAATTGCAACAGCCAATCACAGACAATCTCCCAGAGTATCAGCATCTGTGATTGGCTGTTGTGTAGTCAATGAAGTGAATATGCAGAAAGCTTAATGGGAGGCACCGAAAGTAAGTGAGAGGGAGCGTGGAAGAGCGGACCAGGAATCAAGCAAGCAGTGGGAGACAGGTAAGATTATCTGTGTGTGTGTTTGGCAGCTTTTGGACACCTTTGAAGGTGTTTTCTATGTGTTTGATGTTGCCTGCCATTCATTCCATGGTGTCTGGGGTGTTCGACAAAATGATTAGTCGAACACCCCACATTTGGTGAACGGGACCAAATTCGAACACTCAGGTGTTCGCTCGTCTTTAGCCTTGAACCTTAAACCCAATGCATGATATCCAATGATACATCCAAGAGAGTTGCATTGGGGTAAGTGAGGAGGGGGTATGTGTAAATTGGCCTCAATATCTAGGGGAGTCATTTTCGTCTAGTCACATGGGAAATCATTATTATGAGGCTGGAGTCACACTGCCATATGACTTGTGCGAGGATCGCATCACATTGCCCAGACCAGCAGGTGGCTCTCCTGACCTGAGTGTGACAGCTTTGTGTATTTCTAATGCAGCTTACACACTTGGGCCAAGAGAGCTGTTCCAGGAATTTTGATGCAATCTTCGCACAAGTCATGTGGCAGTGTGACTCCATCCAAAGATGTTTTAATGTTGCAATTACTTTTTTGTTTTGTTTTGAAGTGATTTAGTCATTGTGAATTTATCTATAGTTTATGATGGATCTAGAACTTATTTATCGCATAACTTATAGGTAAAAGCTCATTTAAGGGGTATTCACATTCTACAGGATATGTCATAAATAAAGGTGGACCTACTATTTGTGCAACCTTACCCAAGGGTAAAGGGTTCCACTTCAATCCCACCTGTTTAAGCAAGCAGCTTCTGTTACAGACACATTATTGGAATACAAAGAACCCATAGGCCAGGGTCAGACTACTGTTTTTAGCGGATGTCATGGACATCCGCTAAAAATGTAGTCATTTTTTCATCAGCGTCGCTGCTGCTCAACGCTGTCCCTGGCTGCCCGATGTTGATCGTGGTAACCGCCCACACATTCAGCTGAACAGCGTCCGCTTTTCCTCAGCGCTTTTCCTCTGCTCTGCTTAAGCGGCCGCTATTCAGCTGTATGTCTGGCCGGTTACCACGATCTGACATCTGTTAAAAACGGTAGTCTGACCGTGGCCATAAACTGTTTTTGCACAAGGGTCCTCATCTGTCTATAGCCAACTCTTGCCATAAATGTATAGTAGATGCCAACCCCACCAATGGCGCTGTATTTATTTTTAGAATGGGGTCCGGTGATGTGTACTGCTATCAGAGGAGAGAAGGTCAGAATTTTCATTAATTTGTATAATATTGTTACTGCTAAATGAAAAGAAGCATGTGATGGGGTTAAAGTGAACGTGTCAGCTAGTTTGTGCTCCCCAAACTATCAATATCTGTACCTGCAGCTTCATAGTACTAATCTAAAATCCGTATCTGAACTAATACTGTAGTGTTAAAATAGAAAAATGCATTTATATACTTACTTTTTCTAATGTTAATGAGCTTGAGACTGGTCTGAAAGGGCATTCATATGGTATCCATCCCTGCCTTCTTCTGTGGTTATCACACCCCTGTGGATGTGATAACCTAATTTACAAGTGCTGTCCTTTTCTTTGTAGACTCTAAAATATATTGATTGCTACCAGGTATGGTGCGCCTGGGGGCATCTATTTCCGGGCCTGAAATAGACGTGGCGAGGTGTGTCAAACCTGGAAGCAGCCCATACAATTTAGAGTCTACAAAGAAGGAGATAGCGCTTGTAAATTAGGTTACCACACCCATAGGGGCGTGATAACCACGGATTGAAAGCAGGGATAGATACCATAGGAATGCCCCTTCAGACCTGTCTTAAGCTCATTAACATTAGAAAATGTAAGTGTATAAATGCATTTTTTCAACTTTAACATAACAGAATTAGCTTAGACATGGATGCTTAGATTAGTACTCTGAAGCTGCAGGTACAGATAGTGATAGCTTAGAGAGCACAAACTAGCTGACAGGTTCTCTTTAAGTTGTCAACAAAGATTTGTAGGATCCATGTTCAATACACATTCATGTCATATCCACTTAAAGATAGCTTGTAATGACCAATAACACTCTTAGACTGGAGTTATTGGGTTTATGATGTTGGTGAATTGCCCCATGTAATTAATGTATCTGATTCTGGCATGCCTGCATGAATGAAATCCGGCAGCTCATAGTAAAAAGTTTATTTTAGCCCGGGTGCGGCACTTTCATTACAGCATCCGGGCACCTCTATAATGCTATCAGCCCTGCAGATGAATGTTACAGTGCTGTGCAAATTAATTGGGACAAAGCATTTTTTAAGTAAAATCGTAAGTTGGTTACCAGTTAGTGATTCAAACAAGTTTTAACTGCTTTGAACAGGTGTGAGTGTACAACCTTGAGTAACAAAATGTGGTTTGACTGGCTTTAGTCAGAAAATAACAGCTAGTTGAGAGCTTGTTTCTGTGAGGAGTGGTTTAGTGTACTTTTTCTCTCTGATTCGTGCCTGTAAAAATGGATGTTACTCCACGGAAGAGGTCTAAAATTATTAATCTTAATGAACATACAAGTCTGACTGTAAGAGAAATCGCCTCCACCGCTGGTATTGGAAAATCTACCATTTCAAAAATAATTCACACACACAATGAAACTGGATCGTTTTCTCCAAAACGAAAAGGGAAATATGGAAGAAAAAGGAAAATGACTCCAAGATCTGATAAACACTTATCAGAAATAGTAAAACTAATGAAAGAAAAACAAGTGAAGACTTGCTTTGTCCTAATTCATTTGCACAGCACTGTATATCTGCAGGGTATTAGCATTATCGGACCTGACAGGTTCCCTTTAAATCAATATATTTTTTAAACCACAATTAATGGGTGTTTGTAAAATGATTGTTGTAGTTATTATGATGGACAGTTTCATTGGTATGATCCTCCCTTCATGATTTTTCTTTGCACTGGTCCAATACCAAGAAAATATTAGCATAATCACTTGGAAATGAGGTGTGATAATTGACCAGTACAAATGGGCCTTAGGCTGGGGTCACACACACAGATATCTGGGCAGATATTGTTCACAGATCTCTGGTTGCAGTGAAATCATGGACAGATTGCTCCATTTGTACACAGCCACAAAATGGAACCATGTGTCCATGATTTCACTGCAACCAGAGATCTGTGAACAATATCTGCCCAGATATCTGTGTGTGTGACCCCAGCCTTAAATAGACTTTCCCTCAACTACAACTGACTACCCATCCAATATATGGGTAATAAATGTCTAATCACAAGGTGCTCCACCTCAAAAACTTTACTGAGCTGTCTGCTGCTCCATTTACTATAGGACTGAAGAATATAGCTGAGACCGTACTCAACTACTTACTTAAAAGAATTCTATCACGTCAAAAATCCATATGTAACTGCTATCATTTTTTAATTCCTTTCTTTAAGCTTTTATATATTTCCCTCCTATCTTCTGTAAACGTCAAATAAAGAGATTCATTCCATCTGTCAATTACAGTGAGTGATCCACTTAGTTCTCTGCTGTGACCTCCCCACAGCATGAATATGCATGTCACATACTCACACCACATCACTGCACAGGACATCAGTGGGGGAAGGCTGTATTCTCCTCTCTGCTCTCTGTGTTTGCAGCATCACAAGAGGTCAAGAACAACACAGAAACTGTCACAGCAGGGATACCTGCTTAGAGAAACAAATGGAGTCTAGATAGGGCAGATCTGCAGTAGCTCTCTCCCTCCGTGTCCTCAAAAGCACAGAAGCTCCAATGGAAACTGAAACCACTCTGCGGAGGGAGGAGGAAGTGCATAATTACATGACAGTTTATAACACAGCCTGACTATTCTTCTGTGCATAAAATGGAGAGGACTAATCCATTAGCTGCCTGCAGGGTTTGACAATGCTGGTAACATGGAAACTATAAAGGGTAGAATAATGATTTTACGTGTTTTTAAAAGGTCTGCCCGGGCACTATTCAAGGGTAATATTAGTGTCATACTAAAAATGACCTGACAGTGTCCCTTTAAGTCCCTTAGAAAGTTCATAGAGAATATACAACTGGTGTTCTCCTTGTTCTCAAGATCAATTGGGTCCCTAGTAATATTACCAGCAATCAGACCCTTGTGACGTATGATATTAATAGGTAGTAATTCTGTGAAAAACCTGTTAAATTGGTTGTCCCGCCTTGTGGTACAAGTCTGCTATTATGTAACTGCAGATTTGTGGGTCCTCAAAGCATGCAGGTAACGTGGTCAAGATTCTCCTGTGCTAGGTGTGGGCAGTCATGTGACTGCAAGTATACGATTTGCACACTTCCAGACATAATCCAACTAGGTGTATCCAGACTTGCTCAATTTACTTGTATTAAGCAAGTTTGCACATCACGGGATGTGATCAAATTTATGCAAATTACACACTGTGCTATGTGAGGATTCACAAGTCTGGAGCCACTACATGCACCACTACCCCATTCCCTCACACCTACTCCAGTCCCTCTCTCCGGTAATCACCAGTACTTAACCAAAATCTTTCACCTTTCCCTCTCTTCTGGCATATTTCCCTCCTCCTTCAAACACTCTATCATTACTCCATTATTAAAGAAATTATCTCTTTAAACTCTTGCAGTGCCTGGTCTACACCCGCCTCACCCGTTACCTCTCCACTCACTCTCTTCTAGATCCATTACAGTCTGGTTTCCGCCCTCTTCACTCTACAGAAACTGCCCTTCACAAAGTGACCAATGACCTTCTGACAGCAAAACGTAATTGTGAACACTCTCTGCTTATTCTTCTTGACCTCTCTACAGGTTTTAACACTGTTGACCACCATCTCCTACTCGCCATGCTGCACTCCATCAGCATAAATATCACCGCTCTCTCCTGGTTTTCTTCCTATCTTTGTGACCGCTCCTTCAGTGTATCATTTGCTGGCTCCACTTCCTTCCCTCTTCCTCTCATTATTGGGGTCGCTCAGGGTTCAGCCCTTGGACCTCTTCTCTTCCCTCTCTACACAGCCCCGATTGGACACGCCATCAGCACATTTGGCTTCCAGTACCATCTTTATGCTGATGACACACAATTATACACTTTAGCCCCTGACCTTACCCCTGCGGTTTTAAAAAACACCAACGACTGTCTAGCTGCAGTTTCCAACATCATGTCTGCTCTCTATTTCAAACTCAACCTTTCCAAAACTGAACTTCTCCTGCTCCCTCACTCTACTAACCTCCCTAAATCTGACATCTCTCTCTCAGTGTGCGGCACCACGATAACGCCTAGGCAGAAGGCTCGCTGTCTGGGTGTTATGTTTGACATCGATCTCTCCTTCACCTCTTATACACAATCTCTTGTCCGCGCCTGTCATTTGCGCCTGAAGAACATCTGTAGAGTCCGTGCCTTTCTCGCCATGGAAACAAGAAAAACCCTCACCGTGGCCCTAATCCATTCCTGCATTCAGTACTGCAATTCTCTATTAATTGGCCTCACCCTCTCTAAACTTTCCCCTCTCCAGTCCAGCCTTAATGCAGCAGCCAGGATCACCTATCTGCTAACCGTTACTCGGATGCTTCCGCTCTGTGCCCGTACACTACAGGATCCAATTCAAAGTGCTGGTTCTCACCCACAAAGCTCTTCACAGTGTAGCACCACCCTACATCTCCTCCCTCATCTCTGTCTATCACCCCACCCGATCTCTTCATTCTACAAATGATCTGCTACTAACATCTGCACTAATCCGATCCTCCCACTCTCGGCTCCAAGACTTCTCCCAAGCTGCACCAATTCTCTAGAATGCTCTACCCCAAGAAATCAGGACTATCCACAACTTGCATGGCTTCAGATGCTCCCTAAAAACACATCTTTTAAGGTGGCTTATCATGCTCCCTAATAGAAGTCCTTTATACTTTATATAGCCCACACACTATCTCTCTTGATATAACTCTTCTCCAACTCCACCAAACCCAAAATGTCTGCACAGATTGTCTGGTGACCATTCATGTAACTTTATTTCTATCCTCTCTTTGTCAAGATGCCTGGACCATCACTGTAATAAGCCCCTGTATCTTGTGTAACCCCTATCCTGTTGTATATTGTAAGCTCCTTTGAGCAGAATCACCTTTATTTTTTGCCTTATTTATTGTATTTTCTACATTGATTTTATGCGTACTGTATTGTATGTAATTACTGTACTGTATTTTTTCTCCACTGTGATTACTTACTTACTTTGATTACCGTATATACTCGTGTATAAGCCGAGTTTTTCAGCCCAAAATTTGGGCTGAAAAGTCCCCCCCTCGGCTTATACACGAGTCACTACGGTAGACTGCGTGGTGGGGGCTGAGGAGGCGGGGGGAAGCTGCTGTATGAGCGGCCCCGTCACGTGGGGCCGCTCATTATATATGCACTGCTTCCCCCTGTCAATCAGCGGCAGGGGGAAGCAGTGCATATGGCCCCCCAAAAGCTGGCACTGTCCCCCCTTGTAAGGGCCCCCCCCCCGCTGCTTATACATTACCATCCCGGTGTTCTGATCGGCGCCGCTCCTCGGTGCTTCTTCTTCATCCTCCCGTCCTCGCTGGCTGCATCCGGGATCTCCGGCCGTCGCATATGACGTCATCGCGCGACGGCCGGAGATCCCGGATGCAGCCAGCGAGGACGGGAGGATGAAGAAGAAGCACCGAGGAGCGGCACCGATCAGAACACCGGGATGGTAATGTATAAGCAGTGGGGGGGGCCCTTACAAGGTGGGACAGTGCCAGCTTTTGGGGGCTGTTGGTACCCCCAGGGGGCTGCTGGGTACCCCCTGGGGGCTGCTGGGTACCCCCTTGGGGCTGTCGGTACCCCCAGGGGGCCGCTGGGTACCCCCTGGGGGCCGCTGTATAACCCCTGGGGGGTGCTGTATAACCCCTGGGGGCTGCTGTATAACCCCTGGGGGCTGCTGTATATACTGCTGAGGCCTGTATACCACTGGAGCTGCTGTATATACCCATGGGGCTGCTGTATATACTGGTGGGGTCTGTATATACCACTGGGGAGGCTGCTGTATACCACTGGGGTTGCTGTATATACTACTGGGGCCTGTATATGCCACTGGGGAGGCTGCTGTATACTACCATTGGAGGGCCTGTATGACACACTGCTGGGGGCTGTACACCTGTGCTGGGGTCCACCCTCGGCTTATACACGAGTCAATAGGTTTTCCCAGGTTTTGGGGGCAAAAGTAGGGGGGTTGGCTTATACACGGGTCGGCTTATACACGAGTATATACGGTACTTACATTGTATTGTAAAGCGCTGTGGAATATGTTGACGCTATATAAATAAAGAATTATTATTATATTATTATTACATAGAGTGATTGTGGACTTCGACCCCAGGTCCAGTCAACTTCTATAAGATCAGATATAGCTTTTGAACTGGGACCAGGACACCAATGCAATTTTTCTACAAATGCCACCACTACAACACATTCTGTAGAATACAGATAAATGTATATAAAAGGTGGATGTGAGATCTGCGCTGCTACGAGATGAAAGACCGAAGAGATATATAAAAGGTGGCATTATTTGATGTCTTTCGAAGTGCTTTCCTCACTTCTTCTGGAAACCAACCAACATGGTTGGTTTCCTGAAGAAGTGAGGAAAGGACTTTGAATAGCATCGAATAATGCCACTTTTTATATATCTCTTCGGTCTTTCATCTCATAGCAGCGCAGATTTCATATCCACCTTTTATCTGTGTTTCATTGCTGTGTGGCATGTGGATTTGTGCAGCAGCTCTTCTATGCAATTCTAACTAGTTGTGTGTCACACAACCCAACTCAGTGAGAGAACCAATATTATATTTCCTTCATGTACCACCAGGGTAAGAGCCTATTTGCTTTTTAAGTTTATCCAGAGTTTATCCAGAGTTTCCTCTTTACATTTTACATTACAGTTTACATTCTGTAGAATGATAGAGAAGTGATGGACTGCAGGCATCTAAAACCTATAGCTGCTTTCTTATGCAAAATGATAAACAAACACGTTGACATATTTGCATTCTTTTATAAGTGGGATAGCTAAAGTTCATTAAAAATTGTCAAGTTTTCAAAATCGCGCCTCCCTGCGCGCTGTCAGCTTCAAAATACGCTCTGCGCATGCACATGGGCATGCGCAGTGCGGGACTTGAAGCTGACAGCGCGGCGCGGCTGCAAATACGTCACCCGGCGCCGGGAATGACGCGGATCGCGTCATACAGCCCCACAATGAAGCACGGACGCTATGGGAGAGTGGGGAGGCGCGCAGGGAGGCGCGATTTTGAATCTAGGATGACGATCACGCCTGAATAGGCGTGATATGAAGAAGAGGGGCTGCCTTGATGAGTGACTATGAATAGATAGTCACTCATTATCATCACTAATCAGGTACTATTATAACGTTTTTCTTCACTTTGACTAAGGGCATTTAGGAGGTAAAAGGAGTGTAGGGAAAGTGTTACTATGCTGTAGGGACAGCTTTTAATAGGTTTAGAGGTGTTTTGGGGGTGACAGGATCCCTTTAAGCAGGTCTGTTTTACTGATTGATGGTGTGAAAATGATCTTTATGGTCTTCCCAGTATTCCTGTATTAGTCATTCATTCTCTTCTACCAAAAAAAAAAGTCCAGTACGTCCTATTGCAGAGCAAAAATATTTAATAAGTGTTCCAAAGATATAGATAGCCATACTGTATGGATAAAAGTCACCAATAAGTCCATATTAAAATGTCCCAGATACAAGCATAGGGTTTATGTGTTTTGCGGATATACCCCTTAAGCTAGCTTCACACCACGGATTTTGGCTGTCTGCCTGTATCCGGTAATTTGCAGAAGTAGATGGACTGGCAGGGATGTGGAAAGAGATGTAAACAGATGGCAATTATGCCTCCGGATTCAGTTTTTCACAGGATCCATTTTCCTCATAGAAAAGCTGCAGCAAGATCTGCAGCCATAGGAAATAATATGTCAGTCCGGAAAGAGAGAGAGAACCCAAAACGGAAATAGGCTTGGAGGAGCTGTGAATTTCTTCTGAGCATTCTCAGTACCAAACACCGGATCTGGGAAACGATCTTTTTTTTCCCGGACCCGTCTCCATAGACCCCCATATTAACTGCTCCAGACTGGACTTTATTTGTTTCTGTCCGGTGTTGTCCAGTGCGCCCAAAAACGGTGCAGTCTCCGATTTTGAGGACGGTAAACAATAGGACAAAAACGAATCCTGTACTGAATTCACTAAAACGGATGGCCATGTATGACCAATCCGGCACCATAGAGATGCATGGGAGGTAAGATAATATCCTGTTCTGTCCTTTTCAAAACGGACAGAACAGGATGCCAAAAAACGTGGTGTGAAGCCAGCCTTACACATAACGTAACTCCAAAGACAAATACACTTATGTATAAATATTCAACAAGTGAAAGAAAGACAGTGGAGATAGCTCTCACCATTGCGGTCATTTTTTATCTCTCATTTCAGCAGCTTAAAAGGCCATGCAGAAGAGAGAAAGGATCCATGCTATGTTACTGGTTAATTAACATATATAAGAATGTATGTAAAAAGTCTTGGCCAAAGTGTTGGCATCTTTTGATTGACAAAGTATTTCTCCCAGAAAATTATTGCCATTACACATGTTTTGTCATTCGCATGTTTATTTCCTTAGTGTGTATTAGAAAAATGAAAAAAACTGAAAAAAGGCAAATTGGACATAATTCCACACAAAACCCCCAACATGGGCCAGACAAAACTATTGACACCGATCCAAAATTATGGGTAAACAACTTTGTTTCAGGTATGTTCTGCTCATTCAAACTCACCTGTGAACCAAGGGTAGAATGATCGATTAATGACTGCCCCACTGCTGGACTTCAGAAGACATCTGATTACAGAAGACATTAAACATTGAAATAATGTAGTGCTGGTTTGTCCTGAGGAAGGGGCCCGAGAGCCTTGAAACGCGTAGACAAATAAACCATAACTCTTCTGAAGTCCAGCAGCATGTTCATTAACCCTTCCTTCTACTGTTGGGTCACATATATCTCGCTGTGGACAGCTGCGGCTGTGATATGCTTTTATAGTGGTTGTGACTCATCACAACCACACAAGGGAGCCTCTGATACCTCTGATTTTCAAAACCTTATGGCGGGTTTACACGTCGCGATATCGCAGTACAATTTCAATCAAAAGTCACGTGGTTCAATCGTTGGACCCGATATCGTGCCTGCGTTGTATGGTGTGAACGTCCAATGCGATGCAGGAACGATGTCAATGCGATATCGGGGATCGAATGAGCGTGCTATTCAATGCCCCGATATTGCATAGCGATTGAAGCCAGATCGTGCTGTGTAAACACCCAATTACGATGCGATTTGATACGTCACCCATTCACTCCCATGTTAACTATGCGATCCTGGATTGGGAGGCGGAGACATCGCACGGACGTTGTATTACGATATCGCAGCGTCTAAACAGTCAATGCGATGCGGGTGAAACGTGCACTAATTGCGCGCTCCCGCGCCATTGAGTTGCGATATCGAAACGATATCGTGGCGTGTAAACCCACCATTACTCCCAGATAAGACCCTATTTGGGCTTTTTGCTTCCCATTCCTTTCAGTCTGATTAAACTCACTTGTGGCAAGTAACAGGTGTGGACAATATTAAAATCACATCTGAAGCTAGATAAAAAGGGGAGAGGTTGATTCAATCATTGCATTGTGTGTCTATGTGCCACATTAACCATGGAGAAAAGAAAGAGAAGGGAAATGTCTGAGGACTTGAGAACCAAAATAGTTAAAAATCAACAATCTCAAGGTTACAAGTCCATTCCCAGAGTTCTTGATGTTCCTTTGTCCACAGTGCGCAACATTATCAAAAGGTTTACAACCCATAGCATTGCAGCTAACCTCCCAGGACATGGTTGAGAACATTTTATAACAGGTTGTAATGCAGGATAGTCCAGATGGTAGGTAAGCATTCCCAATCAAGTTCCAAAGAAATGCAAGCTGTCCTGCAGGCTATGTTTGCATTAGTGTCAGCACAAACTATCCACTGACATTTGAATGAAATGAAACATTATGGCAGGAGGCCCAGGAGGACCCCACTGCTGATACAGAGACATAAAACATCTAGACTGCAGTTTGCCAAAATGTACATGAGTAAGTCAAAAATCCTTCTGGGAAAGTGTCTTGTGGACACATGAGACGAAAATAAAGCTTTTTGGTAAAGGACATCATTCTACTGTTTATGGAAATGAGACATTCAAAGAAAAGAACTCATTACATACAGTCAAATATGAGGGAGGATCAAAGATGTTTTGGGGTTGTTTTGCTGCCTCTGGCACCGGGTGCCTTGACTGTGTGCAAGGCATCATGAAATCTGAAGATTACCAAAGTATTTTGGGTCACAATGTAATGTCCAGTGTCAGAAAACTGAGTTTATGTCCTAGGTCACAGGTCTTCTAGTAGATCAATGACCCCAAACATACTTCAAGAAACACACAGGAATAGATGGAAACAAAGAGCTGGAGAATTCTGAAGTGGAAGCAATGAGTCCGGATCTAAATGCCGTTGAACACCTGTGGAGAGATCTTAAAATTGCTGTTGGGAGAAGACACCTTCAAATATGAGAGACCTGGAGCAGTTTACAAAAGAAGAGTGGTCCAAAATTCCATTTGAGAGATGTTAGAAGTTAGTTGATGATTATAAAATAGGAAGTGATTGATTGCAGTTATTTAGTCCAAAAGGAGTGCAACCAAATAATGGGTTGAGGGTGCCAACAATTTTGTTGGGCCCATTTTTGGGGTTTTGTGTGAAATTATCTCCAATTTGCCTTTTTTTCCTATGTTTTTTTGTAGTTGTTCCAATACTCACAAAGGAAATAAGCATGCGTAAAACAAAATATGTGTAATAGCTATAATTTTCTGAAAGAAATACTTAATTTTCTGGAACAATTTCAAGGATGCCAACACTTTTGGTCATGACTGTATATATACACATTATAATAGGGAGTAGAAGATCCAGTACTCATAAAGCATAATTAAAATCAGTAGTTTATTTCAACATTAACCTTTGAACTCTCAGCCTTTAAGACCCATCATCAGTACATGTTTTCAGGATTTCCTTAGCATTGTACGGGGGTTGGAATCATCACCTGTGCAGGAGATTAAATTATCATCTGGGCAATACTAAGGACATCCTGAAAACCTGCACTGTGCGCGGCTCTCGCGGCTTGGAGCTGGGGAACTCTGCTTTAATGCAATGTCTATAACGTTGTTTTGTAGTGTTATTGTAGTGTTTTCTGGGGGTTCATTGATGATCTTTTTAAGTGTAGTATGCTCTGGAAATAATATTTTTACCTATTAGACGTGAAAGGGGCTGGTTAAATGCATATTTGAAATATTCTATAATAAAAACACTAAATAAAACTTATGAAAAATGCGTAAATCTCATTATTAGAAACCAGTTAAAAAACGCAGACAAAAATATAAAGGAAATCATAAAAGCTAGATTTTCATGTCATCTTTACAATAACTCTAAAATAGAAGTTCCTCATCAAGCCGCGAACTGTGGATTGTCACAAGGCTAATGTGAGCTCCGAGATAAATGCTCTTCTTTTAATAGTATATCGGCTTATGTAACCGTTGTCTGCAGTGTATTCAATTTATTCTGACAGCAGAGTCTAATTCTCTCTTTCACAAAGCTGTTTTTACTGACTGGCGTAATATGGTTACAATATTTGCCGGCTTCTGGAGGGATCTGCTGTGTTGTTCTATGAACCACAGAGATAAAGTAAATACATGGGAAGTAATTTCTTCTCCCCTCGAACTCCCTACCAGCAGAAATGTATTGTGAATTTCCAGTATGAAAAACCCTTCACTGTAATAGACTCATTCAACGGCGGAAAATGACTGCTCTTACTCTTTATATATGCCCGGTGCAGGATCGGCCACATATTGTTTTACATATCTACATACAAGAAACAATAGTTTTCCAATGAACTCTATAATTGAACTTCAATTTCACCGAGGGCGGACAGCTGACTTACACATTTCTGTAAAGAATGGATTTGTCCCAAACGAATTCTATTCCTTTCAGTGGATTCCAGGGAGTGACATTGATCACACTAAACACATAGCAATCATACTACCCGGAAAATCAAAAGTGGAATGACTTTAGCACCATATGGCCAAAGGGAATTCAAGGCTAAACATAAGTGTTCATTCTGAAATTTAATATCTTAAACCATATTAGTTTACTAGTACCAAGCCAGCTTTCACTCCATCTGCTACCTCCTTCTTTTTCAGTCCCTTGTTTATGGGGAGAAGGAGTTATTTTTTTCCTATTAAACAATTGTTCGCATCATAAACCTCATCATAACTAGTCGATAACATTTTTGCATATACAAATTGCGTAAAAACTGACATTCATAATGTCTCGATTGGGTTTAGATTAAATGTATTCAGATACAAGAGTTACATAAAAGATTTCTGGACCAATATAATGGAGGAAGCTGAATTTACATTATAGAGTCGGGAAAGGGTTTTCTTTGCCTAGTATTAGATTTTGAATGACCCTTTGCATCACACAATCAATATCTTAGAAAAGCATGTCAACCTCATCTATATTGCAATCTTAGTTCCTTGTCAATAATGTCACTGATCCTTGATATATGATGTCATCGTTTGCTGATTTTCTGTAATCACTTTCCACTAAAGTCATCTATGATAATTAGAAAGTGTCTATGGAAAGTAGGTTCATCTCTTTATCAAACATGTTAACACTGCACTGGTTAGCCTGTCCCAGCGTTATTTGAAATCCAGCAGAGATCTGGTATGTGAGCAAAAACCGGACGCAGCAGAGATTTGTTTTTTGCTCATAGACTTATAATGGTGTACGGTAGCATCCGGTCGCTTCAGGTAGCTTTTGGTTGCTGCCGGATCTAACCGGTTGCATTAGTTAAGGAGTCAGCTGATGCTGTTACCATGGTGACCTGACTCACTGCATCGCTGACATGGCCGGAGCACTCATTGTGTGCTGTGCTCAGAGGTTGCGCTGATAGGATGCCTCTACAGTGGGACCTCTGATGCAGCATAGACGAGTGTGCTTCACGGAACAATGTTGTGGATTATCGTTAGAGAGTATGTTTGAGGTTAATAAATAGGAAAATGAGAGTGGTCTCTGTTTTATGTCTAATGAAGGAATTTTCTGTGTGCATGTTTTTAACTATTTATATACTGCATTGGTAATGGGCGGGTATCATAGATACCTGAACATATACAATTCGGGTTAAATGACAAGCTGTCAATACTTAGGTGTCATTAACCCCTTCTATCATCCCGATGCCACTTCACCACAGCATTGGGAAAAGCTGGGTTAAGCACCAGGAATTGGCGATTCTAATGAATGCACTAATTTCTGGGGTGGCTACAGGCAATTATCCTGTAGCCTGGAGGGCCTCACCATGCTGAGAATACCACCTCATGCTGCCTGGTTTTACCTTCACCTATCAAAAATAGGGTGAAGCCCAAGGATTTTTTTTTAAATGATTTAAATAAATAGTTAAAAAAATAATAGGCTCCCCTGTATCTGTGACTGCCAGGGAAGACAAAACTAGGCAGCTGAGGGCTGCAGTCACTATCTGGCTGCATTATCTGTGCTAGAAACAAAAAATACAGGGAACCTATATGCATTTTTTTCCATTACTTCTTTATTTTACACACATATGAAGGCAGATTGCTTGCCATACACTGACAAATATGGCAACCAATCACAGACACCTGTACAGATTATGGTGATGCAGTCTAAGTGAAACAGCCAATCATAGATGCGGTCACAGAGAGCGACCATCTGTAATTGGCCTTTGGAGTTCAGTGCAGTGAATTTTCATGAAGCTTAGTGAGCAGCCCTGGAAGTGGGAGACTCATGAGCTTTATATATCATCTATCTCAGAAGATCCTCAAAATGATCCAGAAAAAGATGGACAATACCGGATAATACCAGATTGCACTGGGCCATTTTTTTTTCATTTTTTTTTCTTCCGGTAAAACATTTGGCCAAGCAAATGTAGAAAATAAGCACATATAGAGATATCCTAAAAGCCCAGTTACACACACAGATAATTGTGCAGAGATTGTTCGCAGATCTCTGGTTGCAGTGAAATCATGGACACATTGTTACATTTGTACACAGCCACAGAATGTAACAATGTGTCTATGATTTCACTGCAACCAGAGATCTGCGAACAATCTCTGCACAATTATCTGTGTGTAACTGGGCCTTTATCCTTAGAGCTGACAACCATTTTTTTTCAGTTTATGAAAATCACCAGTAAATGTCATCACAACAACCAGGCAGAAGTAATCACACTTTAGACAGAAATGCAAAACTTTTGGTCACCACTGTACATGAGTGTGTGCATATCTATCTATCTATCTATCTATCTATCTATCTATCTATCTATCTATCTATCTATCTATCTATCTATCTGTCTGTCTGTCTATCTATCTATCTATCTATCTATCTAAATATACTGTATATATATATATTATATATATATATATATATATATATATATATGTATATATACATATATATATATTGTACAGTACAATTTATTGTATATTGGACATAATGGAGTATGTATTTATATACGTTTCTTAAAAATGTTTGTAGAGGTATCAGGCATATCTGTAATCATGTAACACTACAGTTGCCAATCAGGTGTACAGCTTTAGATAAACTGTGACTTTGTGCAAGTAGGATCAGCAAAATGTCCAACTGAAATTAAAGGGAATCAGTCAGGACAAAAATCCATATGTAACTGCTATCATTTTCTAATTCCTTTCTCTATGCTATCTCCATTTATATATTTCTATTATTTTGTCTTTCCTCCTATCCTCTGTAAACTTCAAAACATAAGATTAATTCCATCTGCCAATCACAGTGAGTTCTCTGCTGTCCACCCCCCAATGAATGAATATTCATGCATTATTACATCATTACACTGTCCTGCCTTTCTCTGATGTGTATGTTGTGTGACACATTCACTGCAGACAGAGGAGAAGTGAGGGAGGAGGAGGTATTCGATCTTAGCTGTAGCTTTGATCTCGTCATGTTATTGTGTGTATCTGAGACATAAGTGCAGTTTATGCAGTCTGAGATATTTCTATGTGATTATAAGAACATTTGATCATTTGCTCAGCAGATTACTTGTCTGCAGAAAAAACAATGTTCATATATACACATAGAAATCTTACAGATAGCACAGGCTGCAGCACAAACATCTCCCCCTCCCAGCACAGAGCACAGAGGGGAGGGATAGAATACCAGCTTGAATGGGTGTGGATACCGTATATACTTGCGTATAAGCCGAGTTTTTCAGCCCAAAAATTGGGCCTAAAAGTCCCCCCCCTCAGCTTATACGCGAGTCACTGTATACTGTATACAATGTATACAGTATACAGTGCCTCCCCAATATCAGTATACAGGCCCCCCCTTGGGTAGTAATCCTGTAAAGGAAGAGATTAGTATACTTATCCCTCCGCTGTCCCGCCGCCGCCATCGCGCTCTTCCGTCTTCATCCAGCGTCTTCCGTCTTCTTCCGGCTTCCTCCGATGGTCGCAGGAAATGACGTCATTGCCTGCGCGACAGAGGAGGAAGCCGAAAGAAGATGGAAGATGCTGGATGAAGATGGAGCAGCGTGATGGCGGCAGTGGCGGGACAGCGGCAGCGGGACAGTGGAGGGATAAGTATACTAATCTCTTCCTTTACATGATTACTACCCAAGGGGGGGCCTGTATACTGATATGGAGGGGCTGCTTTATATACCTCTGGGGCTGCATATACCTCTGGGGCTGCATATACCTCTGGGGCTGCATATACCTCTGGGGCTGTATATACCTCTGGGGCTGCATATGGGGCTGCATATACCTCTGGGGCTGCATATACCTCTGGGGCTGTATATACCTCTGGGGCTGCATATGGGGCTGCATATACCTCTGGGGCTGCATATACCTCTGGGGCTGTATATACCTCTGGGGCTGCATATACCTCTGGGGCTGCATATGGGGCTGCATATACCTCTGGGGCTGCATATACCTCTGGGGCTGCATATACCTCTGGGGCTGCATATACCTCTAGGGCTGCATATACCTTTGGAGCTGCTGTATACAACCACTGGGGCTGCTGCTGTATATACCACTGGGGCTGCTGCTGTATACTACCACTGAGGAGGCTGCTGTATACCTCACTGCTGGGGGTTGTATACCTGTGCTGGAGTCCACCCTCGGCTTATACGCGAGTCAATATGTTTTCCCAGTTTTTGGGGGCAAAAGTAGGGGGGTCGGCTTATACACGGGTCGGCTTATACACCAGTATATACGGTATTTAAATAACACTTATACAACAGTTGGACTATTCGGTTGGTAATATAATGGACAGGACTAATGTACCAGCTCCCTGCAAGGTCTGAAAATGCTTATAATAGGAAAATTACAAATGGTACAATAATGATTTTATATGTTTTTAAAAGGTCTGCCCAGGCACTATTCAAGGGTAATATTAGTATCATACAGAAAAATTACCTGACAGAGTCCATTTAACTCAAAAAGGAATGCATGGAAAGAGATTTTTTTACTTTATTGCATTGGATTATACATTTTGCATGATGCCACTAAGGCCCACGTCACACACACAGATAATTGTGCAGATATTGTTTGTAGATCTCTGGTTGCAATGAAATCATGGACACATTGGTCCATTATGTGGCTGTGTACAAATGGAACAATGTGTCCATGATTTCACTGCAACCAGAGATCTGCGAACAATATCTGCACAGATATCTGTGTGTGTGACGTGGCCCTTAGCAGCATGACATGTATGCAATGATGGACTGTAACCATATTCTTTGGTGAACTTTTCAAAATGAAAATATTTTAATTATATATAACTAAGTGGGATCCTTACATTTCTGAACTTATTCCAATCATCTACAGTATATGTTTTAGCAAACAGGTCAACAGTCTTGTCAGTTAAGGGATGTTTCACCACTATGATATTGATGACCTACTGTGGAGATCAGCTCACTGGATAGCACATAAATGTAAGGCTGATCTGCAGTGTCCGGCAGCCGTCACTGACCTGTTGACTGAGCTTTGCTGTTTCAGCTCAGTTTACATCCTGCAGCCATCAGAGCTAAAAGCAGCTGATCAGCAAGGATGCCACATGTTAGAACTAAGGATAAGTCGTGAATATCATAGTAGCAAAACACCAATTTAAGGCCTTTTAACCCCTTAGTGACAGAGACAATTTTGACCTTAATGATCAGGCCAAATTTTATAAAATCTGACCAATGTTACTTTATGTCAGGGGTGGGGAACTCCAGGTCTTGAGAGCCGCCAACAGGTTATGTCTTCAGGATTTCCTTAGTATTGCCCAGGTGATAATATAATCACCTGCACTTGTGATGATTCCAACCTCTGTGCAATGCTAAGGAAATCCTGAAAACATGAGCTGTTGGTGGCTCTCGAGGCCTGGATTTCCCCACCCCTGATTTATGTGGTCATATATCTGGACTATTTCAGTATATCCCACTAATTCTGTATCTTATGATAGTGGTAAATTTAGGTTGATCATTGTTGTATTTATTTGTGAGAATATTGGAATACTGGCAAAAAAGTTTCAATTTTCAGTTTTTTTATCCTTGAACCAGTTAGTCATCCTGTACAAATCAATAAATTACATTTCACACATATATACTTTACATCTGCATCATGTTTCAAATGTCATTTTATATTGCTTAGATGTTAAAGAAATTTACAAAACTTATTTTCCTAGGGCACTGTTTGGTTTTAAATTCTGAATTGTGAAGCGCTGCAGAATATTTTGGCGCTATACACTGTGTACAGAATTATTAGGCAAATGAGTATTTTGGTCACATGATACTTTTTATACATGTTGTCCTACTCCAAGCTGTATAGGCTTGAGAGCCAACTACCAATTAAGTAAATCAGGTGATGTGCATCTCTGTAATGAGGAGGGGTGTGGTGTAATGACACCAACACCCTATATAAGGTGTGCTTAATTATTAGGCAAATGCTTTTCCTTAGGCAAAATGGGTCAGAAGAGAGATTTGATGGACTCTGAAAAGTCCAAAATTGTGAGATGTCTTACAGAGGGATGCAGAAGTCTTGAAATTGCCAAACGTTTGAAGCGTGATCACTGAACAGTCAAGCATTTCATGGCAAATAGCCAACAGGGTCGCAAGAAGCGAATTGGGCAAAAAAAGGCGCAAAATAACTGCCCATGAATTGAGGAAAATCAAGCGTGAAACTGCCAAGATGCCATTTGCCACCAGTTTTGCCATATTTCAGAGCTGCCACGTTACTGGAGTATCAAAAAGCACAAGGTATGCTATACTCAGGGACATGGCCAAGGTAAGGAAGGCTGAAAAACTAGCACCTTTGAACAAGAAACATAAGATAAAACGTCAAGACTGGGCCTAGAAATATCTTAAGACTGATTTTTCATAGGTTTTATGGACTGATGAAATGAGAGTGACTCTTGATGGGCCAGATGGATGGGCCAGAGGCTGGATCAGTAAAGGGCAGAGAGCTCCACTCCGACTCAGACCCCAGCAAGGTGTAGGTGGGGTACTGGTATGGGCTGGTATCATCAAAGATGAACTTGTGGGACCTTTTCAAGTTGAGGATGGAGTGAAGCTCAACTCCAGGACCTACTGCCAGTTTCTGGAAGACCACTTCTTCAAGCAGTGGTACATGAAGAAGTCGGTATCGTTCAAGAAAAACATGATTTTCGTGCAGGACAATGCTCCATCACATGCATCCAACTACTCCACAGCGTGACTGGCCAGTAAAGGTCTAAAAGAAGAAAAAATAATGACATGGCCCCCTTATTCACTTGATCTGAACCCCATAGAGAACCTGTGGTCCCTCCTAAAATGTGAGATCTACAGGGAGGGAAAACAGTACACCTCTCGGAACAGTGTCTGGGAGGCTGTGATGGCATTTTGAACCCACATGTACTTTACAGAATTTGATAACATTAGGTCGTCATATTGAAAATTTCATTTTTTTTTCCCATAAACGTTTCTTTAGCCTCAAATTCTTCACTTTTTGCCAGAGGTAACATGAACTACTCACTTTCTTCTGAAGTAATGCAAAACAAATTTAAACAATATAGACAAAAACAAATGAGCCATGTACACAGTGAACGTGTCTGTAGGACAGTATCCCAACTTGTTTTCCTATAATGTATTCCCTTTTTTTTTAATCCAATTTCATCTCATAATTAAATTTCTAAATATTAAATATTTCTGCTCTGTGCGTTGCATAAATGTATCTATGTCCACCTCTTGCTCATTACTGCCCAGTGTATGGCAACTGGCTGAAGAAATAAACTTTTTGGCTGTTTTTTTAAGACAACCTGTCAGCAGGATTTTGCTATATAATCTGAAAGCAGCATGATGTACAGGCAGAGACCATGATGGCAGCGATGTGTCACTTACTTTACTGCTTGTGAAGTTTGATAGAATCCCTGTTGTCTCTGTTGTAGATGTAGCAGTGGTCAGAATGGTGAGATAAGTATAACCCCTCCCACACTTCTGATTGGCAGCTTCCTGTGTACACTGTACATTGGTAACCAATCAGCAGTGGGGAAGGGTTACAGATCAGCTGGTCTGGTTAGCATATGACAGTCCTGCAGTGATAATCTCCTGCTGCTGAAACACTAATTTTATTGAAACTGTAGCACACAGCTTAATAAACAACACATCCATAGAATCAGGCTGTTTGCCCCTATATTATTCTACCTTCACAATAAGTAGAAAAAACAGCTTACAGATTCCTTTTTAGGCAAAATACTGTTAAGTTTTCCCCTTCGTTTTGAATAAAGAACTGATCAGCAGGAGATGATCCCATATCTGCAGAATTTCTACAAGACTGTTTAAGTATTATATATAAAATGCGCAAGACTAACAAACAGCAAACACAGCACTATTTCTTGTTTATTATTCTCATTTCTACTTTCAGTGTTCCTGTAAATTTAATAATTTTTTTGATGGAATACATTTTCTAATTCTCACTATGTATGGCTGAATAGCCTGTAGTTAATTATTGTTGAGTAGATATTATAATAGAAACATAAGTGGCCACAAAGTGCACCAATTACTAAAGTCATACCATATAAATATAACAATCTAGTAGCAGTTAATACATTTATTACTGTCTTAATAATTTCCTTGATTGTTTCTATTTCCGAGACTCTGCAACAGAACTATTATGATCAATTACACGTGCTTGCAAACAAACAATTATTGCCCGCTTCCTGCTTCTGCACATTTTTAGCTCCTCAGATGGCTGGTATGGATTGCATTTATTAAGAAAAGGCAAGTAAAATTTATCAACCATCACTAATGTAGTACAAACAAACCTGATCCTTCTGTTTTTCAACTGCTTCTATTTAGCAAAAATTATACAGAGAAGAGAATAAGACGTTAACAAGACACAAACGAAGAACTCTCTATAGGGTTTTGATACGAAAAAACTCACAAATATTCATTGGTGTGAATTGATCTCAGTTATGATCAATCAGCCACTTTGGTTCCATTGACATCAATGGTTGCTTCTGTTAAAAAGTTTTTATCCTACAGGTATTCAAGATATCTTGAAGTTCAGACTGAGAACTGGGAATTTCCATTTCTCTCAATTGCCCCTCAATTTTTCCTTGGCATTAGTTTACTTTCTGAACATTTGCTTTCAACTATATCTCCTGACCCATCCATCCACCTAAATACTCAAGTGACTGCCAGACACCTTTGTAGAAAGCTTATATCGCATGCTGTCAAGAGGTAGTTGGGACATTGGATGGTTGACCGATCCTACTAACAATCTTATGTGTAATGGTACCTTTACACACCGCCACAGGAAGGAAGAAACTGCCAGGCATCGGACACAATTGTGGCTGTTGCCATGAAATCACTACGAAATGGCGGCATGTAATTCAGGGAGTTCCTTCCTGTGTCTAGCTGTTCCTTCGGATACCTGTTTCTGAGCCGTGCTCAATAACAGGAAGGAACATTTCCTCTGGTGGCGGCGTGTAATCGGGGCACAGGAACGGTATTTGCGTGCCCTAGTGAAATCCCAGGGGCGTGCCACAGCGTCATGGTTACCACGCCCCATCACCTATCATTGGTGGGGGCTACTGTGTAACCATTGGCTGTCCCTGAACAGGGCACCATTTTCCACGAGCTGACCAGTCACACTACACATTTGCAATAGCGTCATGTATTAGCCAGCTTTCCTGTGCTGGCTGGCCAATCATGATGCTATTGCATTGTCCAATCACCGTATGAGCGTCACATAATACACAACTCTGTCACGCCTATCAACTTACGGCGCACAATGTGTATGCCCATATTCCTTTGTGGTAGCGGCATGTAAACCAGGGAAGGTACTCCACAGGAGGTAAGCTGTGGCACCCGTCGGCACTTCCGGGGAACGCAAATACCTTCTGTGGAGCACGTTGTGGCGGCGTGTATATGTGGCACCAGGGATCGTTATCCACCGTTAAAAACGTGCGCGTGCACGTGCGGTGGCTACCGGTTGCTGCACTCTGTGGCGGCGTGTAAAGGTACCATAAGGGTACCGTCACACGCGGCAATATTGCTTGCAATTTCACTGGCAATTTGCTGGTTGCAGTGAAATCATGGACACATTGTTCTATTTTGTTGCTATGTACAAATGTAACAATGTGTCCATGATTTCACTGCAACCAGCAAATTGCCTGTGAAATTACAAGCAATACTGCCGTGTGTGATGGTACCTTTAGACATCCTACTAACCAACATTATTGTAGAATACATTTTATTTTCATTTATTTATTTATTTTAATCACTTACTGTATATAGTGCTATACAATTCCATAGCGCTGTACTAATGTGATCTCCACTTTCCCTATTGGGGCTCACAATCTAAATTTTCTAACAGACAAAAAAAGAAAAAAATGGAATTATGACCGCGCTACCATCCAAATACACAACTCCTGATGAAGATAAATGATTGTGATTTTATTTGCTACGCGTTTCAGGGCGCTTTGGCCTTTTCTTCAGGAAAAAAAATCACAGATGTACAGCAAAGAAAGTAGTTGTGACTCTCACAACCATAAAAGCTGAGCAACTCCATACTATCTTTAATTGATGTGTAACACGGGTAATGCCCTATGTAGAACCATTTTCTTTTCCAGTTGCTTGTTTGCAATCTAAATTTCATATCAGTATGTCTTTGTAGTATCGGAGGAAATTGGAGAAGTTGGAGGAAACCTATGCAAACAAGGAGAACATACAAACTTCTTGCAGATGTTGTGTTTGGTTGGATACATGTTATACTTTCTCTGGAGAAAGCAGGATAAATACCCTAATATTTATTATGCTTGCTGAACCCACCAATTTCAGTAGGATTTGCAACCATCTAATGTTTAATGGGCCTCTTGACTTTGCTTTAAAGATTCTGTTAGAGTAAAGAATGATTGGACATGTTGGATTACAATACCCAATCCTTTTGCACCCACAGGAGATAAAACCGCCACCGAAGGTGACTGGAACCAGCCTACTCATCTCTCCCTTTATTCTCAGGCCAAATGAGAGTATAATTGTATAAAAGAGATGGGAGAGGTAGCTCTTAGCCGAACAAGAAATCAACTGACCTTTAATGTTTATAGGAACCTTAAAGTGAACCTGTTATCACTCCCCAGGCACCAAAAGCTAAAATAGCCACCTTCTGCCGCACTAAGGCTATGTGCACACGGTGGGCGGGTTTGTGTCGGCGGCGGCTGGGCGGACCCGACAGGAAGCTCCGGAGCCGTCCACCGGCTTCCTGTCGGGTCCGTGCTGCGGGAGACGGGCGGGTGTGCGGCGGGTGCACAGCGGGTTAGCGCCGGCAGTTCTTCAGCGGCTGGAAGCAGCACATGGTTCTGCTTGCAGCCGCTGCAGAACCGGCCGGATTATAGAACATGCTCATTCTTTGCTAACCCGCTGGGAACCCAGCGGGTTAGCAACGGATGAGCATGTGGAAACCGCCGGTGTGTGCACACCGGGGGTCGGTTTCCATAGGTTTATATGTTAACCCAAAAGCCGCTTTTGGATTAACATAAATTTACATAAACCTCATGGAAACCGACCGGCGGTTTCCGCTGCTAAACCTGCACAAACCCGGCCAGTGTGCACATACCCTAAGGCTGCATTGAGAGAAGATTAACAACATATTGGGGGGCATCCGGACACCTCTTCCCTCCTAATAACATGGGTAAGTGCAGAGGTGTGGGAGGAGGGCGATCCTTAGATAGACTCTGAGACCTCCATTGTATAGCATTTCATATAGGGGAAGTCTGAAGTGTTTGCTCTCCCCTATGTATGAATGAAAGGTGATGTCAGAATCTCTGGACAGTAGCTCCATGCTGACTCACAGATTCAATACATGGGGATGAAGGATACTCATCAATCAGACTGTAACCTTTTTGGGGGGATAATATATGATGTACTACTTTGTATCCCATGCTATACATAAGATATACGGAGTCATTGCGGATTTACTGATAGTCCACTTCTGAGGATAGACTTAATACCCACATAGGAGGGAATCTATTACCCTACTAGGAATATTTTAAATGTCTCGTTTCTTTATGAACACTGATCACTGTATGAAATAAAAAGACATGATGTATATGTATCTTCTTATATAGTTGCTATGTAATGAATTTTTATATGTATTCGCAATAACTTTAATAAATTCATAATAAAAACATAGCATGGGTATTTTTGATACATATTTTGTACAAAAGAGCCTGAAACCTCCTTCTTTATTTGGTTATGTGCATTGAGAGAAGGTGGCTATAGCCTTTTGATGCCCTATATTCACTCAAATATGAACTTAGATAAATGCTTACCAGATCTAAATGGGTGTAAGGTAAGAACCCCTGGATCTTGGTAAACTGCTGTGAGGGAGGTGGGGGCTAGATGTGGCTCGCAACACCCTCTTGGAGTTGAATATGGCTTGCGATCCTCTCCCAGAATTAAATGTGGTTCTAAAGGTCAGAAAGGTTGGATATCTCTGCTTTAGAAAAATCTCAACTTTTATGTGAGAGTAGACAAATAAAATTGCTGGCTGAGCTATTGAAATTAGCAGTCATTGGCACTAATGATTAAATTTTTGGATCACATGTCAAAACCAAAAACTGTTCTGTGTTGAGGGTAGAAAAGGAAAAGCAGCAGTTGGGCTTGAGAGTCAAAAAATGAGACTCTAAGCATATAAATATGGCCATGTCTATAATCTCCCAGTAGCTACATCGATGCGTGTCTCTGTTGGAATAAGTTTAATGGAACAATTCCCTTCCTGTATATGATTGTTCTATTGCTAGGATTGTATGTTACAGATAAAGTTAAATTAAAAGAAAAAAACTCCCAAAGGCTCACACAGGAAAGCATGTGACTGTATCCAGTTTCCTGCATCTGTGTATGAGACAGAAGCAGCCTGCAGAGATGCCACACAAACGCTGAGGCACATAATATGTTTTATTCCTGATTTCACAAAGCTTATTATATCTGTTTCTGTTTGTTGCTAAATAAAGAAGTTCTGTTCTATTCTGTTGTCACATGCTTGGAGAGTATCCTGAATATCTGCTGCCAACAGATTATGGACCCAGCATGACACAGACCCCAGAGTGACACAGCGCCTCAGAGTGACACAGAACCTCAGAGTAATACAGCAAAAGAAGCCCAAAGCAAAAGCAGCACAGTGCAACAGAGAAGATGTCCACAAGCAGTGAATCCTGCAAGTTCTCAGTGCAAAGCCTCACCAATCAGAACTATCAGTCCTGGAGATTCAAGGTGAATATGCTGTTCATAAGAGAAGGTACGTGGAAATATACTCAGGTACAAGTGCCTCATCCATTGCCAGATGATTAGCTAGAGAAGGATCAAAAAGCACAAAGCACTATCTCCCTCAATATAAATGATGCTCAGATTGTGCATATATGCAAATGTGCAACTGCAAAAGAGATGTGGGATGAGTTACAGAAAGTGCATGAAAGATCAAATCTCAGCAATAAGCTTTATCTCATACGAAAGCTGTACCAGTCTAAGCTAAGTGATGGCCAGAATATGCAGGACTATATAGGAAAAACCCTAGAGATTGTGGAGCGTCTCAGAGGTATTGGAGAAGAAATTAAAGACTTTCATGTTGCTGCACTTCTACTAAGTGGTCTTCCAAAGAGTTATAACACACTTGTCACTGCACTAGGTGCACGGCCAGATGATGAGCTCACACTAGAGTATGTTAAAGGCAAACGTGTAGATGAATTCAAGCGAAAAACGCAGAATGTAAGCAGCAGTAATGAATCCAGAGTAGAAGCATTAAAGACATAGGACTTCCCTAAATATAGGAGCAATCTAAGAGAAACTCATCAATATTTTGTCTGCAAAAAGCCTGGCCACCTTAATGCAGACTGTAGAATTTGGAAAGCAAGAATGAGTCATCTAAAAAAGCAGAACAGTCATCAAAGGGTTAAAACAGCTGTAAAGGAAGATTCTGCATGTGTTAAAGCTGCATTTCATGCCAGTAATGCAAAGTATATAAGGCGTATAGACTCTGATGCTAGCAGCCATATGACAAATAACAAGGATTTCTTCACTGATCTTGATGAAAGCAAGTCAGAAAAGGTCATCTTAGCTAATGGTCAGTATATGACTTCATTAGAAGTAGGAGACGGCTACCTCCACTGTCCAGTTTCCTCAGCACAAAGCAGAAAGATCCCAGTAAAGGATGTTCTCTATGTTTCCAGTCTTGAAAGTAATCTTCTGTCAGTAAATAACCTCACACAAAAGGGGAATGTAGTTACTTTTAAAGATAACATCTGCATCATCTCAAAGAAGGGTCACACTCTTGTAGAAGGAAAAATCCATTATGAACTTTATCAGCAAAAATGCAAAGAAAGAGTGTACAGTGCTAGACAAGATCTGCATACGAACTGTATCTATGTATGGCTCAGATGTCTTGGGCACAGAGACCCAGAAGCAATAAGAAAGCTAGGTCAACTTGCAAATGGTCTTGAAATCAACCAATGTAGTCAAATGATGAAGTGCACTAGCTGTCTTAAAGGGAAAATGTCCTGAAAATCCTTTCCTAAAGTAAGCACCACTAGATCTGTGCAGCCACTGGATTTGATACACACAGATGTTTGCGGTCCAATGGGTGTTAAAACTCCAAGCAATAAGAGATATTTTCTCACATTTATTGATGACTACTCCAGATATACAGTTGCCTACCTGATTCACAATAAGGATGAAATTCCACAGAAACTTGAAGAATAACTTGCTGTAATTTTTAACAAATTTGGAAGAATGCCAAAAGCCCTGGATGCAGATAATGAAACAGAATATACAAGTGGTAAAGTACAAACCATTTTGAAAAAGAATGGAATCGTGTTCCAGAGTACCATTCCATACAGCCCAGAACAGAATGGCATTGCAGAGAGAAAGAACCACACTCTCTGTGAAAGTGGAAGAAGTATGTTGTTTGATGTGAATCTACCTACAACATATTGGGGAGAAGCCATCATGACAGCTTGCTATCTTCAAAACAGACTGCCAGGTGAAGCCACAAATAAACTCCATATTAGCTATGGAACTGTGAGAAGCCTAACCTGAAGCACCTCAAGATATTTGGAAGCAAAATGTTTGTGCATTTGCCCAAAGAAAAACGTTCCAATTGGGAATTACATGCAAAGCAAGGAGTCCTGGTGGGCTATAGCAAAACTGAAAAAGGATACAGAATCCTGCACCCAGAGACCAACACAGTAACAATCAGCAGAGATGTAGTGATTGATGAAAACTCTGTATCACTCAAATTCCATGAAGTGAAAAGAAAAATAGGGAGGGGGACAAGAGGCGCAATAGTGCCCTATCACTAGTGACACTTGTGTATGCTGGTGGAGCTATGACGCTGCTCACCTGGTCCAGTTGTGATCCCCACAACTGGTTTGAAGGCGTTTTGGAATCTGTGTTCCAGCTGCTGCAGGACCTCCACCGACCACTGGATAGTGGTTTAAATCCAAGACAATGATGGGAGTGCTGGTGTGTCACGGTCCGCGCTGCTGTGGTATGAATAAACTCACCAAAGAACCAAGATAGTTATCATCCTTTATTTCCTCCTCTCTCCTACGCGTTTCAGCGCCACACCCGGCGCCTTCCTCAGGGACATGAATGTCCCTGAGGAAGGCGCCGGGTGTGGCGCTGAAACGCGTAGGAGAGAGGAGGAAATAAAGGATGATAACTATCTTGGTTCTTTGGTGAGTTTATTCATACCACAGCAGCGCGGACCGTGACACACCAGCACTCCCATCATTGTCTTAAATTCCATGAAGTGACACCAGTTATTCAACCCGAGAAACAAGTACAAGACTCTTAAGGTACCGTTACATGCGGCAATATTTCTAGCAATTTCACTGGCAATTTGCTGGTTGCTGTGAAATCATGGACACATTGTTCCATTTGTACACGGCAACAAAATAGAACAATGTGTCCATGATTTCACTGAAACCAGCAAATTGCCATTGAAATTGCCACGTGTGACGGTACCTTTAATCACCAAACCCAGACACTAAAAAGGAAAACACTGAAGTCTGGATAAGCTCTGAAACCACCAAGGAAGAAACAAAAGAACCAAGTCAACCTTCAGTCTGGAGATCAGAAAGACCAAACAAAGGTATCACAGCTAGACCTCTTTCTTATATGGTCAGAACACTTCCTGAACCAGAGCCACAGTCATGGCAAGAGATACAAAAACTGCCTGTCCACGAGAAGTAGAAGTGCCGCTAATGAAGAGATGGAGTCCCTTCACCAACTCCAGACATGGGAGCTTACGGAGCCATCGCTAGGAAATAGAGATGTCAGAAGCCAAAACTGCGTCAACACCAATGGATCCACCCTACTTAAAGTTGGAAGGAGAAGAAGATCTGATACCCAACTATGAGAGTTACAGACAAGCAGTGGGGACACTACTGTACATAGCAACCAAGGATGTATTAAACTTGCCAGCAGTGAGAAGATAAGTGCAAGGACTAAGCACATTGACGTAAAGCATCACCACTTACGTGATTTAGTGGAACATGGTGTACTCAAGCTTGCTTATTGCGAGTCTGACAAGAAGATAGCTGATGGTATGGCAAACCCATTAAAAAGAGCCAAGTTTGAGGACTTTAGAACCGCAATGGGAGTAACAGTATAAGTAGTTGTTGAGTGGGGGTGTTGAAATATGTTTAATGCAACAACTCCATTTCTGTATATAATTGTTCTATTGCAAGGTTTGCATGTTGTAGATAAAGTTAGATTAAAAATTAAATTCTCAGAAGCTCACACAGGAAAGCATGCGACTGTATCCAGTTTCCTGTGTCTGTGTATGAGACAAATGCAGCCTGTAGAGATACCACACAAAGACTGAGAAACATAAGAATATGTTTTATTCCTGGTTCCACAAAGCTTATCATATCTGTTCCTGTATGTTGCTAAGTAAAGGAGCTCTATTTGGTTTACACACGTTCGGAGAGTTTCCTGAATATCCCCTGCCAACAGTCTCTTTACTGGGAACCACAGAAGCTGTGACAATTTATTTTCATATATATTTTCTTAGCTATAATGCTGTTCTATATTTTCACATTCAGAATTACATGTCTTAGTATTTCAGAGCCCATCTATGTTTTTGTTACAATGTGTCATGTCCAGCATTGCACCTGTTCACATTATGTGTCATGGAGTGCTGTAGTTTTCTCTTGTTTAGGTTATGGGCTAATGTCTTTTACCTGTGCACCTCTCCCCCACTTGCCTTAGGTGCTCTCTTTTAACAGGTTCCTACTCGTCCATTCAAATGGAGGTTTGTAAACCAAAAGAGGCTGTGACAACGTGTAGGTTCCCAGTAAACAGACACGTCTCCACATAGCTGCTGAGAGGTTATGTAAATGGCCTTATTTATATGCTAAGTGTCTCATTTTTTTCATATATCTCCATAGCTATAATGCTGATCTAGGATTTTTTTACATTCACAATTGCATGTCTTAGTATTTAAGAGAACAGCTGTCTTTTTGTTACAATGTGTCCTGTTTAGCATTGCACCTGTGTTCACAGGAAGTTCCGCAGTTTTATCTCGCCTATTGCTTTCAGCTGGGTATATTGCTACACAAAGAGTAGTTTTTTGCTTTATTTGTCATATCTGGTTTTCTTCGACAAAAGCAATTCCTTTAAAAATGTGATATTCCTTTACAACCAGTAAAAATGGAATTCAATTAGGCAATTTCTTCACTAGCAGCAGACAAATTTTATTTTGCAGAAGGTTTCATTTACAAACAATAATAAAATAAAAATAAAATCTATTTTCAAAGGACAAGAATGCTTATTTGAGTAAATATGCTTACATAGGTGTATAAAGTGCAGCTGCAAACCCCTATTATGCTCCAGGCTTGTCGATGCAGGTGAATATATGTTTTTGTGCTGATGTTATTGAACTTTCATAAAGCACTAGACAGGTGTCCTATATACATGTATAGATGTGATTCTAGAGGACTACCCATACACCCTAGGGAAAATGGGTTGTCCGGTTAAAACAAGTTACCACTTATCAACTGGATAGATGATAACTTGCTGATCTGTGATCATCCTATTGCTGGTACCCGCACCTACTGCCAGATCGGTCAACTTTTATCCCCATTAATAGAATGCAATGAAATAAATTCTCCAGCAAACATATCTCAATAATAAAACATATAATGAATTGAAAAATCTTAAAAATGTATGATGGCAGTCCATTACATTCTAATGTGTAGAATCCAATGCGTTTTGACGTAACATCTTAGTTATGGTATCAAACAATGACAAGGTCTTACACCGAAATGTGTTGGCTTTTTACTATAGAGGTTTTTTACCTGGAGAATTTATTTTAATTATTTCTGCTCTGTGCAACCTTGACCTGGGCTGCTCCATGCAGACTTAACTTAATTTATTTTAGTAATTGAATACAAAAAGTGAAACGCATATATGATATGGTCATTACATACACAGTAATATTTCTCAAGTGTTTTTTACTGTTAATGTTGATGATTATGGTGTGCAGCCAATGAAAACCCAAAATTCATTATCTTAAGGTCCTTTCACATCAGCGGTGTTCGCTGATCGCGGCAGTTGCGGTAAAAAAAACGCAACTGCTGCGATTATCGCATAACGGCTGCATTTGCGGTTCACTTGTGGCAAGCCCCATACAATGTTTATGATGGGGCTTGCGGTAAGTGTGCGGCAGGTGCGGCAAGTGCAGTTTCGGCACTTGCGGCAGGTGCGGCAACGAAAACAAACGCGACATACCGCATTTTTTTTCGTGGCCGCAACTGCGGCAAGTGCCGATACCGCACTTGCCGCACCTGCCGCAAGCCCCCATAGACATTCTATGGGGCTTGCCGCAAGTAAACCGCAAGTGCAGCCGTTATGCGGTAATCGCAGCAGTTGCGTTTTTTTCACTGCAACTGCCGCTATCAGTGAAAACCGCTGATGTGAAAGGACCCTTAGGGTGCTTTCACACTAGCATTTTTTTCAAATCGCGGCAGATGCGGTGAAAAAACAGCATCTGCCGCGATTACCGCATACCGGCTGCACTTGCGGCACGGTTGTGGCAAGCCCCATACAATGTATAGGCGGGCTTGCGGCAGGTGCGGCAAGTGCGGTTTTGGCACTTGTGGCAGGTGCGGCCGCGAAAAAAACGCGGCTGACCGCGTTTTTTTTCGCGGCAGCACCTGCCGCAAATGCCAAAACCTCATTTGCCGCACCTGCCGCAAGCCCGCCTATATATTGTATGGGGCTTGCCGCAACCGCGCCACAACCGTGCCGCAAGTGCAGCCGCTATGCGGTAATCGCGGCAGATGCGGTTTTTTCACCGCATCTGCCGCGATTTGAAAAAAACGCTGATGTGAAAGGGGCCTTAGAAAACTAGAATATCTCATAAGACCAGCTGAAATAATTATTTTTAAATCATAATGATTTTTAAGTCATAAATGTTGGCCTATTGAAAAGTCTGTACAGTAAGTCTACTCAATACTTGGCCGGGACTCATTTTGCATTAATTACTGCATCAATGCGGCGTGGCATGAAGGTGATCAGCCTGTGGCTGCTGAGGTGTTATGGAAGCCCAGGTTGCTTTGATAGCAGCCCTCAGCTTATCTGTATTGTTAGATCTGTTGTCTCTCATCTTCCCCTTGACAATACCCCATATATTATCTATGGGGTTTGGTCAGAAGACTTTGCTGGCCAATCAAGCACAGTAATACTGTGGTTATTAAACCAGGTATTGGTACTTTTGGCAGTGTGGACAGGTGCCAAATCCTGCTGGTAAATTAAATCTCCACCTCCAAAAAGCTTGTTGGCAGAAGGAAGCATGAAGTGCTCTAAAATTTCCTGGTAGATGGCAGTGCTGACTTTGGTATTAATAAAACACAGTGGACCTACACCAGTAGATGACAGGGCTCCTCAAACCATCCCTGATTGTGGAAACATCATGCTAGACCTCAAGCAGCTTGGACTACTGTGCAACAGTCCAGTTGTTTTTTTTCTTTAGCCCAGGTAAGACGCTTCTTGTGTTGTCTATTGGTCATGAGTGGCTTGACACACGGAATGCGACAGTTGTAGCCCATGTCCTGGATACGTCTGCGTGTGGTTGTCCTTGAAGCACTGACTCCAGCAGCAGTCCACTCCTTGTGAATCTCCCCCAAATATTTGAATGGTCTTTTCTTTTCAATCCTTTCATGGCTGTGCTTATCCTAGTTTCTTGTGCACCTTTTTCTACCACACATTATCCTTCCACTCAACTTTCCATTAATATGCCTGGATACAGCACTCTGTGAACAGCCAGCTTCTTTACCAATGGCCTTTTGTGGCTTACCCTCCTTGTGGAGTGTGTCATTGACTGCCTTCTGAACATCTGTCAACTCAGCAGTAGGGATGGGCGAATCTACTCGCTAGGACTCGTTACTCGGCGAGTAGTAAGGGACTCGCAGGACTCGGTACTCGGCGAGTTTCCCAGTGATGACTCGCACGAGTCCAATGCAAATCAATATCAATCCTAGTTTTGTCAGAAACGCTGACAAAACTAGGATTGCCATTGTTTGCATTAGACTCGTGCGAGTCATCACTGGCTACTGTGCCAGTGATAGCAGGGAAACTCGCAAAGTAACTGCTGTTTCTTTGCGAGCCGAGTCCAGTTGTCTTCTCTGTGCAGCTCCAGGGTCCTAGAGCCCGCCTGCTCACAGAGATGTAGCAGTGCTGAGATTATTCTCAGTCTGCTCATTCCCTGTGCATGTAGCAGAGAGGACATCGCGTTTTGGACTACGTCGGACGGAAGAGGATTTTTTTAATTAAAGATGGAGTCCCTAATGGCTTTTTTTTTTATTTCAAATAAAAAATTTTCTCTGTGTTTTTTTAACCCTTTATTGGAGATTCTTAGTGGCTGGGTCAAACGTGGCCTGACATTAAGAATCTCGGGCTTAATACCAGCTTGTATAACAAAGCTGGTATTAACCCCTTTATTACCCAGCGTGCTACCGCCACCAGGGCCGCTGGAAGAGCGGGGTTCAGCGCCAGAGGATGGCGCTTCAATGAACGCGCCATCTTCTGGGGCGGCTGCGGGCTGCAATTTGCAGCGGGGGGTGCCCAGAAAGCTTGGGCATCCCTGCGCTGCGGATTCCAGCCCTCAGCTGCTTAGCTGTACCTGGCTAGACATAGAAATTGTGCGGAGCCCACGCATTTTTTAAAAATTATTTCATGAATTTCAGAGTCAGAGTCTCAGAGTCAGAGTCAGAATCTCAGAATTTCATGAAATAATTTAAAAAAAATGCGTGGGGCTCCGCGCAATTTCTATGTCTAGCCAGGTACAGCTAAGCAGCTGGGGGCTGGAATCCGCAGCGCAGGGATGCCCAAGCTTTCTGGGCACCCCCCGCTGCAAATTGCAGCCCGCAGCCGCCCCAGAAGATGGCGCGTTCATTGAAGCGCCATCCTCTGGCGCTGAACCCCGCTCTTCCAGCGGCCCTGATGGCGGTAGCACGCTGAGTAATAAAGGGGTTAATACCAGCTTTGTATTATCAGCTGGCCCTAAGCCCGAAATTTATGGTGGTCACGCCAATATTAGACATGACCGCCATGAATTTCTATTAAATTGTTTTAAAAAAAACACAACACAAAGAAAATTTTTTATTAGAAATAAAAAAAAAAGCCATTAGGGACTCCATCTTTAATTAAAAAAATCCTCTTCCGTCCGACGCAGTCCAAAACGCGATGTCCTCTCTGCTACATCCCCTGTGTATAGATATAGATCTCTATGCACAGGGAATGAGCAGACTGAGAACAATCTCAGCTCTGCTACATCATCTCTGTGCACAGACATTCATGTCTGTACACAGGGATTGAGCAGACTGAGAACAATCTCAGCACTGCTACATCAGGCAGCAGGCAGGCTCTAGGACCCTGGAGCTGGCAGCCAGCACAGAGGAGACAGGACTCTTATCTGTGCGAGTCAGCGATTACTTACAAAGTAAACGAGCAATGCAAATAAATGACAAAACTAGGATTGCTTCAGGCTGAAGCTTCCGAGACACATCTGCGAGTTGTAAATCTCACACTACTCGCTATTACTCGCTTCCCCATTCATTAACATTGGACTCGCTAGACTCGCAACGAGTAGCGAGTCCTGGGCTCGGACTCGCTAGAGTCAAGCGATTCCGAGTAATTTAGGATTCGCCCATCACTACTCAGCAGTCTTCCCCATGATTTTGTAGGCTACTGAACTAGACTAAGGGAATGCTTAGTAAGCCATTTGAGGTGTTTTGTGTTAATCATTCAAATTTTCTGAGATAATTAATTTTGTGTTTTCATTGTCTGTAAATCATAAGTGTCAACATTAACAGAAATAAGCACTTGAAAAAGATCAGTCTGCTTGTAACAACGCTATATATTATATGTGTTTCACTTTATGTATTAAATTACTAAAATAAATTAACTTTTTAATGATATTTTAATTTATTAAGAAGCACTTGTATATATAAACACTAAATTCTATGTCACCAAAACTTTATTCTTGTCTATTTACCGATCTATAGAGAATATTTGCACATTCTGATGAATTGATTTTCTATACGTCACTATAGAAATGTCTCTGTCTGGGAGTAAGATTCCTCCAATTTATAGCCACTTGTGTGACACGGAGTTAGCCAATGCGTCTAGACAAACCCATCCTCAACAATTAATGCATGTCTTTTCCTACCTTCTCTAAACTGAACATTTTGTGCATAATAGCTCTTTGGGTTTCTTGTGAAGATTAGAAAAATGATTACTTTTGTCTGTGTGGTGGCGCATTGAGATCTTGAAGATTATTTCAAACCTATTATGTTGTAAAGCCAACTATTACAGCAAGCCATTAAATTCTATAATTTAATTCCCCAAGTGGAATCTATTTTTCCTTTTATTAACAAGATTGGTCTGATGAATGGTTTGTGCATTATTACCCTGTTGATGTAAATGCTTTAGAAAACTAACTGAAATATAGTTATTAACACAATTACAAGTTTAAAAAAGTTATTAGTTCTCCGATTGCCTGTTAAGTCATGTTAATTTGGCCTTTATATAAGATAAGTAACTTTATATAACCTAACTTTCCAAATAACATTGACGTTAACCTGTTTGGATCAACATTTCTATATATATTCTGGGACAAAGCCTCTTTCCTCTTTTATGATGTGAAACAAAACTTATAGGATTAGTAACACTTACAAGAAAAAGCCTTTCAAGTGAAAAACTTTTACTTCTAAATATAACTATTTCTCAATGGGATCTAGAAAACTCAGTGCGGCAGAACGATCTACTTTAAGACTGTAATAAAAATTCTAAGGCCGGTGTGTACCGTATACAGCTATAATACTGCTGTTTACTGGACCTGTAGAATTTATGTCGCGAATGGGATCGGATGTCATCAGGTCAGTGCAAGAATTTTTACTTTTGAACAGTTTTGCTTGTGAATAGTTTTGGCTTCTGTACAGAGATATATTATGGCCATCAAAATATGGACTCAGGCTAGAGTCACACATTTGCACGCTTCATGGGGGGTTACGCTAAAAACGTAGAGTTTTGCAGCATAAGCGTGGTGCTACCGCCATGGTAGTGCCGCTTTTTAGTTGCCCATACTTACCTATGGAGGCCCCGCCGCTAACGCGACATCACCGCTGGCATCTGATGCAAATCTCGCAGTATTTTCTAACGCGAGCAAAGATGCTGCAGAGCGCATCTTTGCTCGTGTTTAGAAATACCACGATATTACCATCTGATGCTGGCGTTGATGTCACGTTAGGGGTGGGGCCTCCATAGGTGAGTATGGGCAACGAAAACGTGGCACTACCATGGCGGTAACACCGCGTTTATGCTGCAACACTCTACAATTTTAGTGCAACCCCCGGGCAGCGCACAAATACCATGTGTGACCCTAGCCTAACATATATCCTATTAATTCCCACTTTTACTAAGTCGTTAAAATGGCCAAAAAGTTGATTACTGTGTTCAGTTAAAAGGACTTGACTTGTTTTTTCCCATGACATCCAGAACACATTTAGCTGTGTATGATCGGAGATTACCATAATGACTATGGGGGCTGCAGGGAAAGAGATATTAGTCATGTTGGATTTCAGTGCAGATGTGTAGCAGCATAGAAGGTGTGCCAGCGATGGTGCAGTGGATTATTCTCTTCGACAGACTGAAAAAGAAATCAAGACTTCGCTAAGTATTCATGATAATGGTTGAGTCAGGACATATAGATATGAGCTGAACAAGCGTTTGGCCAACAACTAGCTCATGTATACAGGCGACATAAGGCTCAGGTCAGGTCTGCGCTGGATGATCCGCTAGAAGCCTTCATTGAATAGTATATATAAAAAAAAATATGAAAAATTAGCGCAGCACACAGCGTTATACTGAATAGAAAGACAAGATCACCACTCCCATCATATACAGCCTGAATTAATTTAATGGTTTCTCTTCCTTTGTTGTCCTCTAGACATAAACGGATAATGCATCTCAATTAAAACTACCTGATGCAATGTACTCCAAATCAAGCACTCGGAATTTTAGACTCCTATTCACATTGGATGGTAGGCTGGTCCCACTGACATTATCAGATTTGGCAGACTTTAATTTAATGTCTGGGAATTTTTTTCATTGATTATCAGAAATATTTAAAAAATTGTGGTCTGTCCCTCTGCTTTATTACAGATGGACTCACAATGCCAGAGCTCGTGCTGTGTATGCTAATTCCTTGGTAAAAAATTGCATCATGCATGATTTTCCTCTGAGAATCGGATGGCACTTGGCCATTAAAGTCTAATTTTTTTCCATAGATTGACAGAATGGAGAAGATGGAATTTTTTTCTTCCTTGTATTTGCATACACAGAGAAAAACAGATCCCACTCTGATCAGGGTCTCATAAACATGATGATGATCAAATTGAAAAAAATATAGTCTTGTGAGCCCACAATAGAGAATATAGTACCATAGTATAAGAACACAGAGTGCCAATAGATCCATAACAGAGAACCACAGCTTGTACATAAGTGAATAAATTCTGTAAAGGGAAACCACTATCCATAGCTTTTAGCGGACCCTAAAAACATATTTCTTCAGATTAGCTTATTACCTCCCCTCACTTATCTAACTATTCTCTTTCTGACTTTCTCCAAATCTGGCCACTTATGTCATCTGTCTATACCCTCTATGCACTTAGTAGCACTTTATACTTGTACAGATCCCGCCTGATGTCCGATTCATGCGGCATTAAAAGAATCCCCTATTTATTATATTGATGGCTGGACCATATATGATGGCACTTTTTACCATTTACCTTTTGTGCCTCCTCTGTTTCCTCTTAGATTGCAAGTTTGCAATCATGGCCCTCACTTCTCTTTGTATCTGTTGTATCGTTACTCTGTAATGTCCCCTGTTGTCTGTAAATGTCCCCTCTAAATTGTAAAGCTCTGCGAATATGTTACTGCTATATAAATAGGTATTATTATTATTATTATTATTATCCTGAAAATGCTGAACATTCTACAGGGTGGGCCATTTATATGGATGCACCTAATAAAATGGGAATGGTTGGTGATATCAAATTCCTGTTTGTGGCCCATTAGTATATAGGAGGGAGAAAACTTTTCCAGATGGGTGGTGATCATGGAGGCCATTTTGAAGTCGGCCATTTTGGATCCAACTTTATTTTTTTCAATGGGTAAAGGGTCATGTGACACATCAAATGTATTAGGAATTTCATAAGAAAAACAATGGGTGTTTAATGTAATTGTATTCTTTTATGAGTTATTTACAAGTTTATGACCTCTTTTATGAGTTATTTACAAGTTTATGACCACTTATAAAATGTGTTCAAAGTGCTGCCGATTGTGTTGGATTGTCAATACAACCCTCTTCTCCCACTCTTGACACACTGACAGCAACACCACAGAAGAAATGCTAGCACAGGCTTCCAGTATAGAATGTTTCAGATGCTTTACATCTCGTATCTTCACCGCATAGACAATTGCCTTCAGATGAGTGATGAGGCAAACTTTTTTGTGAATGGTGAAGTTAACAAACAAAACCACCGCTATTGGTCTGACACTAACCCACAGTGGATAGATTCCTCCAAGACTATTGGAACACAAAAATTGATGGTTTGGTGTGGTATATGGGGTACAAAGATAGTGGGGCCATTCTTAATCAATGGAAACCTCAATGCCACTGGATTTCTGAAATTTCTACATGATTCAGATATCCAGTGGCATTGAGGTTTCCATTGATGAAGAATGGCCCCACTATCTTTGTACCCCATATACCACACCATATCATCAATTTTTGTGTTCCAGCAGTCTTGGAGGGATCTATCCACTGTGGGTTAGGGTCAGACCAATAGGGGTGGTTTTGTTTGTTAACTTCACCATTCACAAAAAGTAGCAAGCAGCTATGAAATGAATGATAAATTAACTCCTTCTAATCTAGATTAGAATTTCCTGGAAGTTCTTTTATTGGCAGTGCAGAGAGAAAACCCTATTCCTTTCTGCTATCCGATTTTCTCCACAAGTGGGTCTGCAGCAATCAGTTACATGGTAGCATAGTGCTTGTGACTAATTACAACCGCAAAGGGTGAGTCCAACCTTAATTTGGACCCCTACTGTATAATTGGATAAAACCCTATTTGTGCTTTTCTTTCCTTCCAGCCTATAAGGGCTGGTACTCATCAGTGATTGACAACTATCTCTGTATGTATACAGATCTAAGGCTACGTTCACATTTTCAGTGTTTGGTCAGTTTTTCACATCAGTTTTTATAAGCCAAAACCAGGAGTGGGTGAAAAATACAGAAGTGGTGATGTGTTTCTGTTATACTGGTCAACACAAAAAATCATTAGCAAAGGTGATATGTCTGTTTTATGTAGTTTGTTGTGCTGATTCCAAAAACATGTGCAGTTTTGCTCTATCACATAAAGTTTCTGAGATAGAAGTATTTTTGTTATGTTATTTCTGCATTTTCAATGCATGTGGTTTTTCCTATGTTATTCCCATTTCTTTGCTTGTCTTTCTTAATTGTGAATTTTCACAACATCAGTAAAGATTTTAGTAAGTGTTATGGTAAGGAGTATTGACAGACAGTGCAGTCAAGCAATGATTGCTTCTCGGAAAGTCACATACTATCACATGTCACATGTAGATTTCTTCCCTCAACATCTTGAAGATGTAAGCGATGAACAAGGCGAGCGGTTTCACCAGGACATTAAGTAATGGAACACCGCTACCAGGGTTTTTGGAATGACTCAATGATGGCAGATTAAGGTTGGATGTTATATAGGGACTACCCTGAAAAATTGTAGTAATGACAGTCTAATGTCAAGGACTTTTAATTTCTGCTCTTATTTTGGTTTCTATTTTCCGTGTGAAATTATTTTGGTTCAAGAACAACTGTTTTGTAAGGTGAAGCATTTTTTTTCTGTTATGTAGATTACTGTTTTCTTAATGTCGCCAGTATATTTGCTATACCTTAAAATAATCATGCTGCTCCATGGAAATTACATGTGCTACCAAAAAATTATATACATTTTTGAAATGAGGAGAAAAAGATGATTCAGAAAATTACAAAGACCCCTGCGATGATTACCAAAAATATTTTTTGTAGACCTGTGTTATACGTTTCCTCTGGTTGTTCCACTCCTGGGTTTGGCTTACAAAGAATGATTTGACAAACTGACCAAAAATTGAACATGTGAATGTAACAATCACAAATTGGGACCACCCTATTGACAGCTAAGCCGAGAATGAGCAGGGGTTTTAATGAAAAAAGTACAAGCTCTACTAATCATCTACGAACCTACTCATCTTCCCAGGCTCTATAACATGCTACCCATAGGTTACATTTTCAATCTAATAGCATCTCTAAAGTTGTTTCAAATTTAGGCTTTTCTATATTATCGGAATTTTAAATTGCATCCACTGAAAATTGCTAAAGTATCTCATTAAAAACAAGAGAAATTTGCTTCCCCAGCTGGTAAAACTTCCTATTATTTCATAATTCCACAGAACATTATTAGAAACAGGGTAGGAAATATTGTAAGTTCCTCTGCCATGATGTAAAGATGATGTATCAATAGCTTCAAAGATAATTCAGTTAAAAATGAATCATTTTAACATCTGCTGCGTCCCATGCATTGCATAAATGGTCGCCATTGTGTTTTGGGTCAGTAAGAGTCAGGCAAAGTTTCTGGAACTACTCTGTTGCATAAAGGGGAATCCATGAGGGCTATTAAAATATCAGAGACATTATTTCAGTAAGTTGCATCCATCATGATTGAAACACTAGAAGACATGTCGAGCATGGCACGGAATATCTTTTTCATCTTAATAGCAGAGCCTCCTGTCACTTGTTTAAAAATAGTCTATGAATAAGTGTCTGATGCTGACTGGTCTTGTCTTCACATTGTAGAGCAGTGTGATGGGGATCAAAATAGAATATCGGCAGAGGAGGACAACTTGAAGTAGTAGTCAAAATGGGTTAAATTTATTATGGAAACACATTCCAGTTTACTGTAACACAAGGGCATCGAAAGCACGTCCTCAGACTATTCTGTCTTTATATTTGCATTTAAAATATAAGTTCTACTTACCCAATTCTCCAGATATAGCATAGAAGACCAGGGGATTTCAAGAATGGAAGAACTGGCGGAGCAAATAATGTGGTACTTTACTATCTCATTTATTAGACAGGAAGGAAATCAGATAATTCTTGATACAGCAAAATCCAGTTGTAATTCCTTGGGTACATTCAGGTTTGAAAACTATATATCTTTATTAAAAACTTTACATAAGTCTTTTTTTTGTGCATTGTGGTTTTTACTTAAGTTAGCTTTGTAAAATGGTATAAAGGTATCAAGGCTTTATTCTTACCTGAGATTTCCATATTCATTTTATTATACCAGTTATGTGGCAAAGTGCCAGTTCAAAATTATTATAGATCAATTTATTTAGATCATTAGGAGATTCACATGCCATAAAAGAATCTTAAAAATAGTGGTTACATTTTCTAGGTATATAAATGATGCGCCCCCAGGCTATGGGGTACTCAGGAGGCGGGCCAGTGCTGTCTCTCTGGGATATCATGGTAGTCGTTACCCAGTCCCATGGCCTGGGATCATTCCAAAAAGGGGATTTGTCGTGACGCCACCCAGGGTATGTGGTCAATAGAACCACCGCTGCCGTATTCCTGTTGGGGACGGTGACTTGGAGCACCGTGGATGGTAAGCCCTCTTCAGATAGGGCTGAGGGTCCACAGGCCAGGAGGGACAGTGGTATTGGATGGGGCTTTGTGAGAGATCGTGATTCACACAGTCACTTACTTTGCTGCAGTTCTCCATGGTGCTGGCAGTCGGCGGCTCTACAGGTATAAGGTTCCGTTATAGAGCACAAGGCAACATGCGCAATCAATAGGCAGACTCACTGAAATGTGTTTTCTCAGTCCCTTTACTGGAGTCAAGGCAGATGTTATAAACTGTCCACGGAGTCTGGAAAACAGTTTGAGGTAATTCTCACCCGGCTGGGTCGTATTGGCTTCCTCACTGTGCTTGTGTTGCAGCCCCTGTAGTTGCTTAAGCTAGGCTGCCGGCCCTGTCGCTGTCTGCGTCTACCAGTATGCAGGCAACTCGAGTCCTTCACTTCTCTACCCCATCCTGGAAAGACCGTGTTACTGGATTCTATACATTGCTGTGTCCCTGGTACCATGTAGCTGGAGAATCTGGAGTCCCCCACTTTCCGGTGTTGACTGTCGGTGTGTGTGAACCTGCACAGTCTCGGATTCTGGTGTCCATTCTTGTATTGTTCCTCTCGCGGAGGGGAAGCACAGGATGGTGCAGCCTCATGGTAGCTTTCTTTCTCTCCTCTTTCCTCAGACCCTAGCCATAGGCCTGGTGTTCAGCAGTGGAGCTTGGGATGAGCCTGGCACAGCTTGTTTACACCCAGGTCTGGTTCTCAGTTTGCACAGAACCTGTCCTCTTCACAGTCCTCCTGGGAACTGCACTGCTCTTGTTGCACCTCAGACCAGAATATATAGGGGAGCTCACCGTGAAGCTGGGCTTGGTCTCCCCCTTCTGTCTGGGAGGTGTTGGTGTTGTTTGTGTGTTGCCTGAGTGGAATACCCCTTACTGCTCTCTGGTGACACCTAACAATGGTGACACTGTGGCACTATCACTCTGGGGTGCCACATAAAGAGCACACAGGTAAGTATCTGGATATCATCAATACATAAAATCACTTCTCTTCAATGATTCTCACTTTTTCATATTAATAAAGTGTTTTGGTGCATTCTTCTTCTTATTATTATTAGTAGCAGCAGTAGTACAGTAGTAGTACTAGTAGCAGTATTAGTATTTTTATTAAATTAATATATTTCAATAGTGTTTTTGCCAATTCCAGGTTTAGGAAGCCACATAGCATCTTTTCCAGCATTTAGTGCACATCCGATTCGGTCCGATGCCCATAGGGCTGCATGGGGCCAAATTTGGATCTGATGCTGTCCGATTTTTATCGGACAGCATCGGAAATCCAAATATCATAATGTGAAACCAGCCTTAGAAAACTATTTTTTAACAAATCTTTAGGCAAATGGTCAAACTCATCAATGGAATGCAAATGTAAAATCAGAACTTCTACGCTGCTTTGATGTACACCCTATATATTCTAATGTGTGGCCCATATGTTTGCTATTCACTTATAGTATGAACATTTGAAAGCCTACCTCAATGAGTACAGCTGCAAAATAAAAACATTAGTTACATATTACCAGAACCAAACTAAATTAAGAAACAGCTCATTTCCTCGGTGACATCAATATTTTACTCGACCATACTCTGTACACACAACAAAGAATGAATCATTAATGTGTCCGTGTGTCCATTATTTATATTAGGACAAGGCTCTACCTCCATAATCCTTTTTATTAAGGTAAGGTGAGGAAAGAAGGGCTGCAAATTAAAATGTTTATTCCTTTTAATTCCTGAGAAAAGCGGACTCTTCTGTTACAAAGAGATTTTCTAGTAACACTGAAATGAATACCTGGTATAGGACTATGAAGTCGCCCTATATCTTTGGAGAGACAGGAAAGCATTCACAAAGCTTTCATTATGCGACCACTTTATCTTTACAAGGACTATCATTTTTGTTGTTTTACATACATAAGCTACTGTACTGTTAAATGATATCTATGTATCCATATATAGTCTTGAAATGCTATATAAATTATCCTACAGAAAATTAAGGTGCAGTGCTTGTTAAAAAATATACATTTCTAAGGCTCCTTTCACATCAGCGGTTTTCACTGATGTGCGGAAGATCCAGCAGGTGGCGCCGCATCTGCGGGATCTGCCGCCTAACGACTGACTTGCGGCTCGGATCCGGAACGCCCTATGCATTGTCTATGGGGCTTGAGGTCAGGTGCAGCAAGTGTGGTTACACCGGATTCGGCAGATCCGGCACTTGCGGCCATGAAAAAAAAACGCTGCTTGTCTGGATCCGCACTGGACCACAAACCCCATAGACAAAACATGGGGCTTGCTGGATCTGGACTGCAAGTCGGTCGTTAGGCGGCAGATCCCGCAGATGCGGCACCACCAACCGGATCTGCTGCACATCAGCGAAAAGTGCTGATGTGAAAGGGCCCTAAGAATGCAAATAAAAAATATGTGAATGTATTGCGGAATACTAGGATTTCAGCTCCGAAGACTGCAGAATGATTAATATCGCTCTTTACAATACAGGCTGTAATTAGGATCAGTAAATCAAAGTATTTACTAAAACAACTTTCTATGAAAATTAATCCTGCAGAAATGTTATTTATTGCATACCTGTAATTCAGGTAACTTTTAAAAATAAGTTGTTGTGTGATCATGCAAAATAACACCACTACTGCCCATTTAATGACTTGTGTTTTTTATCAGTTTCCTCTTTCAGGCTTGCCTCCAATTTTCAGTTGTTTCTGAGCTAGTGGGTGATAGCTTCCATGCAAAGTTACATAAAGAGAGATGGATTCCTGCTTTTCTTTCTCTGTAGTATGCAGACAAAAGCAGCAGCAGCATGGATGATATTACTCAGCAGTACTGAGCTGTGTGGCTGTGAATCCAATAATTCAAGACTGGAGTGAAATACATTTTTTAAAAGCTGCACCACAATCTGCCTCTGTCAAACTAGCTGCTCACCGAGTTCTCCTCCCTACTCCTCCATTGTCACATTTCATAGAGTTTATCAGGAGCTGTAACCTGTTCTTTGAGCAAAATACTCTGTTTTCTAGAGTGGACAATGAGTTCAGGATATGTAGCTGTGGTTTATAAAGGGAGCCTCAAAAAGTTGAGAAAGAAGCTATATTCTCTGGTAAGACATATTACAGAAGTCATAGAGTTTGTATATTTGACTGTACTATTGACTTTGGCAAAGTTAGTTGACACAACAGCAATCATTAAATATAATCTGAGAGATTTGCTTCCAATCCTATGTAAATGACATATAACACCATGTAATATTACAGTTTTTTAATTAAATACTAATTTCTACTACATTTATATACTCTCATTCAATTTGAAATATCACTAGAATCAGGAAATGGAAATTTTAAGGAATTATTATCAAAATCCTATTATGATCTCAATTTCCTGTGTGTACACAATTAATCATGCCTGCTAATTCAGAATCCAGACTATTTTTAAATGTGCACTGATTTGCAGCTATCACTACCATAATGACGACCCTCCAAGACTTTCTTTACACTTACCATTGGATGATCCTTCAGTAGCTCTAATTTTGTTACGTAAAGTATATAGGGATGTCCAACATTTTCCTCAAGGCTAATTTAACCCCTTCCCGCCCGGGCGCGCAGCGTATGCGCCATGGAAACATCACCGTTCCCGCCCGATGACGCATACGCTGCGTCATCGCAGTTTCCCCCTTGCTGCGGCTCTATTAACCGGGTTCACAAAAGGGTTAATAGAGCCGCAGCTAGGGGACAACCTCTAGATGACCCCACGGGAGGGGATTCCCCCCCCCCGTGGCTAGGAGCCCTCCGATTGGCTAGTTAATTGACAACTAGCGAATAGTGATGATTGAAACATTACACCAATAGAAATTGGTGTAATGTTTTCAATCTGGCCATAGCCTGATGCTCAAAGCATCAGGCATTGGCTGGGGCACTGTGAGGTGTGTGTTCCCCCCCCCGATCTGATTGGGGGCTAGCATCCATGTGATGCAAGCCCTCCAATCAGATGTGCAGGGGGATGTTTACAATATGGCCGCCGAGCTCATCAGCTCCACTCTGTCGGTGGACGCTGATGAGCGTGCACCCCTGCAGCCCTCCGCTGCCACCGACCGTGCCCACGTGGTGTGAGCCCCCCCGCCGTCACCGAACGGGCCCGGAGCTGCCGCCGCCGCCGATCGCCGCTGCTGCTGCCACCGCCGCCGCCACCGATTGCTAGTAAGTTCCCCTCCGCTCCCCTCTGCTGTGATCCGCTCCCTCTCCTCCTCCCCTGGTGTTCCTCCCCCCCTCCCCCATTGTCCTCTACCCCTCCCCCTTTGTCCTCTCTCCCCCCTCCCCTTTTGTCTTCTCTCTCCCCCCCTCCCCTGAGTTTGCTCTCTCCCCCCTCCCCTGAGTTTGCTCTCTCCCCCCCTCCCCTGAGTTTGCTCCCTCCCCCCCTCCCCTGAGTTTGCTCTCTCCCTCCTCCCCAGAGCTCGTTCTCACCGGTCCGGTCTGCTCGGTGTTGTGCCCTCTTCTGCTGCTCTGCTGCTTCTGCCACCCGGTGGTGCTTGCAGGCAGCAACAGGGCCATCCCCAGCACCTGTGATCACCCTCGTGAGCGTGCCCCCTTGACCGACCGCTGCCTGGCCCGAGTGACCCCCTGACCGACCGCTGCCTGGCCCGAGTGACCCCATGACCGACCGCTGTCTGGCCCGAGTGACCCCTGACCGACCGCTGCCTGGCCCGAGTGACCCCTGACCGACCGCTGCCTGGCCCAAGTGACCCCCTGACCGACCGCTGCCTGGCCCGAGTGACCCCCTGACCGACCGCTGCCTGGCCCGAGTGACCCCCTGACCGACCGCTGCCTGGCCCGAGTGACCCCCTGACCGACCGTCGTCCGCCGCCCCTGACCGACCGCCGTCATCCGCCGCCCCTGACCGACCGCCGTCGTCCGCCGCCGTCCGCCGCCCCTGACCGACCGTCACCCCGAAAGTTACACCAGTTAACGTTCACATACACGCACACTAAACACACGTACACGCACACTAATAAAAGTTTACTTTTTTTTTTTTCCCGTTAATTTGTGAAGCACCTGGGGGTTCAATATGCTCACAACCCATCAGGATAAGTTCCCTGGGGTGTCTAGTTTCCAAAATGGGGTCACTTGTGGGGGAGCTCCAATGTGTAGGCACACAGGGGCTCTCCAAACGTGACATGTGTCCGCTAACAAGTTGACCTGATTTTCTATTCAAATTGTTAGCGGACACCATGTTGCGTTTGGAGAGCCCCTGTGTGCCTACACATTGGAGTTCCCCCACAAGTGACCCCATTTTAGAAACTAGACACCCCAGGGAACTTATCTAGATGGGTAGTGGGCATATTGAACCCCCAGGTGCTTCACAAATTGATCTGTAAAAATTAAAAAGTACTTTTTTTTTCACAAAAATTTTGTTTTAGCCTAATTTTTTAAATTTTCAAATGGCCAACAGCATAAAATTCATCCTATAATTTGTTGGGCAATTTCTCCTGAGTACATCGATACCTCATATGTGGTCATAAACCCCTGTTTGGGCGCACGACAGGGCTCAGAAGGGAAGGAGCGCAATTTCACTTTTTGAATGGAAAATTAGCTCCAAAAGTCAAATTGCGCTCCTTCCCTTCTGAGCCCTGCCGTGCGCCCAAACAGTTGTTTATGACCACATATGAGGTATCGATATACTCAGGAGAAATTGCCCAACGAACTTTACGATCCATTTTATGCTGTTGCCCATGTGAAAATGAAAGATTTGAGGCTAAAAGAACATTTTTGTTGGAAAAATTTAAATATCCATTTTTTGTTTCCACTTTGCTTTAGTTCCTGTGAAGCACCTGAAGGGTTAATATTCTTCTTGAATGTAGTTTTGAGTAGCTTGAGGGGTGCAGTTTTTAGAATGGCATCACTTTTGGGTGTTTTCTGTTGTGTACACCCCTCAAACGGACTTCAAATGTGATGTGGTCACTAAAAAAAAATGGTTTTGTAAATTTTGGTGGAAAAATGAAAAATTGCTGATGAACTTTGAACCCTTATAACTTCCTACCCCAAAAAAATTTTTTTTCCAAAATTGTGCTGATATAAAGTAGACATGTGGGAAATATTATTTATCAACAATTTTGTGTCACATAACTCTCTGGTTTAGCAGAAAAAAAATTCAAAATTTGAAAATTTCGAAATTTTCAAAATTTTTGCCATATTTTTTATTTTTTCACTAATAAACGCAAAAATTATTGACCTAAATTTAATACTAACATGAAGCCCAATATGTCACGAAAAAACAATCTGAGAATCGCTAGGATCGGTTGAAGCGTTCCAGAGTTATAACCTCTTAAAGGGACACTGGTCAGAATTGCAAAAAATGGCTCGGGCATTAAGGCCAAAATAAGCAAAAATGGGCTCGGGGGTTAAGGGGTTAAGAGGGATAAAGAATCAGGCTGTTGGAATTTATGAAGCCTTTTCCTTTTATTCTCAGGGGAAATAAGTGGTTACCAGAGGTATCTGGCAGTGACCTACTCCTCTCTTACCGTTCCGAAAACATGCATGGTTAGTGACACATGTATGTGCATGAAGGCGGAGTGGCAGACGCTATCAGCAGAATGAGCCTTTCTCGAGTCATTCATAAGCAATTCTTGCAGTGTATCAAGGTTTACTGACATCAGGAAAAATGGTATTAAATCCACACTGCTGCCAAATGATTTGTGTTTTGAAGCATATCCCCACTTCTTCATTAGGAAATGTACATCAATACTGGTGTACTTTTTCTGATGAAGGAGTGGGGTTACGCTTCAAAACATGTTGAATAAACCACCATATGCTTCATTGTTTGCTTTGAATTGGATCATTTGGCAGCAGCGTGTATTTAATACTATTTTTCCTGATATCCTGCATAATTGACTTTCCTTGGTGCATGTGGTTTCTGAGACAGCTGCCTCTAATGCTTTCATTTCGTTGTAGGTCACAACCATACAAGGTGAGCACCATATCTCTTTTCTGCTAATCCTTCCTCTCCCTGGGTAGGACCCTGTTGTGCTTTTCTTTTTCACAGTTTATTGCTAAGGTTTACTGACAGACCTCTGTTGGCTTAACTTTCCTCCATTATGTATGCTGGTTCCATTCGCTTTTCAGGTAAGGAACACTCACCTGCCTACTCAGTCTAAGAGAAAATGAGGTCCATAAGACTCAGCCACTTTCTTCCTTTGCTGTATTATAAATTCTGATGCTCAAATATCCATTTCAGATCGATGGAGGTCCACGCACTTCCAAATATGCATTTACTTTTCTCTATACACAGCAAACTGTGATGCATTGCATGTTCTCACGGCTTTCTATCATATCCAGCATTAACTGTTCAGCAACTTGGCTGCAGTATCTCTTCTATTGGATTGTAGAGATACTATGCAGTAACAAAAATGACCCTATTACTGTTTATCTGGTTAACCTTTACAGAAACGCTTTTGATCAAGTCATCTAGTCCCAAATGGGCTATTCTTTCTCCCCAACATAGATTAAGGAGTGTGACTCAGTCACCGCTTCATTGGTTATACCTTCTTTGACCACTTTTGGGTAACAACCAACCAATATATACCTATAAACCCCACAAAACCTGATAAATATGAACAAAACATTTAACCAATAAAATTTCACCTCTCGAAGTCTTTACCATCTTTACACTTGTCCATTTAATTCCATTTCCTACACGTTAACATTAGGTGCTAATACATTTCAACCTAATCTATCCTACCCCATGGCAGGTGCCATTGTTAAAAGCTAATCAATGCATATACCTCCACAATAATTTTCTTCCTATATTTCTATTTTTAAAGGTTATAAAAGGTTCTTTCACTTTATCTTAACTTCAATGTTCTACTTAATCTTTACAATACAAGGATACAAAGAAATGGTGCCTGTGATCAATAATCTCTTTAAATCGTATCACTTGTGAATGAGGTACCTTGACAGACAAGAATCTCTATAAATGGGCTTTCATCTTTATCTTACAAGATCTTTCAACGTATAAGCAGTGAGGAGTGCAGAGATTTATTTCTGTATGGTCGGAGGATCTTCTGTCTCTTCATGGTTGGCGTTTCTTAGACGTGAAATATTATTTTTGTCATAGCTGTTAAGATGCTAATGATTTCATGTTGCTTCTTTAAAAACAGCCACGCATGAAAACATTCAAACTATCTATCTAGCAAGTAGTGAAGGCGTCCAAACTTTCCTATGCCTGACCTTTCCCTTGGCTCATTTGACTTCCAAAACATTCGGATCATGCACTGAGCTTTGCCAATCTGACAATGAATAGGCACACTCAAGTATCGGAATGCTTGCACTCACACTGTGATTGGCACTTCTTCTTGGCTCCTTATCGCTTTCACCCTCATCTTTTATGTATTTTGCTCCTGTCTTATAACCATATAGATAAAACAGAATGACAACACAAGAAAGAGATAAGTGTATAAAAGGGCGTCTAGGCATCTACAAAGAAAAGATAGAGGATGAACGTTCAGATCTCAAAGCCTCTCAAGTAGAAGGAGTCTTTAAAATGATCTATGAAAACACAAAAAAGCACTGCATAGTCTACTGTACCAAATAAAACCCTGAAGAAAGACTGTGGAGACACAAAGGACATGAGTCATGATGGATGGCTGTTTTATCTTTTAAGTGTATGAAAATTAAAAAATATGCCGAAACAGCACAGTTCTTTAAAGTATGATAACTTAACTGCACATAATCAAATGAAATTTTGAAGATGAATCATAAAGTGTTATCTCTCCATAAAAGGTTAGGAAATCTTGTATAATATCTCAAAGTAAACACAAACAATGCTTTATATATGCCGAACATGGCAGAGAATCGTAACGTACTTACAATAAGCAGAATTTACAAGCTAGGATAAAGTGCTCTTACTGTAGCAGTCTGTGATGGAAACATCATTAATTATAAGCTATAACTTAATTCTAGGAATGGATCATACTTAAAGATGAGCGGACCTGTGGACGTTTGGGTTCTTGGGGGTTAAGCTGGACTTTATATAAAGTTCTGTTCTGGACAAAAACTTGACTAGAATCTCATTGGAAGTCACTGATCGGGCAGTTCAACAGGTTAAAACAAGTCCATGCAGGTAGTAGAGACCATATTGAAGATATGTAGGAAATCCCACTCATTTTGACTAGTGAGTCAATCATGGACTAAAGGGGGTGTCACACGCGTCAATGTCGTCAGCGAGATGATCGCTGACGACATTGACGGATGATCGCTGGTGAGCTGTCACACAGACAGACTCACCAGCGATCAATTGACCAGAGACATCATGGAAACGATTTAAATATCGTTTCCACGATGTCCTGCTCCCGCTGCCAGCCTGCTGGAAGCGGGAGCAGCCTGGTCTCCAAGGTACACGTCGGGTAACTAGGCAGCGCGCGCTGCCTAGATACCCGACGTGTACCTTAGTTACCAGCCTCCTCCGCTCACCCGGTGAGCGGAGGAGGCTGGTAACTAAGGTACACAGTCGGGTATCTAGGCAGCGCGCGCTGCCTAGTTACCCGCAGTGTACCTTGGAGACCAGCTCCCAGCGCTTGTGACAGGCGCTGGGAGCTGGAATATCGCTAGTCCCGGTGTCACACGCAGCGATGCTGCGTGTACACCGGGCGACAATCGCCAGGTTTCAGAGCTGGTTCTGAAACCTGGCGATCATCAACCAGCGATTTATCGCTGGTTGATGCAGTATGTCACACGCGTCAATATCGCTGCAACGTCACGTGCAGCCGATATCGTGCAGGCAATATTGACGCGTGTGACACCCCCTTTAGACTCTCTAGTTGAAATGTGTGGGATGTCCTCCTTATTCTCACTAGGGTCTCCACTACCTGTATGGACTTTTAACCTGGTGAAGAATGAACTGCATGTTTTACACTTGCCTACTGCTTCTGTGTTCACTGGAGTTTTTTTCATTTCTGTTAGATTTCCATCTGCCGGGACTAAGGCGGCTCCGAGTGACGGTGGTGAACCAATGACCCTAGATATTAGGGGTGAGCTGAATTTTTCCTCCTTTTACATGATTAAGCAGTTGAGCTTTCTGCACACAAACAGCCATCTATAGGCAAAACACTTCTGGGGGAGGGCGGGGTGTCATGTTTATCATTTTCTACACTCTACATCTGATAAACGCTGATATTGCTCTCAAAGCGAGCCATCTAAACACTGCAAGCGGCTCGCACTAGGCCAAGCACAAAGTGATGCTTTCTGGAGGGCTTGGGAAACGTAATGCTCCCGAACGGGTTCGCTCATCTTTATTGACCATACATTTCCCATGGCCAGTGCAGTGTAATTGAGAATTACAAGATGGCCATGAATGTAAACCTTGAAATGCATGGACAGGTCTGATCCACTATACACTATATACAGTAATAGTAACGTCTGCTCTGACTCAGCATATTTATGCTTTCCATGGTTGGCATTTTATTCGATCTCCCTTGTGCATTTTCTTTGGCACTTAGTGTTAGAATTGCCCAGAAAAAAAATTATCTCCTTAATTGCTTGCTACAAACGATATTTACTCATTGCCATCAATTAATACTTCTGCATTTTGCATATTAGCATCTATGCGTCCACTGTCTTAATCATCAAGTCATAATGTACATTGAGCAAATGTAACCAATAAACATCTGGCCAAATGGTTTTACAAAATACTGACAATAATTACAACAGACATTTGCTAGTTTTTTGGCCACATTGTGTGTTTTTCATTATCAGCTAATCTTATGCCCTGCATATGTGGATAACTTGAATGCTGTCCACTGGTATTTGTATATAACCTTCCCCCTGGTTCTCTATATATGCTAAAAAAAACCTTTTATTTTCATTGTTGAACCCAATTATGTTTTACTGTTAAGCTGATCCATTCATGAAGATTAAGCTATAAGTCCAAACTGTCATGAGCAGAAATGCTATTTATGCCAATATGAGAGAACATTTGCATTTGAATAATGTTAAAATACTGTCTACCTATCTTATTGGAGCAGTGGCTACAGGGATAAAATGTAATTATGTTCTCCCTGTAGCCTCTTGTTTCCAGACATAGGGGTGGTGCAGGAAACTTTACCAGTTTACCAGTCATCACTCGTTACACAGTGAGTGACAGCATGCTCCACACACTCCTGCTGTACACTCATACTGCAGAGCAAACTTTCAATCCAAGTGCCATTGAGTGACTACAGTTGTGCTTACTGTACCGTATGCAGTAACTGTACCTGCTCCCAGCTCCCCTCTCCAATTCCTGAACGCTAGCAGCTACAGGAGTGATAAAAGTTCATTTTCTCCATGTAACTGCTCCTCCAGTAAGACAGCCAGGCCCAGGAAAGGTTTTAAAACGATTTACCTGTCATGCAGTGTAAGTCTATAGCTTGTAGGTAAAGTGTTTCTGGATATGACAAATTCTATTTAATTTTTAACTTATTTTTATATTTATTTAACATATCCTGCAGCCCTACATATACAGTACGGAAAATAAATATTTGAAACACTGACGAGTGTAGTGTTCCCACCTTCAAGTAATGGAGAAGTCTGTAATTTTTATCATAGTTACACCTCAACTGTGACAGACAGAATCTAAAAAAAAACAAGAAAAAAACAGAAAATCACATTGTATGATTTTTAAATGATTACATTGCATTGTATTGCATGACAAAAGTATTTGATCACCTACCAAGCAACAAGAATTCTAGATCTCACAGACCTGTCCATTTTTCTTTAAGAAGTCCACCTCTCCTCCCTCATTACCTGTATCAGCTGCATTTGTTTTAACTCCCTACCTGTATAATAGACATCTGTCCACGCACTTAATGAATCACACTCCAGCCTCTCCACTATGACAAAGAAAAAGAGCTGACTAAGCCCGGCTTCACACCATGATTTTTGGGATCCGGGGCTGTCCTGCCCTGAACAGCCCCGGATCCGATTTGACCCCTGTTACATCCCTATGGCACCGAATGGTGCCGGATGGCAGCTATTTACCATCCGTTTTGCTGTCTGTCAGGCTGGATCCGGGGGATTTCGTCTTTTGTCCCGGACACAAAATCAGAGCATGCAGCGTTTTTTGTGTCCGGGGCAAAAATTGGACAAAATTGGATCCTCCCGGATCCTCCTGGATCCGACTCAATCTGGCGCCCATAACATGGGAGTCTATGGGCACCAGGTCGCCCCAGTTCCTGGACGCCAGGTGCTGAAGAAGCGGCAGCTTTGAAATTCAAGCCGCGCTCGTTCAGCACCTGGACAGCACAGCTAAAAGAGCTGCAAGCTGAAATTTCAGCACGTGGAGAGCTCCACTGCTGAAATGTCAGCACTTGGACAGCGGCAGCCGCACGCAGGGAGGATTCCAGCAGAAAACAGGATCGGAGGGCATATTTGCTCTCCGGTTCTGTTTTGTCCGGGGCTGCCAGGTTCTGTCTTGTGCCTTCTGCAAAACACCGGACAGAACCTGACAGCAGAAAATAGTGATGTGAAGCTAGCCTAAGCCTCTCCACTATGTCCAAGGAAAAGAGCTGTCTAAAGACACCAGAGACAAAACTATAGACCTGCGCAAAGCTGGGATGGGATACAGGAAAAAATACAAGAAGCTTGGTGAGAAGACAACAGCTGTTATTGCAAATATTAGAAAATAGGAGAAACAAGATGACTGTCAATCTAACTTGGTCTCAGGCTGCATGCAAGATCTCACCTCAAGGGGTAAGGATGATTCTGAGGAAGGTCCAGAACTATACAGGAGGATTTAGTCAATGACCTGGAGAGACCTGGGACCAAAGATTACTGTTAGTAACACACTACTCCGCCATGGATTAAAATATTCCAGGGCATGTAAGGTCCCACCTGCTCACACTAGCACATGTCCAAGCCCATTTGGAGTTTGCCAACGACCATCTGAATGATCCAGAGGAGGCATAGAAGAATTCCATGTGGTCAAGTAGAACTTTATGATATCAACTCTACTCGGCGTGTTTGGAGGAAGAACAAGGATTAGTACAACCACAAGAACACTGTCCAAACAATGAAGCATGGGGGTGGAAACATCATACTTTGGGGGTGTTTTTCAGCAAAGGGGACAGGATGACTGCACAGTATTTAAGGGAGGATGGATGGGGTCATGTATCGCAAGATTTTGGCCAACAATCTCCTTCACTCAGAAAGACCATTGAAGATGGGTTGCGGCTGGATCTTTCAGCATGACATTAGCTCAAAACACACAGCCAGGGTAACTAAGTAGTAGAGATGAGAAAACCTTTCAAGGTTTGCGTTCGGTTTCCAAATGAACCTGTGGGTGTTCGGGTTTGGTCGTACTGTTCGAGACCCGAACTTGATCGCAGTTGTCACTGATTGGCTATTCTGCTCTCCACCAGCACACAGCCAGCAATAAGGCAAACACTTCCAGCCAATAGGCAAATTATGGACAAAAACTCTTTTTTAATCCCAGTGCGAGCTGATCACATACTGCGTACTGGAGCAACAGCCATCCCAGCTTCAGAGCATTGGACATTGAAATCCCCCAAATTCCAGCCCCCAACAGGTTCGCTCATCTCTATCCTTAAACGGAATCGTAAGAGGAAGTTCAAGGTTCTGGAGTGGCCTGGCTAGTCTCCAGACCTGAACCTCGTAGAACTCTGAAAGATCTAGAGATCTGTATGAAGCAGTGGGCCAATATCTCTGCTGCATTTTGTTCAAACTTGGTCAAGAACTTCTGGAAATACCTGACCTCTGTAACAGCAAACAAAGTTTTCTGTACCAAATATTGAGCTCAATTTTTCTGTTGTATTAAATACTTATTTCATACACTAAATTGCAAATTGCATTGTGATTTTCTGGATTTGTTTTTGTTAAATAAGAGACCTCTCCATTCTTTGTAGGTGGGAAAACCTGGAAAATTGGTAGTGTATCAAGTATAGAGAATCGTGGCTGAATTCTCAAGTTAAAAGATTCTCGTCTTTTTTGATCAAGGTAAAACAATCACATCAGGACAGTGACAGGTTGACGCGTTTCGACAGTAGCCTTAGTTGTAGCAAGTTACAATCTTGTTACAATGGCAAAACAAACTCCCATTAGTGATGCCATATCCTAAATTAATTGAGCAAGGAACATATGTGCAGGTTAAAACCACATATAAAGAAATAACAAGCGTGAGTAGCACTTAAATACAAGATGAAAAGAAACTGTGTATGTCGGAGAAAGAGAAATAGGGTATCAAAATGAAGACTATTGAGAATACCCCTAGCAGGCAGCTGAAACAAGAAAGAAAGGGAAAAAATCAATAGGGACATTATACGGTGGATGAACTATTTGCAGTGTATCAAATACTTATTTTCCTTATTGTAGATTAATGCCAACATTAGCCCCTGGCTACCAGTAGGGCTCACAATCTTATATGACTATCAAGATCTTGCACAAATTCTAGAATCCAATATGAATTGTAGTGTGTTTTTTTTGGATTATTTCTAGGTCTTAGGTGAAGCTTTGTGTCTGTATATTGCTGAGAATTGCTGTTCGAACTTGTCTTTTTATTATTGAATATGGCCCTTTACTGCACTTTTAGGCTTTTAGGTAAATTTTGGCCTCTCGCTATGGTTATGATAGTCATACACATGCAAAAATACCAAAATGGCTGACCATCTGACCATCTATTGTGCATGACATATCAGCGGAAGGTGTTGGGCATGGTAGATTTCAATGTTGGCCTTCTACATTGGTCACTTTAGCAAACAGAAAACCAAGACACTCTGAATAATAAAAAACCTATAGACTTGCCCCTGTGAGAGGTTATGCTAACGAAATAATTACTAAAAATTTATTCCCTGCTTCCTTCGACCCATAGAACCATTGCTTATAAACCTCCCCATGCCAACAAGGAGAATCAGTCCCTGCTAAAGTGCAACATTAGTCAAGAGTGTCTTTTCACCAGTGTTATTATATAGTCATATTTTTGTAGTGGTTTCTCTGACACATGTTTACCATCTAGTCTATTTAATAACTAAGTTTTCAACAAGTATAATATGAGGTCCATACAAGCCATCAAATTGTTATCACTAGTCAATCTGAACAGAAAACATATTGTGTGGAGAGCCAAACCGGCGTACGTATAAATGTTTCTGGGCTTACGGTAATCTGACCTTTAGCCAGGTCATCAAACAACAGGGCTGGTCATTAAGCCCCCATCACATATGAAGCTAAAGAGATCACAGACCTGTCATTCAGCACTCAAGCAGAATTATAACATCTGCATGTCTAAGTAAGTATACAGGTGGGATCTTTATCTTGGCAGGTGGGACTTCACGAAGCCACCATATACTATAAAATACAGACTAATGGTTATTTGAAGTAAACAGCGAATCTACATTGACCATTGTGCTTACTAAGATGGGATATAGAGTCACATCTGTCAGCACATGTTCTTCATTTCGCTGACCTATACAGCTGGATTGGATTGTGGTATCCAGAATTGAATTCCCTTGGCACAGGTTCAGGTAATGCTCCTTGACATCTACAACCTCCTGCTGCAAAAGGGTAAGAAACTCAGCGTGTTTGTTCAGGAAACCATTTCTTTGTAAACATGAGCTTCTGGCCTCTTAATAGATGAAATCTACTCCGTTCTTTGATAAAACAAGACAAACTGCCAACTTCTAAATCTGGTGTTAATTCTGTCCTTCATTGCATACAAGTATGATCCACAGAAGCAGTGACCCAGCGAAAAGCTCTCGAGGCTCATTGCAAAATTTGATCTCAGGGCAGATGACATCTCCATTATTAAATAACAGATAAGATTGCACAAACAAAGCACATACCACAAGTATCCTGAGTTTTATAAAGTCTCGATAACTAGGAGTTTGCTTAGAAGTGAAAAACAATAACCTTTTCCAGTTTCTAGTCTTCCTCTGTTGTTTAACATTGTGGATAGAGTTGAGCAAAAATATTCACAGGAACCTGGTCCAGTAGCCATGCCAAAGCTCTGCAATCCTCCACCTACCTGCCGACATCTTTGGTACCATGTCTGAATAATACATCCTGCATGGCACACACCCACTGGCAATGATGATGTTGCCCCATGTCTAGTTGTCTGGCAGCCAAGATCTACCGATTTAGCCGCGGCACCATGGTCCTGCAAACATTTGGGCTCCACTGTAATAGTGAAGTAATAAATTATGACAATTCCTTATACTTTAGTTTATAAATGGGCCATACAGCCATGGTACTGGATGCCCTGAAGCCAATAGTAGAAACATATGTAGGATAGATCTCTTTGCTGACACAGGCAGCAGTTGAATCATGTGTCGACTGTATCGCAGGCGCAAGAATGTAGTGTAATGCTTGCGTCACTAGGACCATTGTTTCTTTTTGTGGGTTTCTGCTATCTACTATGATTACTGTTTATGGTGCAGAATGCATTATATATTATACATAACATTATAATATAATGTATATAACATTATGTATAATGTATCTGTACATTATACATTATATAGAAAATTACTGTCCATCCTTCATTACTGATCAAGTCAAAAAGTAACAATAGTTATGTTGCAATTTCAAGTATTACAGTTTAATGAACAATTAATAACATTAAGAACACATGCATGTTCTGCCTAACTGAGTGTGCATGTATATTTGGGATGGGGGGCATAGCTGTCAACTGAATGAAGGTGCTTGTCCACCTTTAGTTCTGTATAGTTACAACTCCTGCCTTCTATTTTTGCAATTCTAGACACATTGTTATTCTTATATTACACTTGAAAACAACTATGCGAGGAATAATAATGCCAGAAAACACAAAAACCTCAGAAACAGCTCAATAGAATTCTAACACCCTTACAGAGGATTTTTATATTAAATGAGGGTCTGTCAGACACAGAATGCTAATTAATCCACTTGTCCAGGTATGGAGGTGACTTATCTATTATATACCTACCTAGTGATGACTGTTATCAACTTCCGAGGCAATGTCCATGAATCCCACAAATTACTGCTGTAAGCACGCTAGAAGCCATATTGGCACAGTCAAGTGATGGGTGTGCCAATATGGCGCCCGCTGGTTATAGTGGTCCCTTGCACACTACCACCGGCGGTGCTGCAAAAAGCTGAACCTTATAGGTGGGTCCAGGGAGACAGGGAGCTCAGACAGGTAGAGGAAGGTGAAGGGCCCAGAAAGGCACAGGGAAGCACAGACAGGCTCTGGGAGGCGAGGGGCACAGGGAAGCACAGACAGGCACAGGGAGGAGGGGAGGGGAACAGGCAGGCTCACGGAGGCCCTCCCGATGTAATAGTATCAGGCTCACAAAATAGCCCCTTATAAATATTATACCTGCAGTAGATTTTAGTGGGATAGTTTCCATAAAGAAACAAAGTGCTCTGTATGCAAAAAGGGGACTTTGTGCACCCTTGGCATGGCCAAGATCTCTCACTGTACCATTATAGACCCTACATACCGAGCACCTTGTCATATATTGCTTAACAGCTCTCAAGCGAGCTCCGATTCTCTATATTGAGACTGCAACAGCGTAACTGTGCTCAGTGTCTGCGCTCTATTCACTGACTCAAGTCAGCAGTACAGTACTGAGTGATGACTGCAAACATTATGCTCACTGACACTGCAGATGCCTAGTTGTGTGCCCCTCGCATAGTGCCCCATTGGGGTCTCATTGCTGGCTCCTGTCTGTGGTGGCTGCACTACTATACTGATCCTGAGCATGGCATGGCTCCTGCAATGTGCAGAGCCACTGATTGAGTTCTGGCAGCATTTCTTGAGCACTGTGAGTTAAAGTATGATATCAGTTTGCAAATTAAGGGGGCCTAATGGTAACTGAGCTCTTAGGCTGCTTTCACACTGCGATTTTTGAGGATCCGTGGCTGTCCGTTGTAAAATGGACAGCCACGGAGCCGATTTGGCCCCCCATGTTATCTTATGGGCACGGATTGGATCGGATTTGGCCTAATTGCCATCCGATTTTTGTCGGATCTGATTGTGTCCTATTTTTTGCTGTTCCCAAAATTGGAGACTACTCCGATTTTGGGCACAGCGGACCAAATCAGACCTAATCAGATCCGACCCGATCCGTGGCCTTATAACATGGGGGCCTTTGGAGCACGGGTCCGAGAAAACACAGGATTGTTTCTCTGACCCGATTTTAGTGTACTGAGCATGCTCAGTACACTAAAACTGCTCTGTTCCCCTGTAATTTCACTTCCACCCTAGTCACACTATTGGTGCACCAACACCCTCATTTGCATACTAGATAGATCATTTTCTTCTGAGAACTACTCCACTAAAATTTACATGAGAAATATGATCTTTCTAGGGGTTTAGTTCCTGTTCTACGTGTATAAGTGGTTTATTTGTGTTCTGGGGATGACAGACTCCCTTTAAGGATAACCATTTTGACAGAACAATATATTTAATAAACCTTATTTACCATAAGCATAAATATTCCTATAGTGGTCCTTTTTATTTCGCAGTTTTATTATAAATATTTATCTATCTGGTCGTTCAGATTCATCAGATGTGTTCTGCTGGCCCGAATAGTAACACTGAGATTCCAGGCTTTTGTGCCGCCCATGAGTCAGACTGGAGACTAGTGGTTCTGCTTTGTCCTCATAGAACTCAATTACTGAACAATGGATGGGTGCTGCCTCTTGCTGAGATACCAGGGCAGTCTGAGTCCAAGACGCCTGACATGATTTAGTCGTTTCTTTAGCTCTATACACAGAAATCCCAGCCGCTCCATACAACTCATTGAATTGTACGAGGAAAATCTAAGAAAACGATGGCTGACAAGAATGATCTTTATAAAAGACTATGGAAACAGGGTCCACTCAATAAGGAATTCCCATTATCCATTCAGTAAATTATAGAGAACTATAAAAACAGGCTTAAAAAAAAGGTATGGCTATGCGGAGTAAAAACATCAAGGCTCAATCAGAACACCCAGCTCCAGCCACATCAATCTAAGTCAATCAGTTTCTCAATTACCGAATCCCACTCTGGGTTAATCTTATTGCCACCTCACTTCCAGCACTTCGTCTTCTACTGTCATTTATAGTAAACCATATATATCATAAATGAACTTATTAACTAAGATGAATGGATAGTGAGTCACATTCTTTACATAAGGGACACAGTATCCCCCTTTCCCAGTTGCTGTTACATTAAATATATCGATATAGTTTAATCACAAACCACATTTCCAGCTTCGTTGACTCATCGTGATCAACAATGATACATTCACGCCGTTAGAACATTCATCCTATTTAACCATAATTTATTGCACATTTTGTCCTGCTGAATATTGATTATGAATTACACATCATAATGCAGTCACCAGCAAATGGCAGTGCTTTTAAGAATTAATGGTTCATAATGCAATGTGCACAAAGAATGGATATACTCAGCAGCGTAGCTGCATGTCTCAGGCGGATGAATGCCCATTCTCCCAAATGGAATTTTATTCTGATTTTTATCCAAGGCTTCTGAGACTTCTGCATAGGCCAAAATGTAAAGCTCATTTTTTTGCTACCGTATAGTTCATATACATTAATGTAGCCCATGTCTTTTATGTTCTTCTTGTGAAACGCCATCAACTACCACCTGTAATGCAACCAAATCCTTCAGAAGATCTGTGCAGTGGGGCAGTGGTTATTAATGTGCGGCATGTTGTGAGCTGCAGATCTGGGCAGACATAAGATATTGATTAATGTTATATATGTTTTTTGTAGCTATTATACTGTATAGGAGCGAAATGCGTGTGGTTCGTGAACACAATTCAGCTTTGTTCGGCCTACTGTTTTTGTACTTTTTCTTACCTCTTGAAATCTTCTACGTATGGCGCAGTGGTTATCATTGTTTTTACAGCGCTGGGGTCCTGGGTTCAAATCTCATCAAGAACAACATCTGCAAGGTTTCTACTAGTGATGAGCGAGTACCGTAATATTCATAATCGCTATATGTGTTACGAGTACTGTCTAATAATCGCGTATTCATTCCGAATAGCGAGTACAATGTAAGTTAATGAGAAATGCGAGTAATTTTCTGTTAGACCCTAAAAAAGGGGTCTGGGGCTTGAGGAAAAGGCTGAAATGGGTGGGAAACAGAATGGGAAGAGCCTGCAGAATATGCCTGCATGCATTTCTGACTCACATATGGTTTGTGGGAACAGCTTTGTCACAGCATTACGCCACTGTTACAGATACACAAGAACTAGGGATGAGCGAGTACTGAAATATTCGGACTCTCTAGACTTGTAACGAGTAGGTCCTGATACTCGTTACTCGTTACGAGTATAGGGAGTCCTATTTAAGTCAATGGTGAAGCGAGCATTGCGATTAATTCCTCTGTTGCTGGACCCTATAAAGAGGACTGGCAGCAGAGGAAAAACCTGCAATTCCCTAATTCATTGTTTAGAAGCCGGCAGTAAAATGCCGTAAGCTGTAAAATCACACCGGGTTCTCCCAGATTCACCCGGTCCGGGACAATCCGGCGCATTGTAACATGGGACTCTATGGTACTGGATTGCTCCGGACTGGGGCAATCCGGTTTTGACCGATTTTTCGAATCGTACCCTAAACTGGATTCTGCCGGATTGCCCCGGTCCAGAGCAGTCCGGCGCCATGTAACATGGGACTCTATGGTACCGGATTGCTCCGGACCGGGACAATCCGGTTTTGACCGATTTTTCAAATCATACCCTAAACTGGATTCTCCCGGATTGCCCCAGTCCGGAGCAATCCAGCGCCCCGTAACATGGGACTCTATGGTACCGGATTGCTCCGGACCGGGGCAAACCGGGAGAACCCGGTGTGATTTTACAGCTTACGGCTGTTTACTGCAGGTTTCTAAGCAATGAATTAGGGAATAGCAGGTTTTTCCTCTGCTGACAGACCTCTTTATAGGGTCCAGTAGCAGAGGAATTGCATTTCCCTTGATTTACACTGGACTCGTTACTGTGCGAGTAATCGCTAGGAAACTCGCAGAGTAACGAGTAGCCCGAGTACCCTACTATTTGGCGAGTAACGAATAGTAATGAGTAGACTTGATCATCCCTAACAAGAACAATTACCAAACCTAACCTAAATCACATTTAACAGGCCAAAAAGGTTCACAAACAATTTTTCCTGCATAATCACTTGTATACAAGGCACAATAAGGCCAGGGTCACATTTCCGTTTTTTTTACAAAATCCTGATCCGGTTTTGAGCTTTCAAAAAGCTCAAAACCGGACCAGGAAACGCTCCCCATAGGAGCCAATGCAAAACACCGGATGGCTTCACAAGCCATCCGGTGGCCGGATCCGGCACTGCTGCCTGCGTTAAAAATCATGCAGGCAGCAGTTTTCGCAGCGTTTCCAGGGACCGCACTGCGGTCACCGGATGGCTCAGGATGTGTAATCCTGAGCCATCCGGTAACTGCAGAGTTTGCAAACTTAATAAAGAGTTAAATAGCTGAGCTAAATGACTGGTTGAGGTCTGTAGGGGGGCTTAGACCCCCCTTCAGACCGCCCGCCGACTTCTATAGTGTTCTTCACCAATTTCTCACTGTGTCACTGTGCACGGGCTCCTCTGAGCCCGTGCATGTCACCCAAAGTTGCCCCCCCCCCCCGTATCACTATAGAGGGGTGCATACACCCCTCTATTACAATTATGCTTTAACTATGTGATATATACAATGAATTATCCAAATCGCAAAGTAAGTATATATTTACATGTGTCCGGAGGCAGAGTGAAGGGATTTCCATGGGCGGGGCTGTGTGCAGCAGCCTCCGCCCGCTCCTTCTTGATGGTCGCCCCCTCTGGCCGTAATCCAGTCTTGTGAGGGCGGGCACGTCGTTAAAGGGGCGTGGCTAACTAAGTGCCGCGGTTAGCCACGCCCCTTTAACGACGTGCCCGCCCTCACAAGACTGGATTACGGCCAGAGGGGGCGGCCATCAAGAAGGAGCGGGCGGAGGCTGCTGCACACAGCCCCGCCCATGGAAATCCCTTCACTCTGCCTCCGGACACATGTAAATATATACTTACTTTGCGATTTGGATAATTCATTGTATATATCACATAGTTAAAGCATAATTGTAATAGAGGGGTGTATGCACCCCTCTATAGTGATACGGGGGGGGGGGGGGCAACTTTGGGTGACATGCACGGGCTCAGAGGAGCCCGTGCACAGTGAGAAATTGGTGAAGAACACTATAGAAGTCGGCGGGCGGTCTGAAGGGGGGTCTAAGCCCCCCTACAGACCTCAACCAGTCATTTAGCTCAGCTATTTAACTCTTTATTAAGTTTGCTGATCCCGGCAATAGCCGGGATCAGCAAACTCTGCAGTTACCGGATGGCTCAGGATTACACATCCTGAGCCATCCGGTGACCGCAGTGCGGTATTCTGCACACAGTTTTGAAAAAAACTGTGTGCGACCGGCATTGCATTCACCGCATCCGGATCCGGATGCGGTGAATGCAATTTATGTTTTCAATGTGACCCTACCCTAAACCAGAGAAACAAAAAAATATAACTTTAGCGTTTGTTCACACGTACTGTTGTAGCTTTTTTGTGCCTTTTACAATTGGGAGGGCCCTGACTCATTAATTTTGTCATACATCATTATTAGTTAGCTATTCCCCAGCACTTTACAAGGCCAGCTACAACTTACTAGTAGGTATGTTGATCTTTGACCTCAGAGGCCTCAGGTGGTCTAGTAACATATGTTTTGGAGGGACCGCTCTTACTTCGACATTTGGGCGGTCTCTCCCCCATTGAGAATCAGATAGTGGAATACATATTCCATAGCAATTTACAATATGCCCATTTTTGTGGCCCTAAATTCAAACGTTCAGTGGGCCTGCAGTAGGCAGCAAACCTGAGATTGCTGAGGCCCCAGGGATGGCTCTGTAATGTACGTTTTGGAGAGACCACTCTTACTTAAACATTTAGGTGGTCCCTCCTCTATACTTTGGGAAGGGCCCTCCTCTATTCATTTGGGAGGGCCCTCTATACATTTTGGCCGTTTGTGAGAGTTGATGCAAAAAATATTTGAGCACCTCCACTGTGGCCCAAGTCAGGACATGGGGGCATTCAGCTGCTCTCTGGAATTTTTTTTACTGAAAGTCCTTCAGAAAACAAAATTGTAATTTGTAGCATCTGCCATATCAAGCGGAGCAGAGGTCAGTGGAAAGGCAACCTGAGTACCATGAGTATATATAAACACATGCCAGCCAAGCACCCCATTAGGTGGGCGGCACACCAGAGTACCAAATCTGCGTCAGTGGCTCAAACCACTGTCATATTGCCTGTGCTTTGTCCTTGACAATCTGCTGTCTATCAAGCAGGCGCTCATTCCTCCTGCCCACAAGGTGCATTTGCTAAGAGAAAGCAAGCAAACATCAACTTTGTCCAATTAGTTGTCCAAGCGAAATGTCAAGTTGTCTGTTATAGAGAGCTTGGAAAGGAAGCGTAAATAAGCAGCCATGTACCCATTGGCACAAATACTAAAATCTCAAATTACCGAATTGCTATCTGTGGAGATGTTCACATTTAGGCTTGTGGGAACAGAATCCTTATGCAATCTAGTTCCTGTGGCTACCCCATGAAACTCGGTTTATAGCCACCACTAATTTAGACGGTGTGCTGTCCACAACTGAAATAAGCATGTGTGAAACAATATCAACCATGCTGTCAACAACGCTGTAATTAGAAAGGTCCACATAACAACAGACAAATGAAAACGTTGTTCTGGACAGTAATGGATGAAACATATCTGTGACGACACACTGGATGAACTCGGTGGAGGGTAAGACGGAGTGACAGCATGGGACGTCACATCACACATCCTACACATGACAAGAGTAGTCGGCCCAACTTCCATCAAGGTTTCCATCTACTCGTATGACAGTTACTGTCTTTCCTCGTCATCCTCCATGTCATTCTGCAACCCTCAAATCAATTGTTCCCAGGGCCTGCAAACCTGAGTTTGGTGAGGGCTCAGAGGTGGTCCTGTAACATATGTTTGGGTGGGCCCTCCTCTATTCCTATGGGAAGAACCCTTCTCTATTCATGTGGGAGGGACCTCTATACATTTGTGAGGGCCCTCCTCTACACTTTTGTGGGTGAAACTGCTACCTTAAGAATAACACTGTATAAGCAAAGCCATGGTTGCTGACACTGAAGGTCATCCAATCTGTACATTAGGGAGGGCCCTCCTTTATACATTTGTGAGGGCCCTCTATACTTTGGGAAGGGCCCTCCTCTATTCATTTGAAAAGGCTCCCTATACATTTTGGAGGGCCCTCCTTTATTCATTTGGGAGGGCCCTCCTCTATTCATGTAGGAGGGCCCACTATAAATTTATGAGGTCCCTACTCTACACTTTTGGGAGGGCCCTCCTCTACACGTTTGTGAGGCGGTCATCAGGGGATGGGGTACTCAGGTACCGGGGCTGATGGCGGCTTTGATGGGGGATCACGGCTGGTTGGTCCCTGGTCCCGTGCCCTGGACCCTCAATGGCGGGGAATGGTGGTGGATGAAGAGCATTGTTAATGTGACGCCACCTATGGTACCTGGTAATGGGTACACCAGCGCTGCAGCCGGCCGCTGAGGTGATGGTGGGTGCATCAGGTGGAGCTTTACCTCAGGGCAGTGGTGATGGATGAGGGGTAGTAGTAGTTGCATCTTTGCAGACAAGGCGGTGAATTGCGGCGGTTAGACAGGCACACAGACATACAGGGATTGTTGTTTCAGTACCTTTTACTGTTGGCAAGGTAACAGGTACAGTCCAGAGTAATAACTAGGTCCCCGGTGCAACTTGGGACTTCCAACTTAGAAAGTTATGAGGTCTCCTCCGTGTCTGTGCTTTGTGGTTTGGGATGAGACCTGCCTGAGCCTGAACCCACCGCTTCTTCTCCCTCTCTGGGCTTTGTCCTAAACTGGCAGTGAGGTCCTTCTGCGGGGTCCCTGTTTCTCCTATGGCCCCTGGTTCTATGCTTGGTCGGTTTAGCGTCTCTTACTTTGTCTCTTTCAGGGATGAACTCCTCCTGAATCTTCCGGTCGTTTGCTGTAGCAATAAATGATTACAGCGTTGGACTCCGGTGTCCTGGTGTACTAAAAGGCTGGAGTAAGTGGTTCCCTTTCTTAGTTCCCTGCTTTCTCCACTTGCCTCCGACCCTTTCCCTAGGGTGCACACAGCGGTCGGTGGTCCCTGGTCCTGGGCCTGGATCTCTCCCAGTGACCAGCTCCTCCGTCTCCTCTCTCTTCTCTGCTCACTGCAGACTGACTCCTGGGACTAACTAACTCCTCCCCTCAGGCCTGGATGTTCTTAAAGGGGAACTGACTTAAGGCAGCCAGTAGAGCTCCCCCTTCAGGTCTGGGGTGGAAGGTGTTGTATGCTATGCGAACCAAGGTGTAATTCCCTCCTTGCACCGGTGGATCCTGCGGCAATCCCCCGCAGGGGTCCACATTTGTAGGTGAAACCGCTGTTTTAAGAATAACAGCATAAGAAAAGCCATGGTTGCTGACACTGCAGGTCATTTCATCTGTACATTAGGGAGGGCCCTGCTCTATACTTTGAGAAGTGCCCTCCTCTATTCATTTGGGAGGGCCCCCTAAACATTTTGGAGGGCCCTCCTTTATTAATTTGAGAGGACCCTCTATACATTTGGGAAGTCCTACCTTTATACATTTGGGAGGGTCCTCCTTTATTCAGTAGGAAGGGCACTCCTGTATACTTTGGGAAGGCCCTTTACAATCTGCTGTCCAGGAACCCAGCGCTACCACCTCCCACCAACGAACTGCAGTATCACAAACACAGCAACCAACATGAACCATGTCCACTTTTTTGTGGCGGTAAAGTGTGCTGTTGTCCCAGATCTTGGAAAGCATGAATACACAAACATTTCCCCATAGGCAAAAACATTAAACGCACACATTGCCAAATTGCTAGCCATCCAGATGTTTCCCTTTCGGCTTTTGGGAATGGAGTCTTTTTGTAATCTCTTGGCTGTGGCTGCCTCAGGATATTGGGTTCCTAGACAGTGGCACCCCGCTGTTGAACAATATCAACCATGCTGTCAGCAATGCTGTAACCAGGATGGTCCACGTAGCAACAGACATGTGATGTTGTTTTGGAGAGTCAGGGATGATAAATTCCTGACGGCAAACTGGGAGAACCTGGTGGAGAGAAGGGCAGAGTGACAGCCTGGGACATCACACATCATACCCACGCTAAGAATAGTCGGCCCAACATCATCACAGACGGACATACACTAGACCTCATCTTCACCCGCCTCTGCTCCCTAACTAACCCCACAACCTCCCCTCTCCTCATCTCTGACCACCATCTACTTACTTTCTCATCCTCATCCTCCTCACCTGCCCCCATGTCCACCAACTCGCACACCCTCGCAGAAACCTCACACATCTTGATGCTCACACACTCTCCAACGCCATTTCACCGCTATCATCCCTATCCTCACTCCACAACACAGATAATGCCACAGTTTTCTATAACTCTACACTCATATCAGCTATTGATGCAGTTGCCCACTCGTTCATAGCAGAACACACACAAGGGGTGAAAGAGACAGCACACACAAGGGGGAAAGAGACAGCACACACAAGGGAGGAAAGAGACAGCACACACGGGGCAAAAGAGACAGCACACACGGGGCGAAAGAGACAACACACATAAGGGAGGAAAGAGACTGATATAGCACACACAAGGAGGAAAGAGACAGCGCACACAAGGGGGAAAGAGACACCACAAACAAGGGGGGAAAAAGACAGCACACACAAGGGAGGAAAGTGACAGCACACACGGGGCAAAAGAGACAGCATGCACAAGGTAGGAAATAGACAGCATGCAAGAGGGAAAAGAGACAGCATGCAAGGGGGAAAAGAGACAGCATGCAAGGGGAAAAAACACAGGGCACTAGGTGGAAAAGAGACAGGACACAAGGGTAGAAAGAGACAGCGTGAAAGAGGGAAAAGAGAGAGCGCAAGGGGGAAAAAGACAATGCGCAAGGAGGAAAAGAAACAGCACACAAGGAGGAAAAGAGAGCGTGCAAGGGGGAAAAGAAAGAACACATACACAGGGAGAGCACACAGGGGGAAGACAGCTCAAAGAAGAGAGCACATGAAGGTAGACGACAGCATATTATTATTATTATTATTATTATTTTTTTTTATTTATAGAACACTATTCTCTTTTCCCCTTTGTGCTGTGCTGTCTCTTTTGTGATCCCTTGTGTTTGCTATCTCTTTGCCTCCTTGTGTGTTGTCTCTTTTGCCTCTTGTGCTCTCTCTTGCCCCATATGTGCTGTCTCTTTCGCCCCATGTGTGCTGTCTCTTTTGCCCCATGTGTGCTGTCTCTTTTGCCCCTTGTGCTGTCTCTTTTGAACCTTATGCTGTCTCTTTTGTGATCCCTTGTGTGCACTGTCTCTTTTGTCCCATATGTGCTGTCTCTTTCCTCCCTTGTGTGCTGTCTCAGTCTCTTTCCCCCATTGTGTGCGCTGTTTCATTCACCCTGTGTGTGCTGTCTCTTTCACCCTGTGTATGCTGTTTCTTTCCTGCCTTGTGTGCTGTCTCTTTTGTCCCATATGTGCTGTCTCGTTCCTCCCTTGTGTGCTGTCTCAGTCTCTTTCCCCCATTGTGTGCACTGTTTTGTTCACCCTGTGTATGCTGTCTCTTTCACCCTGTGTATGCTGTCTGTTTCACCCAGTGTGTGCTGTTTCTTTCCTGCCTTGTGTGCTGTCTCTTTTGCCCCATGTGTGCTGTCTCTTTCACCCCTTATGCTGTCTCTTTACTCCCTTGTGTGTGCTGTCTCTTTTGCCCCTTGTGTGTGCTGTCTCTTTTGCCCCTCGTGTGTGCTGTCTCTTTCCTCCCTTGTGTGTGCTGTCTCTTTCGCCCCTTGTGTGTGCTGTCTCTTTCGCCCCTTGTGTGTGCTGTCTCTTTCGCCCCTTGTGTGTGCTATGGATTTTTCTATTTCTTTGTAATACCTTAAGGGGTGTTACTTGAAGCAGACTTTTGCTGTCTTCCACATTCTTGTACTTGGTACATACTGGGGTATTACTAATTGGCATCCTGTTTTGCCCCCTGTTTTACCTGTGTCTTTGTGGGTGTATTTTATAATTGATCTTTAATATTTATTGAAGACAAGACTGTATAGGCATTGCTCTACCTTTGTCCTGCACATAGTGTTCTTGTAGGTTTACATTCACAGAATGGGAGGAGCAGAATGTGTCCTAGAATGAGTCTGCACAGGAGGGGGTGAGGATGTCTGGTGAAGAACAGCTAACACTCTGCACCATTTGATGAATGTCCTGTTGATCTCTTTGAAGTCACCAAAAGCCTATTTGTTTCTCCCAAGTCAGTGTGATGGAGCTGAGAGTAGGTGAAAAGTAAACATGGGGGAGACTCCCAGGTTACACTGAGACATCACTTCATTGTTGCAGTTATCTGTTGTAGAACAGAACATGTTTGTTTCATTTTATACACTGTGTATAATGATTAGAAAAATGTAAACCATGATAAGTGCATTATCATTAGAATATAGTAACGTTAATCTTTTTTATTTGTATTGTCATTAAGTCATCCTCTATGATTTCTTATATTAGTCCACTTACATATATAAAGGACTAAAATATTGTACAGTTTTGTACAATAATTGTCACCATTTACACGTCACTGTCCTCGATGGATCACTCCAACTCAAAATATTTTCCGGATCTGCACATTCCTTGATCAAGAAACCGCAAAAACACTCATGCATGCCCTCATCATCTCCCGCCTCGAATACTGCAACCTCCTACGCTCTGGCCTCCCCTCTAGCACGCTTGCACCCTTCCAATCTATCCTAAACTCTGCTGCCTGACTAATCCTCATCTATAGCTATCTCCCAGCCTCTCCTTTCTGCCAAGTCCTTTACTGGCATCCTATTGCCCAGAGGCTTCAGTTCAAAATCCTGACCATGACATACAATGCCATCCACAACCTGTCCCCTTTATACATCTCTGACATTTTCTCCCAGTACTAACCTACATGCAAACTGTGATTCTCTCAAGATCTCCTTCTCTATTCCCCTCTTATCTTTTCTTCCCACAACCGCATACAAGATTTCTCCCATACATCCCCCATACCCTGGAACTCTCTGCCTCAACACATCAGACTCTCGCCCACTGTGGATACCTTCAAAAGGAACTTGAAGACTTACCCCTTCCAACAAGCCTACAGCTTTCAGTGAGCCTCAGTCTACTATACCACTGCACAACCAGCTCTTCACCTACTGTATCCTCACCCATCCCCTCAGTCCACTATACCGCCGCCCAACCAGCTCTACCCTCACTTACTGTTTCGTCACCCATCCTCCTCAGTCCACTAAACTGTTGCATGACCAGCTCTACCTTATCCTAATGTATCCTCTCCCATCCCTTTTAGACTGTGAGCCCTCACGGGCAGGGTCTTCTCTCCTCACCTACTGCAACCTCGCCCATCCCCCTCAGTCCACTATACAACCACAACCAGCTCTACCTTCACCTACTGTATTGTCACCCATCCCCCTCAGTCTACTGTACCACCACACGACCAGCTCTACCCTTACCTACTGTATTCTCACCCATCCCTTGTAGAATGTGAGCCCTCGTGGGCATGGTGCTCTCCTTACCTACTGTAAACTCACCCATCCCTTGTAGACTGTGAGCCCTCGTGGGCACGGTCTTCTCCTCACCTACTGTATCCTCAGCCGTCCCTAGTAGACTGTGAGCCCTCATGGGCAGGGTCCTCTCTCCTCACCTACTGTATCCTCACCCATCCCTTGTAAACTGTGACCCCACGTGGGCACTGTCCTCTCTCCACATTCATCCCTTGCAGACTGTGAGCCCTCGTGGGCAGGGTCCTCTCTCCTCCTGTGCTTGTCTGTGCCTTATATTGCTCATGTTTATTGCATTTGTCTATTTATGCCCCTTTTCACATGTAAAGCGCCATGGAATAAATGACACTATAATAAAAATGAGAGGAAGACTCAGCCATCAGAACAAAAATAAAGGATAGATAAAAGCACACCATTAGGAGGATCAACGTTGTTAATAATATATAAAATAATATTATATAATACATTATATAAAAATATATATAAAATAATACATTTAATTTCTATAGTGCTGACATATTCCGCTGCACTTTACAATTAGGCAGGAGGCAATGTACAGATATCGACAATACAAGACAACACATAGTTCACACGAGGGGTGAGGGTCCAGCTCAAATGTTACAATCTATACATGTGGTTGAGATAGTTACATGAAGTGAGCTTTCTTTAACCCCTTCCTGTCAGATTATATTTGCATCAAATTTATTCATTACAAATTTAATTTTCCTCCTGTAATGAGCGAATTGCCTGAGACACATTTTTACATACGTAACTCGTTACCATAGAGAACTATAAATTTACTAATTCACACATCTTTACCACTAATTTCCTTTGGTTTTATTCCAATACATTATACTTTAATTACTCTTTAAATGTTGTATAACTTTTGATTGATTGTCAGGTCCTTTTTAATAACCTTTTATGAAATTTATAGAAAAATGCTTCACAAATGCTGTATGCATTCAATATAGTCTCCAATAGGGGAAAGTAATTACTAGAGGTGAGCGGCCGCTTTTCCCAACAAAACATTAAGCTGTATTGTAAACTTATTAAGGGACTCAGCAAGACACCATTCACAGTGATGGTGGGGTGGAGCGCAGGAGACAATTGCTTTGGGGCCCAGTAGTAACTTTTGAACAATAGAGGGAATTAATGAAAACTGTTGTGTAGGAATATAAGAGGAAATGTGAGTTTTCTCATCTATTCTGAAGACTCTACAATAAAATTAACATTTTTCACCAGTGTCAATAGTTCCTCCCTATATTTAGCTATTGGACAGCTGTAATAAAAGTTACTAAAAGGTACCGTATATGTAGCATACATATTTTGAACCCCATATGGATCATGTAATTTTTTGGGTCAATGAAAAGTAAAAACACATAATACAGGAGTAATTCTCATTTCCTCTTTACCTATGGGTTCTGTGAGTAAACACTGGCCATCGTGTCCATAACTCTTAACTTGACAACAGTTATGGGAATTGCCCACATGATCACCTTCTTGACTGCACCCACTTTTTGTTAGAAGATATAAGTAGCGCCCTAATCAAATGAATAAGTCACATCACCACCACCATTGTGAAAACTATGAACATGGCAAATGCACAACAGAGGAGCTTCATTTAAGTTGCTGGAGTAAGGAGTGAAGTCTATTATACCACTATACTTCATTTAATATTGCTTCAAAAATATTTTCAGTGATAAACCCATTTTTAAGGCTTATACATGTTGTGTATTACCACTGTAAACAAGCTCTTGGTTTTACAGGACTACAATTTGGCACTTTTAGGAGTCCTTAGCGACATATTGTATCATGGGCATACCCAGCGTGGGGCAGGGAGGGCAGCTAATCACCCTAGAAGCAAGGGTGCACCTAACATGAGGCCACCTGTCTAAATAAGTTGCCTCAGGCGGCGGTAAGCAGAGGGCCGAGGGCAGCATCGGCGGAGGGCACCCGCTGGCAGAGCGGGCTCCCCATGAACGTCGTTCCTGCTCGATCCGCTCCTATATTGCTAATCCCGGCCTCAGTGTCTGCCGTTCTGCAGATCATCAGCACGGCGGGGACTGGGAGTGATGACATTATCACTGAGTGCTCCGTTGTGCTGAGTCCTGCAGTGCAGCAGACACAAGCTGGGGGACTGGAGCTGCGAGGAGAGAGGTGAGTATGTATATTTTTCTTTAAGTCAATGACCTGTCCTGATGGGAGCCCTATGGGGGGCTGTATATGAGATGGGAGCCCTATGGTGTGCTGTATATGATGAGGGACTTAGGAGCCCTTTGGGGGGCTGTATACGAGATGGGAGCCCTATTGGGGGCTGTATATGATGTGGGAGCCCTATGGGGGCTGTATGTGAGATGGTAGCCCTATAGGGGGCTGTAAATGATGTGGGAGCCCTATGGAGGCTTGTACATGAGATGGTAGCCCTATGGGGGGCTGTATATGAGATGGGAGCCCTATGGGGGGCTGTATATGATGTGGGAGCCCTATGGGGGCTGTATGTGAGATGGTAGCCCTACAGGGGGCTGTAAATGATGTGGGAGCCCTATGGAGGCTTGTTACATGAGATGGGAGCCCTATGGGGGCTGTATAAGAGATGGGAGCCATATGGGGGGCTGTATATGAGATGGGAGCCCTATGGGGGCTGTATATGACATGGGAGCCCTATAGAGGAGTTCATTGTATGATATGGGAGCCCTATGAAGGGGTGCATTTGTGAAGTCTCACGAGACTATGTCACAGGTGCGCTTGCAATGAGCACAGAGACCCACACCACTGTGCAGGCGCGAGAGCAGTGTGACATCCACAGAAACAGTGGCCTTTTCACAGGGACGAGGCGGCATTTCAACCAGCGAGGCAGTGAGAACCAGATTTAGCAGATTCTCCTGGACCATTTTCAACTAATTTCCATTATGGAAATTCAATACCACGCGGGAGATATTAAAAGTTAATTTATGAGGTACACAAGGGGACCATTGGGCATATAGAGGGGTCACAGGAACCCCAAATAAATCATGTATAAAAGGTGGGCAGGGATTAGAATGGCTTAAGGGGGTGACATCCAGATCCAGGGATGGTGTATAGACAGGTCCGCGCCGCTTGAAATAATCAGTCAATAGTCTTTAAATGAAAGACCCCCCTTCTTTACTTCCACCTATGCGTTTCAGTACCACTCCGGGCACCGTCATCAGGGCATGAATATTCTGATGACGTTGCCAGGAGTGGTACTGAAACGCGTAGGTGGAAATAAAGAAGGGGGGGTCTTTCATTTAAAGACTATTGACTGATTATTTCAAGAGGCGTGGACCTGTCTATACACCATCCCTGGATCTGGATATTCTTACACGTGTTACGTGGCGGTGGAGGTCCTGCAGCAGCTTCTAAATACAAGCCATCAAAACTAGTTGTGGGTGCACACAACTAAATCAGGTGAGTGCACCTCTTTATGATTTGTGTGCACAGTCTGTGTCATATTGATAGGGCACTATTGCGCCTCGTTTTGTCTCCTTTTATCTTTCCTATAAGGGGGTGACAGGCTCCCTATTAAGGCAACCTGTCAGCTCTTTTTGAAATTCCCGCATCCTGTAGTACTCTGATGCGCCAGCTGGAACGTCATATCCGGCCTGGTGCATTGTGGGGCCTGATCTCATGCTCAATATGCGCACTGCGCATGCGCCAGAGCCTGGCTTATCACGTGATCAGCCCCCACAATGCACCAGGCCGGATATGACATTCCGAATGACCATGGCTTGCCCCCTCCTAGTTTTGATCCTGGGTACGCCCATGTATTGTATCCCATATTACTTCTATACAGAAATACAACATGGCCCATAGACTTAGAATATGAGAGTAATACAGTTTGACCATGTTCCATTGGATGTATGGGAGAATACCAACATCATATGGTTATGCATGCAGCAGCACACTGAATACTCTATATTTCACACTACTATTATCTATTAAAATGCTAATGTATGCCCTTGTCATGTCCCGCCTCGGCTACTTCAATATACTTCTCTGTGGCCTTCCTGCTAACAACCTTGCACCTCTCCAGTCTGTGTTAACTCAGCTATAGACTAAGGCCGGTTTCACACTAGCGTTTGGCTCCACTGGGTATGGCAGCGACTGAATGCGTGTAGCGACTCATCCATCGTGCATCCCTATGTTTAATATGCGAATGCACTGTGTATGCGGTCACTCGCAGATGCATGTGTTTACGCCCACATGAGTTGTTTCTCGGAGCATAGAAACGCAACTTGTTGCATTTTCTGTGCGTCCAAGGATGTATGATTTGTATGCCAGCCTCTGCAAGCGTTCAATCATACACAGTGCTCAATGAGAATGCACTGCTGTCTGGATGGCAACACAGGTGAATGCACAAAAAAAAAATCTCTATCTCTCTCTCTCTATAGATATATATGTATATATATAAATATATATATATATATCTCCTTCCAATTGCCTTACAATGGGTTCCTATGGCCAGAAATATATTCCTGTGCAGAATAGTTCTGTCAACACGCAGATAATCAACGCTGCGTTGACAGAATTAACGATTCGTTTGGCACTGCATTTGCGTCTGCGGACCATCCTCAGGCATAACGAATGCTATTGTAAAACCAGCCTTATCCACCTCCCTCCTCATTACTCCTCTGCTTATCCCCTCTGCAAATCTCTCCATTGGCTCCCAATTCCCGATAATATCCTATTCAAACCAATAGCATTCACTTTATAAACCATCCATAATCTGTCTCCTCCATATATATCCAAACTAATCTCCCGCTATCTTCCCACATGCAATCTCTGATCCTCCGAAGACCTCCTTCTCTCATCCACATTTGTATGCACCGCACCAAATTGCCTCCTAGACTTCTCCTGAGTATACCCCGTCCTCTGGAATGCTGTGCCCCAACACGTAAGATTATCGTTCACATTCGGAGCTTTCAGGTGGAATCTAAAAACCCATCTCTTGAAGAAGAGTTACAGTCTACAATGACCCTGCTGTCACTTCATCACAACCCCCTCAACCAACTGTCTCTGCTCCATCATCCTGTAGAATGTAAGCCTGCAGGAGCAGGGCCCTCTCCTCTCTGTACCAGTCTGTCAATGTTAGTTTGTCAAAACTACCGTATATACTCGTGTATAAGCCGAGTTTTTCAGCCCAAAATTTGGGCTGAAAAGTCTCCCCCTCGGCTTATACACGAGTCAATACGGGGGGACTGTGTCCGGGGCTGGGGAGGCTGGAGGAGGCGGGGGGGGCTGCTGTATGAGCGCCCCGTCACGTGGGGCCGCTCATTAAATATGCACTGCGTCCCCCTGTCAATCAGCGGCAGGGGGAAGCAGTGCATATAGCCCCCAAATGCTGGCACCTCGCCCCCCCTTGTAAGGGCCCCCCCCCCCCGATGGTTATATTACCATTCTGGACTTCTGATCTGCGCCGCTCCTCGGTGCTTCATCCTCGCTGCTCCGTCCGTCTTCTACATCCGGGATCTCCGGCCTTTGCAGGCATATGACGTCATCGCGACGGCTGGGGATCCCGGATGTAGAAGACGGACGGACGGAGCAGCGAGGATGAAGCACCGAGGAGCGGCGCGGATCAGAAGTCCGGAATGGTAAGAGAAGCGGGGGGGGGGCCCTTGCAAGGGGGGGCGAGTGCCAGCATTTGGGGGCTGCTGGGGACCCCCAGGGGGCTGCTGGGGACCCTCTGGGGGCCGCTGTGTACCCCCAGGGGGCTGCTGTGTACCCCCAGGGGGCTGCTGTGTACCCCCTGGGGGCTGCTGGGGGCCGCTGTGTACCCCCAGGGGGCTGCTGGGTACCCCCTGGGGGCTGCTGGGCACCCCCTGGGGGCTGCTGTGTACCCCCTGGGGGCTGCTGTGTACCCCCAGGGGGCTGCTGTGTACCCCCTGGGGGCTGCTGGGGGCCGCTGTGTACCCCCAGGGGGCTGCTGGGGACCCCCAGGGGGCTGCTGGGTACCCCCTGGGGGCTGCTGTGTACCCCCAGGGGGCTGCTGGGGACCCCCTGGGGGCTGCTGGGGACCCCCAGGGGGCTACTGTGTACCCCCTGGGGGCTGCTGTGTACCACTGGGGCTGCTGTATACTACCACTGGGGCTGCTGTATACTACCACTGGGGCTGCTGTATACTACCACTGGGGCTGCTGTATACTACCACTGGGGCTGCTGTATACTACCACTGGGGCTGCTGTATACTACCACTGGGGCTGCTGTATACTACCACCGGGGCTGCTGTATACTACCACTGGGGCTGCTGTATACTACCACTGGGGCTGCTGTATACTACCACTGGGGCTGCTGTATACTACCACTGGGGCTGCTGTATACTACCACTGGGGCTGCTGTATACTACCACTGGGGCTGCTGTATACTACCACTGGGGCTGTTGTATACTACCACTGGGGCTGCTGTATACTACCACTGGGGCTGCTGTATACTACCACTGGGGAGGCCTGTATACCACTGGGGGGCCTGTATACCACACTGCTGGGGGCTGTATACCTGTGCTGGGGTCCACCCTCGGCTTATACACGAGTCAATAGGTTTTTCCAGATTTTTGGGGCAAAAGTAGGGGGGTCGGCTTATACACGGGTCGGCTTATACAAGAGTATATACGGTAATTTACGGTATATCTGCATTTTGTATGTAACCCCTTCTCATGTACAGCACCAAGAAATCAACAGCGTCCTAAAAATAAATATAACAATACAACAAATCACACCTGAGACCTTAGTGCCTACTTTTTGGTCAACAAACAACAGCGTCTTCAGGGACCTTTCAATCTATGTAAATCTAGTCAATCATGTTATTTTTTTTTTTCTCAAGATTGATTGTCTTTTCTGTAAATGCCACAACCCTGGCCCTTATTTTACTTTCTTTGAAAAGACTTTTGCACATTTCTAGAAGCCATGTTATTCTGTGTTTGTCAATACACATTATGGGTCAGGATGAACCATTATCATTACTGCTGAAGCATTTGTTGTGGATTCTTTCTATGTGACCTCAGGGTATGAACAAGCAGACTCCTGCAGAACCTTTGTCATCCTTTGTTTTCTCTTCCTAAGCCTCCCTGGAAGGAGTTTTAATCAAGCAAAATTGAAGAAAAGATTTTTGGGAGTGCAATATCTTTTGTGACAGGTTTTCCATCATCCACCGATAACATCTTTCTTCTTTAACTCCATTGTCCTGTGTTAGGCGGAATATTGCATTTTAATAAATTTATAGTAGATATAAAATCCTATCGCCAACTTTTGTAACTGCATTCTGCCAGCAAATCTGTTTTCTGAAAAGGTTATCGTAGGTAACATGGGTAATTCTGTGGAGCAATGCAGAGATATGTATTCACAGTTGATATATGAGAGAAAAAAATCATCAGTCTGAATATGGGCCCCACATGCAACTATGTCATGTGCACCAATGAAACAGAAAGGTTGTATGTAGCAGGTCAACCAATGAAGCTGGCGGGGGTGTCCAGATAGAAATGTCTGGAGGTATATCTTGTGTGTATTGCTATATAGATGACATTTATACACAGTGATTCACTCCCTACTTTACGCTGAAAAATAGCTTGCTTTACTAAAAAAGATGATTACTTACTGAAATTTGGGCTGTTCATACTTTTCATCATGCGAAACTGATGGTTTAAAGCAGGTGTTGAAAATATCAATCATTCACATCCAAGCACGCATGTCGGTGCTATTCCATATTGTTGAATGTATTCTGAAGAACGTCTGGGGTCATAGTCTAAATTTCTTGCAGTATGTTCTCTTGGAGTACCTGTTATGGTTTTGGCTTGTTACTGTACACCCAACCCTTTCAAATGGCCCCAAAGTAAAATATCTGGCGGTTGTAAATCAGACAATATTGGTGCCTACAGTCCCTTCGTAGATTACTCTATTCCACCTTTAAGTACAACGTTTCGATCTCCCAAAATGAGATCTTTCTCAAGCATGCACAAGTGTTGAATAACCCATCTTTTATAACACATGTATAACATAGCACCACCTCATCATTAAAATCCGCCTATTAAAATGCAGCATAATTTAAACAATCCAGAAATCACATATCACTCAATATTGTATATTTATAACTTAGCTATCAAAAGAGCATCAGTTACTCTATTAAAATGCACTATATGATCATCGTATACCATTGACCATAGTTCTTAAGACCTCTGTATAAGTTCGGTATAGTACAGACATCCATAGGGTGTGCATCTAATCAGGAATGGGTGTCCCGATGGCCAGGGTGACCAAACACCAATCATCTATGTCCAGTCCCCTCAGTTGATGTTACTCTAATCATCAAACATCCTTTACCGAGCATGCCCCAGCGTCCACTTATAATGGGATGAACCTCTATTATGGACGTCATCGGGACCTGCTTGAGAAAGCTCTCATGTTGGGAGATCGAAATGTTGCATTTAATGGTGGCATTGAGTAATCTATGAAGGGACTGTGGTCAACAAGATTTCCTGATTTACCACCGCCCGACGAAACGTTGCACTTAATGGTGGATTAAAGATCCCATGTGGAAATACCGGCTGTGTGAAGCGCTGTCCTATATCTACATATATATATTGTGTGCCAAGAGGACTCATTGGATATGATGTGCGCTATATGAGGGGTGAGAGTGAACCCTATTTATTCCAATTGGTTGCTGCAAACCATTTTTATGTATGATTCTTAGATTAGTGTGTCATCAAAGAAGACTTCAATGTCTTCCCAAGTCTATTTCCTAGTGGAGACGACTGGTGCGGCAAAAAGTCAGCACTCGGTGGAAGGATGTTTCTCGTTGCTTTCACTAAAGATCATTGCACTCTCACTTCTCATGAACTAATATATGTACAGTCCAAATCACGAAGTGTCATTCACTGTCCAAATACTTCTGGACCTTACGGTATTTCTTCTAGAATTTTTGCATGCATGTGGACTGAGGACATCCATCAGATCAAGTTGAGACTGAATAAACTATGATTGAAAGAGAGTTGATAGGGTTATAGAGCTTGTGCTGACCACTGATCATAATGATTTGGACTACGCACATCCCTGTGAATTTTAAATAGTCAACTTTATGTACTTTTCAACTAAATTGCACAACTCACTAAGGCCATTTTCAGATGAGCCGGTCTAAAGACCCAAAATGATAGTTTCATAGATCTGTATGAAGCTATTAGTTAGGGTCCTTGAATCAACAGTCTGGCCAAGACTTGCATCCATAATAAGTACACATCTGCAGTTGGCCTAAAGAGTTTTCTTTTAAGCCAGTAATATTTTATACAAGGGCTTGTTGAAATACAAATGCTTAAAATTATTCTCCATTTCTGTTTTTATGAACATTGCTTCTAGAATTCAAGGTAAAAATGTGGAATGTTTGCTGTGCTGTCTGCTGTACCTTACTTTTGGAATGTTTTCGCTGTCAAAAGAGCCCCAGGTCATGAAAAATAATCTGAATGTGAATATCCAGACACACATTGTCAATATTACATGAGTCTTTTCTGACAGAGCGTAAAATTAGCACAGTGCTGAAAACCCAAACAATGTAGTCATTTGGCCTCATTGTTTGGGTATAGCGAGCAGAGCTGTAAGACATTTCCAACCAAAAGTGGGATCAGTGGAATCTCTTAAGGCCTCGTCACACGTGTCAATCTGGCCTGCGATGTCGAAAGCGATGCACGGGTGTGCGCTCGCTCCTGACATCGCAGGCCAGCTGTCACACGGCAGGATGTTGCCGGTGACGCGGCAGCGATGTGGGCGGAGCCATCGCTCGCTGGGCTGGAATCAACCCAGCGAGTAATCCGCAGCAAGCTGTGGTATAGGCTGGATCGCTGCCAACATCGCTATTGCGGTGTCAGACGGCGCGATCCAGCCTAATCGCTGGTTGCAGATTGACAGTTTTACGTTCACCCTCGTAAACCTGTCAACCTGCGACCAGCGATATATCGCAGTTGCGTCGCGCTGTCACAGCACGACGCACTTGCGATATCGCTAGCGACCTCACTTTTTGGCGATGTCACTTGCGATATTGACACGTGTGATGCCAGCTTTAGTCATGTGTACCACATCTGAGCAAAGTTACTAAATATATGGATCGATCCATGGAGCATCGAGTTCAAGACGAATGCACTGATCTTCATGGTTTCACACTAATTTGAACACTTATAGATTTGATTAGCAGTTTACTAATAAAAACTTGCCTGTCCCCATATTCCACATTGCTGACACATCAGGGAACTGGATAATGCCTTTTTGTATAGACAAGTGTCACGTATTGACTGCCTTTGCAGTCCTGGAGTGTTGCTGCTATACTATTTGATTGAGTTTTTTCATTACTCTGCAGCAGTTGATGAATATGTGGTGGGCGGTTCTACAGATGAGGAGTGAGTCATAGCTCAGGTGGATGTATGGGTTGTGTCTGAGCTGTCTGCTCTCCACTCCCTCAGCCTTAATTAGTTCCACTTCCTTCCACCATATGTCACAGATTCAGTTCATTCTAATCTTGGACCCGTGCTGTTCAGACGTGCTGTTGGAGCAGCTGCTATCCCCTTCATTTAGAGTGTGTCCTTTTGCTGGTCCATGGGTGAAGGTGGGGGCTTTTAGCTGAGGGCAAATTGAGCATTTGAGTGATAGGGTGGTGGCCCGAACCTTCTCATCTTCAGAGGTACCTTCGGGAACAGGGCTAGTCAGGAACTTCAAGTTCAGGGCCAGACTTACGGACCCTTGCCTGTTATCCCTTCCTGCTCCACCCCCTCATCCGCTGCATGTGTGACAACTAGAAGGTTAGAAGCTTGCTTAGCTAGGAATGGGGGTGGGGGAATTACTGTACATGAGGGGAAGACAGTGCAGATAGTGACTTGGGCCAACGTAATGAATGTGGGTCAGGTATGGAGGGAGGCGTTAGAACAGTTATTACAAAAATGAGGAATACAGGTACGATGAAATATATATATAATGCATATTTAATTATATTAGAAGCCTGAACAATAAAATTAACTTATTAGAATTAATAACATTGGAAGAAAATCATGATATAGAGAGATAACAGAGATAAAGCAAGAAGACAGATATGACTGGGCTGTTAGTTTACGGGACTATAATCCGTTCAGAAATGACTGTACAAATAAGTGAGGGGGAGGGGTTTGCTTAGATGTAAAATCTTTGCTAAAGCAAATCTTGCAAAGTAATATATACTCGGCAAATGTAAATGTAGAATCCCTATGGGTTTAGATAAGGGGAAAGAATAATAAAATGCTGATAGGAGTTTGTTAGTTGTAGTCTCCAAATATAACAGAAGCAACACAAAATATCCTTATAAATCAACTAGATGAGGCAGCGAAGTCATTATTATGGGTAACTACAATTATATAAATTGGGGAGCAGAAACGTGCAGGTCCAGCAAAGGGAACCAGATTTTAAAAGTAATAATAGACAATTACCTTTCATAATAACTGCAAGACACAATAAAAGGGAAGTGGCACCTCTAGACCTAATATTGGCCAATAGGCCAGACAGGATATCAGATTAATGGTTTGGGGGTCACTTGAATATTAGTAATCATAAATATGTTTTCTCTCATACTTTAATAAGAAGAGGGGGTATAAGCACAGTAAATTTTAAGAAGGCAAATTTTCATTGGCTACAAGATGATCTTAATGCCATAAATTGGGACAACATCCTCAAAGATAAATGTTTACAAAGCAAATGGTGCCATTTTTTAAGCATCCAATATATTCCCTAATGGTATACATTACTAGAAATAAGAGGAAATAATGTTATGAATTAAAGATAAATAATTATAAAGAGGAAAATACATTGTATAAAAAGCAAATTAAGTCAGCAAAGATTAACACAGAGAGATTCATTGCCAAAGAAATTAAAAATTATTTAAAAAAATGTGGTTCAACTACATAAACAGCTACAGATGAAAAAAATTATAGTGTTGACCTCCTCAAAAAATCTGTGTGAAATAGAGGATAAGGAAAAGGTTGATCTATGAAATGTCATTTTCTGTACCATATATCCACAAGACAATCCAATGACAGAGGACATAATGAGAGATACCATACATTCTTCAGTAAGCATCACCTGCTTAATCCAGCTGGAGGTACAGTGCTTCCTCAAACACACTAAAATTACAAGGACTGGGTTGCATAAACTGCAGGAATTAGGTACTGTGATAGACAGACCATTATTTCTACCGTAATAACAAGGTCTGTACCACAGAATTGGCCCAAAGCAAATGTGGTGCCAATATTCAAAAAGAGGCCAAAAACTGAACAAGTTCAGTTAATAAGTTAAGGTAAATTTAACCTTTTCTATGGTCATAATGTGTGAGTTTCTTAAGAGAGGATATCATGGAGTATCTATTTAAAAATAACATCATAATCTAGCATCAACTTCAACATATAAGGGATTTGTCCTATCAAAGTAATCTGATCAGCCTCTATAAGGAGTTACGTTCCAGACTGGACCAGGCTAATTGGCAGGATTTGGCATGCACTCAGCGCATGAGGTTAACGTGCCAGTGAACAGGTTATATCAAACCTTTGCAATATTCCTGAAGAAAATCACTGCACTCTCTTATTTCAATATGCAAAAAAAAAGTCTTATAGATATGAATCACACGAACAAGGAATAGGCGACAAAATTAAACATTTTGACCCTTACAGTCGAGTTCACATAGATGCTGAGAAAAAACTATAAATTATACACAGTAATTATTATTCATGAAAATATAAAATGAGTATATACAATATTTACACATTTACACAATTACCTTCAGATATTTGTTTTTTTTTACATACATGAGCACATTTCTAACAGTATTTTGGACTCATTTTTAAGTCATCATTCTGAAAATATCATTCCAATGTGGTAGAATGACATTTTGAGCAACTAACTTTAGAGGTGTCCTTACCCATAAAAGTCACTGTACAATCGTATAACCAAAGGGTATAGACTCAACGTGGTAGAAGCTGGCATCCTATTAATTATTATATTACGGTAGGTCAAGAAAATGTTGGTGTAGGTGGATAGAGCATGTGAACTACATGCAAGGTATTTAGTGATGTGTATATTGGTACATAAAATATTAATGCTTACATAATTGGAATACTGAGTAGTGTAAATTGACAAACTGCTGGCATAATGTTATAGAGTGGAATGTCTGGATAATGCGGACAACTAAATATATACCCAATATGCCATGATTATCAAGCTTGGTGTAGGTTAAAAGTTAATGTATAAGCAAATGAGAGTCTATACTTCCCTGAAATTGTATAATGCAAAGTCTGTCATTCTAATCATTATATGCAGCAAGATGTTTTATAGCAATGTTTTATAGAATGGCGTTACCATAGCCGGCTCTGCCTATGGGCGAGTCATGTGGTCGCACAGGGCGCCAGCCGCCAAGGGGCACTGCAGGGAGAGCAAGTCACGTTCACTTACTGCTCCTCTTCACGGCATGTCTGCTGTACCCCTAACTGTACCTCTGCTGCTGCAGATGAGTGTGGTGGTGGGATAATCACTTTCCCTCAGGGGCTATGCTGTCTGCACGCTGTGGGGGCAGAGGGGCAAAAATCAACTCCTGCCCACACTGAATATAATACACTGCTGGTGGGGGTACAGGACCTGTGATGATGTCATGACCGTGTGACCCATGTGGGAGGAGCCACAGTTTTTGAAGCAGCTGGATGCAAAGAAAAAGCTGGAAGAGATGGAGGTTCCTGTGACAGGTAATGAGGGAAGATGGGAGATATGAAGTACAACATGGGGGGTAGAGGCTGTGTGATGTGGAGTAAAGGCTGTATGATGAGGGGTTCAGGCTGTGTAATGTGGGGGTACGGGCTGTATGATGTGGGGGTATGGGCTGTGTGATGTGGAGTACAGGCTGTGTGATGTGGAGTCCAGGCTGTGTGATGAGGGATACAGGCTGTGTGATGTGGAGTACAGGCTGTGTGATGTGGAGTACAGGCTGTGTGATGAGGGATACAGGCTGTGTGATGTGGGGGTATGGGCTGTGTGATGTGGGGGTATGGGCTGTGTGATGTGGGGGTATGGGCTGTGTGATGTGGAGTACAGGCTGTGTGATGTGGAGTACAGGCTGTGTGATGTGGAGTACAGGCTGTGTGATGTGGGGTATGGGCTGTGTGATGTGGGGGTATGGGCTGTGTGATGTGGGGGTATGGGATGTGGGATATGGGGGTGTGGGATGTGGGGGTATGGGGTGTGCGATGTGGGGTATGGGCTGTGTGATGTGGGGGTATGGGCTGTGTGATGAGGGGTGCAAGGTGTGTGTGATGTGAGGGTATAGGCTGAGTGATGTAGGGGTATGGGCTGTGTGATGTGAGGGTATGGGCTGTGTGATGTGAGGGTATGGGCTGCGTGATGTGGGGTAAGGGCTGTGTGATGAGGGGTGCAGGCTGTGTGATGTGCAGGTACAGGCTGTGTGATGTGGGGTACAGGCTATATGATGTGGGGTATGGGCTGTGTAATGAGGGGTGCAGGCTGTGTGATGTGGGGGAATGGGGTGTGTGATGAGGGGTATGGGGTGTGTGATGAGGGGTGCAGGCTGTGTGATGTGGGGTTACAGGCTATGTGAGGTGGGTACAGGCTGTGTGATGTAAGGGTAAAGGCTGTGTGATGTGGGAGTACAGGCTGTGTGATGTGAGGGTACGGGCTCTGTGATGTGGGGTACGGGCTTTGTGATTAGGGGTGCAGGCTGTGTGATGTGAGGGTATGGCCTGTGTGATGTGGGGTACGGGATGTGATAAGGGGCGCAGGCTGTGTGATGTGGGGGTACGGGCTGTGTAATGTGAGGGTAAAGACTGTATGGTGTGGGGTACAGGCATTGGGATGTTGTGGTACAGACTGTGTGATGTGTGGGGGTGCAGGCTGTGTGAAATACAGGAGTACAGACTGTGAGATATGGGGGGAGGGTGTATGAGACATGGAGTTGAAGGCTGTGTGGTATATGGGGGCAGGCTGTGTGGGTATGGGGGGAAGGCTGTGTCTGAGAGAGCACCAAAAAGGAGATGAAAATGAGAATGTAAATGCTCCACAGTGGAGCTGGGGTTGTGATGACCTATACTGTAGGGTGAGGGATGGGAATAGGGGTGTTTACTAGTATATAAAGTAGGGGCACAGTGTGGGAGGCAGTATACTAAAATAAATACTGTGAGGGCACACTATGGGGTAAGCAGTATACAAGGGACAGTGTGAGGGCACACTATGGGGTTAGGAGAATGCATGGGACAGTGTAAGGGGAAATTATAGAAGAGGTACCATGTGAAAAGGGGGAACAGTATGTAGAGGGGGTAGAGTGAGGGGTACAAAAGTTGTTGACCGTATGGACAGTGTATAGGCCATGGTTTAGATAGGCAAAACAAAGTATTCAATGATCTCAGGGAGACCAGTTCAAGAAAACACTGCGGGCAGCCGGCTAAAGCGCTAAACACAGTGAATTCCTAGGCCCATTGCCCCCTGGGAATTTTGAATATGCAAATAGAGTCTGTGGAGCCTCGTTTAGGAGTCTCAACACAGGACTAGCCATATCTTCCTCTAGTGAAAGACCTAGCCATGATAACCACCATATTAAGTGGCCCTTTGAGTCAATATCCATCTCTTTACAAGCTTAACCCCTTCCCGACCCTTGGCCCTACGTTTGGGCCATGAAAACAAAGTCATTCCCGACCCTTGGCCCTAGAGGTGGGCCATGGAATGATCGGGCTCCTGCAGGCCGAGTGAGGGTCTCACTGACCTGTCACTCGGCCTGCAGGTACATGGGGAGTTGTACAACACCCCAGGGGGGGTCGATTTGCCCCCACCCCCACCCCCCCGGCTACAGGCGCGGTGATTGGCACTCAAAAGTGAAAGTGAAAATCACCGCGCCTGTAATGCTTCCCTGCCTGCCGATGCTATCCCTACCCTCCGATCTGCTCCCCTGTCATCCTCTAACTGCCCCCCTGTCCCCCACCTCTCTTTCCTGCCCCCTCTTCATCTTTCTTACCCCCCCCCGGCTTCCTGTCCCTGCCGCCCGCTTCCTGTCCCTGCGCCCGCTTCCTCTTCCTGCCGCCCGGCTCCTCCTGACTGCCCCCGCTTCCTCCTAGGTGCCCCTGTCAGCCCCCCATCCCCTGTCAGGCCCCCTCTTCCCCCTTCCTGCCCCCCCCGATCACCGGAGCGGCGATCGCCTCTCCCACTCACCCCTCCGGCGGCCCGGCTGTCAGCGCTGCGTCCCGCTCCTCCTCCTCTTCTGCGCCGCCTCCGGGATCTGACAGCTCTGTGCTGAAGCTGTCAGATCACTTCTACAGCTAGATCCTGAGGATCCAGCTGTAGGAAGTGATCTGACAGATCCAGCACAGTGATCCACAGTGACCATTATGTGATCACTGTGGATCACTGTACTGGATCTGTCAGATCACTTTCTACAGCTGGATCCTGAGGATCCAGCTGTAGGAAGTGATCTGACAGATCCAGCACAGTGATCCACAGTGACCATTATGTGATCACTGTGGATCACTGTACTGGATCTGTCAGATCACTTTCTACAGCTGGATCCTGAGGATCCAGCTGTAGGAAGTGATCTGACAGATCCAGCACAGTGATTCACAGTGACCATTATGTGATCACTGTGGATCACTGTGCTGGATCTGTCAGATCACTTTCTACAGCTGGATCCTGAGGATCCAGGGCAGGAAGTGATCTGACAGCTCCAGCACAGTGATCCACAGTGACCATTATGTGATCACTGTGGATCACTGTGCTGGATCTGTCAGATCACTTTCTACAGCTGGATCCTGGGGATCCAGCTGCAGAAAGCAATCTGACAGCCCGGGCGCACTGATGCACATAGTGGGTCTCTGCGCCCGGGCTCTTAGATCGCTGCTCTACAGCCCGATCTCCCTGCATGGGCATCGAGCTGCAGAAAGTGATCTGACACCCCGGACGCAGTGACCCACTATGTGCATCACTGCGCCTGGGCTGCCAGATCGCTTTCCGCAACTCGATCCCCATGCATGGGGATCGAGCTGCAGAAATCAATCTGACAGCCTGGGCGCAGTGATGCACATAGTGGGTCACTGCGCCCAGGCTCTTAGATCGCTGCTCTGCAGCCCGATCTCCCTGCATGGGCATCGAGCTGCAGAAAGCGATCTGACAGACGAGGCGCAGTGATGCACATGGGGATCGAGCTGCGGAAAGCGATCTGGCAGCCCAGGTGCAGTGATGCACATAGTGGGTCACTGCGCCTGGGGTCTCAGATCACTTTCTGCAGCTCAATCACCATGCTGGCGGATCGGGCTCCAGAGTAGCGATCTGAAAGCAAAGGCGAATGAACGTCGTGGGACCTTCGTTGTGGACTACATCGGAGACAATTGAACGTCGTGGGACCTTCGTTATGGACTACGTCGGAGCGATCGAGCGTCGTGGGACCTTCGTTGTGGACTACGTCGGATCTTTTTATAATAAAGATGGAGTCCGAATTGTGTCTGGTTTTTTTTCAAATAAAAAGATTTTTTTCTGTGTGTATTTATTGACTATTTACCATACTAGAGATTCCTAATGGCGGGTCTAACATTGGCACTATATTATGAATCTCGGGCTTAGTGCCAGCTGCCAATAAAAAGCTGGCATTAACCCCTTTATTACCCAGTTAGCCACCGCCACCAGGGCAACTGGAAGAGCGTGGGTACAGCGCCAGAAAATGGCGCTTCAATGAATGCGCCATTTTCTGGGGCGGCTGCGGGTTGCAATTCGCAGCATGGGGGGCCCAGAACGCTTGGGCCTCTCTATGCTGAGGATTCCAGTCCCCAGCTGCCTAGTTGTACCTGGCTGGACCAAAAATATGGCGGAGCCCCACGTAATTTTTTTTCTAGAATTAGTTCTAGAAATTAAAAAAATGGGCTTCGCTGTATTTTTGGTTCCAGCCAGGTATGACGAGGCAGCTGGGGGTGGGTGGCAGTCCGTAGCTGCCAAGTTGTACCTGGCTGGACCAAAAATATGGCGGAGCCCTATGTCATTTTTTTTCTAGAAATAATTCTAGAAATAAAAAAAAAAATAGGCTTCGCTGTATTTTTGGTTCCAGCCAGGTATGACGAGGCAGCTGGGGGCTGGTGGCAGTCCGTAGCTGCCAAGTTGTACCTGGCTAGACCAAAAATATGGCGGAGCCCCATGCCATTTTTTTTTCTAGAATTAGTCCTAGAAAAAAAAAAAATGGGCTTCGCTGTATTTTTGGTTACCAGCCAGGTACAACGAGGCAGCTGGGGGTTGCTGGCAGTCCGTAGCTGCCAAGTTGTACCTGGCTGGACCAAAAATATGGCGGAGCCCCATGCCATTTTTTTTTTACTTCTACCAATAAAATGACAAGGAGCTTTGCCTTATTTTTGGATGCCAGCCAGGTACAACTTGGCAGTTGGGGGGCTGCAATTCTCATCGTGGAGAGACCCAAATGTTGTGGCCTCCCCACGCTGCAAATTGCAAACCACAGCCACCCCAGAAAATAGCAAATTAGAGGTGCCATTTTCTGGTGCTGTACCCCAACTCTTCCAGTTGCCCTTGTGCTGGTGGCAATGCTAGTGGCACACAGGGGTTCTCCATACGCGACATGGAGTCAGCTAACAATTCCAATTGTTAGCGGACACCATGTCGCGTATGGAGAGCCCCTGTGTGCCTAAACATTGGAGCTCCCCCACAAGTGACCCCATTTTGGAAACTACACCCCCCAAGGAAAGTATCTAGATGCATAGTGAGCACTTGAACCCCCAAGTGGTACACAAATTGATCCATAAAAATAAAAAAGTTATTTTTTTTTTCCACAAAAAATTTATTTTTTCATTTTTACGGATCAATTTGTGAAGCACCTGGGGGTTCAAAGTGCTCACTATGGATCTAGATACATTCCTTGGGGGGTCTAGTTTCCAAAATGGGGTCACTTTTGGGGGGGCTCTAATGTTTAGTCACACAGCGGCTCTCCATACGCAACATGGTGTCCGCTAACCGTTCCAATTGTTAGCGGACACCATGTCGCGTATGGAGAGCCCCTGTGTGCCTAAACATTGGAGCTCCCCCACAAGTGACCCCATTTTGGAAACTAGACCCCCAAGGAACGCATCTAGATGCATAGTGAGCACTTTGAACCCCCAGGTGCTTCACAAATTGATCCGTAAAAATGAAAAAAGAAAATTTTTGTGGAAAAAAAAGTGCTTTTTCATTTTTATGGATCAATTTGTGAAGCACCTGGGGGTTGAAAGTGCTCACTATGCATATAGATATGTTCCTTGGGGGGTCTAGTTTCCAAAATGGGGTCAATTGTGGGGGAGCCTCAATGTTTAGGCACACAGGGGCTCACTAAACACAACATGGTTACAGCTAACAATTTGAGCTGATTTTTATTCAAATTGTTAGCGGACACCATGTCGCGTTTGGAGAGCCCCTGTGTGCCTAAACATTGGAGCTCCCCCCAAGTGACCCCATTTTAGAAACTAGACCCCCCAGGGAACATATCTAGATGGGTAGTGAGCATATTGAACCCCAGGTGCTTTACAAATTGATCTGTGAAAATGAAATAGTACTTTTTTTTTCACAAAAATTTTCTTTTAGCCTAACTTTTTTCGTTTTCCCATGGCAACAGCATAAAATTCATCCAAAAATGTGTTGGGCAATTTCTCCTGAGTACAACGATACCTCATATGTGGTCATAAACCACTGTTTGGGCGCACGGCAGGGATCAGAAGGGAAGGAGCACAATTTCACTTTTTGAATGTAAAATTAGCTCCAAAATTCAAATTGCGCTCCTTCACTTCTGAGCCCTGCCGTGCGCCCAAACAGTGGTTTATGACCACATATGAGGTATCGATGTACTCGGGAGAATTTGCACAACACATTTTAAGATCCATTTTATCCTGTTGCCCATGTGAAAATGAAAGAATTGAGGCTAAAAGAACATTTTTGATAAAAAAATTAAAATATCCATTTTTTGTTTCCACTTTGCTTGAGTTCCTGTGAAGCACCTGAAGGGTTAATAATCTTCTTGAATGTAGTTTTGAGTAGCTTGAGGGGTGCAGTTTTCGGAATGGTGTCACTTTTGGGTGTTTTCTGTCATGTACACCCCTCAAAAGGACTTCAAATGTGATGTGGTCACTAAAAAAAATGGTTTTGTAAATTTTGGTTGAAAAATGAAAAATTACTCATGAACTTTGAACCCTTATAACGTCCTAACAAATTTTTTTTTTTTTCCAAAATTGTGCTGATGTGAAGTAGACATGTGGGAAATATTATTTAATAACTTTTTTCTGTCACATATCTCTCTTGTTTATCAGAAAAAAAAATAAAAAATGTGAAAATTGTGAAATTTTCAAAATTTTTGCCATATTTTTGATTTTTTCACAAATAAACGCAAAAATTATTAACTTAAATTTAATCCTAGCATGAAGCCCAATATGTCACGAAAAAACATTCTCAGAATCGCAAGGATCGGTTGAAGCGTTCCCGAGTTATAACCTCATAAAGGGACACTGGTCAGAATTGCAAAAAAGGCCAAGGTCTTTAGGGTCAAAATAGGCTGGGTCCTGAAGGGGTTAAAGATATGACAAGGGAATACCAAGGCCAGGTATCCATCCACAGACAGCTGTTTCGGGGTGTTGCCCCTCATCAGTGTGGAGTAGGATTCTGGCTAGGTGGGAGCAATGCCTAGTAGACCAACAAAACAAAGTATTCACTGATCTCAGGGAGACCAGTTCAAGAAAACACTGCGGGCAGCCGGCTAAAGCGCTCAACACAGTGAATTCCTAGGCCCATTGCCCCTTGGGAATTTTGAATATGCAAATAGAGTCTGTGGAGCCTCGTTTAGGAGTCTCAACACAGGACTAGCCAGATCTTCTTCTAGTGAAGGACCTAGCCATGATAACAACCATATTAAGTGGCCCTTTGAGTCAATATCCAGCTCTTTACAAGCTTAAAGATATGACAAGGGAATACCAAGGCCAGGTATCCATCCACAGACAGCTGTTTCGGGGTGTTGCCCCTCATCAGTGTGGAGTAGGATTCTGGCTAGGTGGGAGCAATGCCTCCTAAACGAGGCTCCACAGACTCTATTTGCATATGGTTTAGATAGGGGAATGGCTTGAAAGATATTTCATATGGAAAAACAGTGATGCAACTAAAGTTTGTGAAAGAGGGATGGTGTAATGGTCACAGTATATGAAGGGGATAGTAATGAGGGCATGTATCGTAAGAGACAGGGTGGGGGGGTGTCACTTTTGGGGCAGGGAATATAGTGGGCAAATATTTATTCAGGTGTATAACAGAGAAGGGGAGAGGATGAAGGCAGCACACTGATTAACTGCAACACCTGCGACCATCAGGAACAGATCCACCAGGACGAGCACTGGTCCCAGGCTGCATGTAGATAAATCAGATAGAGGAAATCCAGCAAATCGATGTGCCAATTTAAAACATCGACTTTATTAGTACAAGTAAAAACTTCACGTCCACAGAGGCAACTATATTCACAACCGACACATTTCGACCGTTAGGTCTTACTAATTAAGACCATGATCTAACGATCGAAACGTCTCAGTTGTGACGTTGGTTGTCTCTGTGGACATGAAGCTTTTTACTTGTGCTAATAAAGTCGACGTTTTAAATTGGAACAGCGATTTGCTGGATTTCATCTATCTGAAATATTTATTTAGGTGCACAATATAAGGCTTATTTAGTGTACAGCATATTCAGATATTTTTTTATTTAGGTGTAATTATAATCATGCTGTTATTTCTAAGGGCAGTGTGTTGGAATGTCCCGCAGAAGACCAGACAAGCTGGAAGTATGTGGAGACGAGTTGTGGATGTGAAAGTCATCATGATGTCTGAAACAGATGAAAAAGAATCGGATGAGCCAAATCCAATCAGAGAAAAAGTCCACTAATATGGTACCTGGATCTAAGGGAGCATTTATACTGGACAATTGCCGCTTTTAAACAACCGCCGACCTGTTATAAGAAACCGATCATCAATCATTTAATAGCCTTTGAATGCAGACTTGTGAATCCTCCTAGCATGCGCACTGTGTGCTATCAGGGTTTACCGGTGTCGGTAGTGAGAGCGGGCTGTCATGTGACCACAGCTGTGTGATTTGCACACTTCTGGCCAAATTCTGACTAGATGTACACAGCCTCGCTTCACTTAAATCACAAGACAAACCTGGACAACCCCTTTAATGTGCTCCTTCTGTGCACAAGTTATAATATTGTTCTCAGCAGCATATGTATATGCAGGACTATGCTGCAGAGAATAATGATATTTAGGCAGCAAGCTTATAAATTATTTCACCCTATGGGCAAATGTTTTGCTCGTGCATCAGGAGATTAGCAGCCTGTGTTGTGTAAATGCACTATAAGGAGTAATATTATAAGATAAGATAAGATAAGATAAGATAAGATAAGATAAGATAAACTTTATTGATCCCGGAGGAAATTACAGTATTACAGCAGCAGAACAAAGATCAAGAACATTTCACACTTTACAAAATAAGTCTATTAGAACAGCAGATGTGGGTAGACTGGTACATGTACCTCACCTATTCCCCCCATACACATAGAACTTCACATAGTCTTGGGATGCTTTACACTTATACATTTGTTAAACATCCCCACAGCTGTCAGAACAAACGATTTTCTGTATCTTTCCTTTTTACACCTTAGTTGGATTAGACGCTTGCTGAATGTGCTCTTCTGCTTCGCAAACAGTTCAGAGAGCGGGTGTGTATTGTTGCTCATTATAGCCTTGCATTTCTTATTAATTCTATCCTCTAATACCTCCTCGAAAGTCCTAAGTTGTAGACCCACCGCTGCACTAGCCTTCTTGATAAGTTTATTCAGCTTATTAGCGTCAGCTGTGCGCACACTACTACCCCAGCATATTATTGCAGCAAAGATTGCACTCGCCACAATAGATTGGTAGAACATTTCAAGCATTTTGCTACACACGTTAAACGACCTTAATTTCCTTAGGAAGTAAAGTCTACTGATCCCTTTCTTGCAAACCTTCTCCATATGGCACCTCCAATCAAGCTTGCTGTCCAGGTGAACTCCCAAATATTTGAAATTCTCCACCATCTCCACATCCTGACCATCAATAGTGATAGGTAAGCAATCCTTCCTGCACCTTCCATAACTCAACACCAACTCCCTGGTTTTCTTTACGTTGAGTTCTAAATGATTAGCCTGGCACCAGTCAACAAAGTCCGAGACCACCCTTCTGTATTCCTCCTCCCCCCGGCCTCTCTCAATACCTCCGACTATCACTGAGTCATCAGAGTACTTCTGAAGGTGACAAAGGTCTGATTTATACTGAAAATCAGCTGTGTATAACGTAAAAAGGAATGGCGACAGCACCGTTCCCTGAGGGGCTCCAACACTGCTCCGAACACTATCCGATACGGCCGCCCCCAACCTTACGAACTGTGGCCTGTCCGACAGGTAATCAATGATCCAATTCACTAGTCCCTCATCAACCGCCATTTCAACCAGCTTTTTACATAATAATAGTGGCTGTAAGGTATTGAATGCACTGGAGAAATCGAAGAACATGGCACGCACAGTGGTTCCATCATTGTCCAAAAAGGAATGTACTGTTTGTAGCAGATACGCTACAGCATCGTCCACCCCCAGACTCTGCCGATACGCAAACTGAAGCAGACACCCTCGGACACAAGTAGGCAAGTACAATTCTCTCCAAGGACTTCATTGCATGCGATGTTAAGGCCACCGGTCTATAGTCGTTATGGGAGCTCGGGAAGGTAGTCTTGAGAATCTGCACCAGGCAAGAAGTCTTCCATAGAACTGGTACTCTCTGTGATTGTAAACTCCAGTTGAACAGGTGCTGGAAGACAGTGCACAACTGATTTGCACACACTCTGAGGACACGTGGACAGATACCATCAGGCCCTGCTGCTTTACCAATGACCAGCTTACTAAACTGTTCCCTCACATCATTTTCTGAGATCAAGAAAGTCTCTACCTTCCTCCCCCCAGTTGATATTGCCCCGGCCTTCTCCCCTGTTGACATGGCACATTTATCATTGAATCTGTTGAAAAACTCATTCATTTCATTAGCCATGATCAGCCCCTCATCCCCCTGATCTGACCTTGCCTTAAACCCAGTCAATAGCTTCATTCCCGCCCACACTTCTCTGGAGTTGTTGTGTGACAATTTATTTTCCAATTTAATTCTGAATGCTTCACGGGCAATTTTAATTTTCCCCTTTAAGTCTCTCTGTACAGTTTTCATCTCCTCCTTGTCTTTGCTGTTAAAAGCTTTTTCTTTCTGTTTAGTAGATGTTTCAATTCTTTTGTAATCCAAGGCTTGTTGTTTGCATAACACGGAATCTCTTGAATAGGTACAATATTGTCAGTACAAAAGTTGATGTAATCAGTAACTCTCCCAGTAACCTCATTAACATCATCATTATGTTCCCTGGCACATAACACCTCCCAGTCTGTACAATCAAAGCAGTCTTGTAACCTCTTCTCTGCTGCCGGAGACCACTTCCTTATCTGTTTAATTGTCACTGGTTGTTTGCAGACAACTGGTTGATAGGCTGGAGACAATAGTATGAGGTTGTGGTCGGATTTCTCCAGGGGGGGCAATGCAGATGATGAGTAAGCATCCTTAAAGGGTATGTCACACGCGTCGATATCGCTGTCAATGTCGCTCATGCGTCACGGATTTTCAGTCGCTCAAGCGACGTAAAAGTGACGTAGGAGCGACATTGAAGCGTGTGACCAAGCGATGCAACCAGCGATATGTCGCTGATCACCGATCGCAGGTTTCACTGCCAGATGTAAAACCTGTCGCTCATCGCTCAGTAGACCTTGTGCATCGCTGCGTGGGACACTAAACTCAGCGACGTATTTTCTATTTTGACAACGTACAAGCGACTAAATAAAATCACTCGCAAGATGGCGACATCACCGCATCGCTGGGTCATATTGACGCGTGTGACATCTTACCTGCGATAATTTCACATTGCTCAGGCGATTAATAATTTGTGACGCATGAGCGATATCGCGGGCGACATGGACACGTGTGACAGGCCCTTGAGACTGGCATAGAGAAGATCCAATATATAATTGTCCCATATAGAACATTTGTTCACATAGTGTTTCACATAGTGTTTCAGCATTCATTTAGTGGCTCCATCAGGGTGTTCGTCCGAGCCCCTGCAAAACAGCATTTGATTGTAGTTGCTGATAGGGCCACTGACTATAATGATGCAGATAGAGTCACCGTATGCTCTGTCGACCATCATTTATGTCCACAAGACAATCAAACAGGCGTCTGATTAGCTCCAAATTTATTTAGCAGCAGGACACCAAGCCCAAATGTACAGCCAATGTCATTAAAGGGGTTGTCAACTAGGGGTATATGGCCAAAACTGATATCTGACAGCTCACTGTGACTCCATCTTTATTATTACTGTGAATAGCCCTACCAGCACATTCTCCTGAATCCTGATAGGGCGCAACACTATAGTTGTAAACATGATTACCTGGTTAGGGGCCCATAGAGGATCACTGGCAGTTTCTACCAAAGGTACAAAGGTATTGCGAAGTAGAATTTACTAACAGCTATTCATTTTGCTATGTATACATAATACCATCTCTTTTAAGATGTATATAGTTATATGTGTATCTGCATACATGTATTGATCATTGTTCTGGTGGTGTATTCATGTACTGATGATAGTTTTGGTGATGTAGTCATTTCCTGATGGTGGTTCTGGTGATATACTCATGTAATGGTAATGGTTCTGGTGATGTGGTCATTTAATGATGGTGATTCTTGTGTTGTACTCCTGTATTGATGGTGGATCTGGTGATTTGTTTATTTACTGATTAAGGTCCTGATTATATATTCCTGTACCGATGAAGGTTCTGGTGTTGTATTGAAGTACTGATGATGACTCTAATGATTTGTTTATGATGCATTCAAATCAGACGAGGAACAAATCTTCATCTTGTGGGGGCACCAAAGGGCAAATTTGCACAGGGCACGATTCAGCCTAAGGCCAGCCCTGGGCGTTACCATAGGTAAAATAGATCATTTAGGTAAGCGTATGTATTCTATGTCCTCTCATCTTATTGTATGCAGGTACTCCCATGCCTCAGCTGGGGTGAAGTGTATCTCCTTGGCATATATCGCAACTTAAGATTGTGTTGGCCAGATGTCACAGTGATGACGGCACATGAACATTGATCACTCAATCCTCTCGCTGTGTCAGAGTGCTCCCTAGGATAAGCATCTATGTAACCCTGGGAACAGTGTACACACAGTGGGGAATATCATATATCATACTAAAGAACATAGCTCTTTTGTTGTTTTTTGTTGAACACTTACTGTATATATTTTCTAGCTTTTCTGAGCGACTATATTAACAAGACCGCATTGGTCGAAACTTTGCTTTTGTCGCCTATTTCTTTGTACATGTGACTCACATTTATAATTAAAGACTTTTCTCTGCATATTGAAATAAGAGAGTACAATGATTCTCTTCAGTAATGGACTAAGGTAAGGACATGGATGTTATCTATCTTGACTATTTTAATATAGCGCCAAAGTGGTCAAAAAAATGAAAAACTGGGGTCAGTATTGGGCCCACTCCATTTTAATATATTTATTAATTGCTATGTTGACATGCAGAGTAGACTTTGAATATTTTCAAATAACACTACAGGGTAATTAACATAAAGGAGGATAATTTAATATTACACAAGGATTTATGAAGGCTTGAGGCTTGGGATGAGAAATATCTATTGAAGTTTTATGTAGGTAAATGTAAGGTCATGCACTTGTACAGAAGAAAGTAAATGTATAATTATCTACTAAATGGTAAAACACTGGGTAGAATGGTCACTGAAAAAGACTTGGATTTATGGTGGATGGCAAACTCAACTTGGGAATCAGTGTCAGAGCTGCTGCCAAGACGGAATAATGGAAGACATAAAAAGAGGCATAGATGCTCATGACAACAAAATAGTTTTGCCTCTACACAAGTAACTTATGTGTCCACACTTACAATACTTTCTACAATTTAGGCTCAGTGTATTAGAAGAATATAGCTTGACTAGAGCAGTAACAAAGAAGAGTGACTAAGGTTATGAAGGATATTGGTGAACTGCAACATCAAGACAGGATATCAAATTTGGGGCTATTCAGTTTGAAAAACAAAGTATTTGAGGTGACCTTATTACAATGTATAAATTAATGCATTGAATGTACACAGATCTTTGTAATGTTCTTTTTACACCTAGAACTGCAAAGATAACAGTGGGTCATAAATCTAAAGAAAAAGGTTTAATCATAATCACATACTGTATGACAATTCTTTTTTGTAAGAGCAGTGAGACTATGAAACTCTCCACCACATGATGTTGTAATGGTCAATTCACTAAAAGTCTCAAGAAGAGCCTGGAAGCCTTTCTAGAAAAAATGAAATTACATGTTATGGGTACTAGATAAGAGGTTAATCTGAGGAACTAGTCAGTTTGCCATATGAGGAGTAAAGAATGAATTTTTCTCATAATTTGGGACAACTAACATCTGAATCAAGAGGTTTTTGCCTTCCTCTGGATCTCATGTCAGCATAGAGGTTGAACTTGATCAATGTGTGCCTTCTTTCAATTTCAACAAAATTATTGCAATTACACATATTTGTCATACACATGTTTTATCTATTAGAACAACAGAAAACAACAGAATAAAAGGCAGATCAGGCATAATTTCACAAAAAAAAAAAATGGGTCGGACAAAATTCTTGGCACCTTTCCAAAATTGAGAGTAAACAATTTGTTTCAAGCATGTGATGCTCATTTACACTCTCCTGTTCCATGTAACAGATGTGGGCAATATGAAAATCACACCTGAAACCAGATAAAAAATGGAAAAGTTGATTCAATTTTTGCAATGTGTGTTTTTGTGTGCTACACTTAGCATGAAGAACAGAAAGAGAAGAAAAAAACATCTGAGTACTAGAGAACCAAAATTGTTGAAAAATATCAACAATCTCAAAGTTACAAATCTATCTCCATTGTGATGTTCCTTTGTCCATGGTGTGCAACATAATAAAAAAGTTTACAGCCCATAGAACTGTAGCTAATCTCCCTGGACATGGACAGCAAAGAAATATTGATGAAAGGTTGCAACACAGGATTGTCTGAATGATGGATAAGAAGCCTCAATCAAGTTACAAAGAAATTCAAGCTGTCATGCAGTCTCTGGGTGCATCAGGAGATCTAGGAGGAACCCACTGCTGACACAGATATAAAAAAGGTAGACTGCGGTTTTCCAAAATGTATGTGCATTAGTCAAAATCTTTTGAACTAATCTCCTGATATACTCCAACACATAGGCTCTGGTCCTTCCAAGACCTCCTTCTCTCCTTCACTCTTATCCATTCCTCATACAACCACCTTGAAGACATCTCCCATCCTCAGGAATTGTGTGCCCCAACACTCCCAATTATCCACTACACTCGCAACTTCACATGGTACTTAAAAACCTCTCTTCAAGAAAGCTTATAGCCTGCAATGAATGCACTACCACCTAACCACCAGAGCTGCTGCAGCCCTACCTAACCTGCCATCTCCTCCTCATTATCCTGTAAAATATAAGCCAACAAGGGCAGGGTCCTCTCTCTCTGTACCAGTCTGTATACTGTAATTTATACAGTATTTTGTATGTAACTTGTTTTTATGTTCTGAAGCATGGAATCAATAGTGCTCCATAAACAAATATTAATAATAATCCTTCTGGTAAAGCATCTTATGAACAGATGAGACCAAAATATAGCTTTCTTGGTAAAACACATCATTGTAGTGTCTATCAAAAATGGAAAGTGGCCTATGAGAAAAGAACACAATACCTACAGTCAAACATGGTGGAGGTTCAAAGATGTTTTGGGGTTGTTTAGCTGTCTTTGGCACTGGTTGCCTTGTGTGCAAGACATCATGAAATTTGAAGATTACTATAGGATTTTGTTTCATAATGTAGTGCCCGTGTTAGGAAGCTAGGTTTATGTTCTAGGTCATAGGTTTTTCAGCAGGACAATGACCCCAAACATACTTCAAGAAGCACCAGAAATGGATGGAAACAAATTTCTGGAGAATTCTAAAGTGGCCCAAAATGAGTCCAGATCTAAATCCCACTGAACACCTGTAGAGAGATTTTCAAATAGTTGTTGGGAAACAACCATTCAAACATAAGAGACCTGGAGCAGTTTCCAAATAAAGAGTAATCCAAAATTCCAGTTGAGAGGTGTAAGAAGCTTGTTAGTGGTTATAGGAACTGCTTCATTGCAGTTATTTATTCCAGACGTTGTGCAACTAAATATTAAGTTGAGGGTGCCAACAATTGTGACCGGTCCACTTTTTTGTATGAAATTTTGTCCAATTTTCCTTTTTTCTCAGTTCTTTTTAATGTTGTTCTAATACACACAAAGGAGATAAACATGTGCATAACACAATGTGTAATTGCAATAATTTTCTGTTAGAAATACTGCAGTTTCTGAAACAATTTGAAGGGTGCCAACACTTTCGGCCATGACTATATGAGAGCTAGTTGTCAGCCAGCTTTACATTTAAAGCCTTCACGATCGAGAAGTTTGTTAGCTTCCTAACATGTAGGCATATTCTGACATCTTAATAAGCTCATGGATAGTATTGGCATGTGATGACTTGGTATTGGCTTCTTTGTGAAAATGTGCAGTTTGAATTGAATTATTTTCAAATGTAATTCAAACATCTTGCTGCGCTCCAAGGATTAGGCTGTGGTCACAGTACCATTTTTCACATGCATTTTTGGAGACCTGCGTTTTCAAAAACGCATGTAAAAAACGCACCCATGGGCCCCCATGTTAAAAAACGCATGCCCTAATAGCCAAAAAGCATGTGTGACTGTCCCATGCGTTTTTGGAGCATATCCAAAAACGCATGCGTTTTTAAAAAGGGGCCTTATGGAAAACGCATGCAAAAACGCATGTACAATTAGTGCCATTCAAAAACGCATGCGTTTTCCATAGGAGACCATGTTAAAAAAACGCATGCGTTTCCAAAAACGCATGCGTTTTTTTAACATGGGCTCCTATGGGAAACGCATGCGTTTTTGAATGGCACTAAAAGGTACTAATTGTACATGCGTTTTTGCATGCGTTTCCCATAGGAACCCATGTTATAAAAACGCATGCGTTTTCTACAAAAACGCATGCGTTTTTCAAAACGCTCAAAAAAATACTACAAGCACTATTTTTATGTGCAGATTCAAAAACGCAGTCAAAAAGGCAGGGAGCCATCAGAGACCTTAAAAAACTCATGCTGACATGAAAAACGCATGTAAAAAAACATGCGTTTTTAAAAGGCACCAAAAAAACTGTGACCACAGCCTAAAAGGTAACCCTTGCTAATTTTAACCCTGATTGGTTTAGAAAAAAACTATAATTAAGATGTCCATGAATGCTCTTGGTCTCTAAAGGTATATTTATTTACCAGCATGTGGCAGAGCCATCTGGCTAGTCAAGGTACAAAGCGGGAATGTTGTTTTTGTCCAACACAATAAAAACTCTAGAACTGCATTCTTTATTCTTCTCTCCCCTCCTCTGTATATCTCACTTTACTCTAATTAGTGCACACTTTTGTCTCTGAGGATCCTGGGATAAAGGCATGCAAAGAACAGAAATACCACTGTATTAAAAGGTGTGACATAAATCACGCTCTAATTTCCAGGTAAATACTGAATGGAGGACTTCTGTCAGCAGAACTTCTAGGTTATAAAATGAGCTGTCAATTGAATTTTTTCAAAGTTTAAAATGAACCTGTCACCAATTTTAAATATAAACTTTGTCCACCACCAGTAAAGCCTTATATGCATCATTCTAGAATTCTATATATAAATCACCAGGGAGATCTAAATAATGCAAAAAAAACCCCAGCTTTTATTATGCTCATGCTGGGGAGAGGTCTCGTCTGGTCCTTTCTTCCTGTAATTGCTGTCCTCCTTTGCTTCAGTTGGTGATGCCTTCCACATCACCCGCATAGTCCTCTCCATTGCACTCCTGTGCTTGCATACTTCGCTTTTTTTGCACTATGCAGCTTGCCCTGGGGGCATATGTACAGTATTCTAGAATGATGTATACAAGGCCTTGCTGAGCTTATTTGCAAAAAAAAACAGGTGACAGGAACACTTTAAGTGTCACATTCCCCAACAGTTGTTCTTGGTACAAGAATTTAGCCCACAGCACTTCTGTTTCATGGTTTTACATCATGATAAATCTTCTAAAATCAAAACCTAAATGAATAACCTAGTATCAAAATTACTGCTTTGGACTGCTAGAGTACATTAGAGGGGAACTCCAGTGAGAGAAATCTTTTTAGTACAGTTCCTGCCCTCCTACATGATGAAGCAGAACTGTGCACTGCAGTTCTAGGATCTATAGATCTCTTATAATTCAATAAAATCATACCTGCTCCTCTGCTCTGGCCCCCACCTCAGGGAACCCAGAATCTACAGCCTGGCAGCTTCAATTAAAGAGCAAAAAGCAGGAGGTGTATCAGGGGTGTGGATGCTGGGAGCTGCAGGATCAGCCTACATGCTGATTAATGAGGGGGCATGGCAGAGGGTGTGCAGAGATTTAGGTTCCCTGAGGTGGGGGCCATAGCAGAGGAGCAGGTATGATTTTATTGAATTATAAGAGATCTTTAGATCCTAGAACTTCACTGTATGGCTCTGCTTCATCATGTAGGGGGGCAGGAACTGTAGTAAAAGGTTTTCTCTCACTGGAGTTCCCCTTTAAAGAATTGGTAATCAATGTAGTGAATACTGGCAATGGTATACTGTGCATACTGGATAACTTTAGTTACCGTTGGTGTTGGCATAAGCTACCGTATTTTTTGGACTATAAGGTGCACTCATTTTCCCCAAAGTTTTGGGGGAAAGTGGGTGGTTCATCTTATAGTCTGAATTTACAGACTTTATGACTGTGGGGCTGTGCTGGTGGGGAGCCGCTGCTCTAGAGCGGCTGCAGGAGGCTGGCGCTGGCAGCAGTAGCAATGTGTGGTCATCTGCCCCTGCTCATTAGTCTAATGTAATATGCACTGCACTCTCCCTGCCAACCTCGCAGCACTTAAGCTGGTGCCGAGGTGGGTGGGGGACTGGCACATATTATAAGTACACACCCATTACATCACTGTATATGGCTCCTCATGTTCCCGCACACCAGAAAATAATATACAAAGTAACTTACCACTCCAGCGCTCCCCTCCATCTCTAACTGCTTGCCGCAATATGCGTACTTGTTCTTCTGGCGTCCCCAGCATCTGATCATGTGACCGCTACAGCACATTGATGTCATCACTGTGTGCCCCGGTCACATGATTGGATGCTGGCACACAGGAGGACTCAGGATGGAAAGGGCTACGAGCAGGGAAAGATGGAGTGGAGCACCGGAGAGGTAAGTTACGTTATTATTTTCTGGTGTGTGGCAGCATGGGGGCCATATACAGGATGCGCGCCGTATCTATATAGATACACACAGAGACACACACACATACAGACACACACACATACATACAAAATCAGACACACAGAGGCACACACACACATACAGACACACACATACACATACAGACACACATACACATATTACCACATTCAGATTAGTTTGATCCGTGCAGAGCAGGAGAGGAGGCACTGGGAGCTGCACGGAGGCTGCAGACTTTAAGCAGAAGCAGTTTCTTCGAGGACCTTGATTTCAGTCATGTGACCAGTTACATGACTGGAACTGGCAGGTCCTTCAGCCTCCGTTCAGCTCCTGATAAGCTTCTCAGGCTGTGTACCGATCATCTAGATCAGTACAGAGCAGGAGAGAAGAGAGGGCGAGAGGACAGCTGTGTGTGAGCGGGGCTCCTCACTGCATCCGCTCACAGACAGCTGTGGGCCCTCTCACTGCTTCAGGGCCTAGGACATCTGCCCGGATATGCTGGGTGCTGGCGCCGGGCCTGTTGGGAACGTACCCTAAAGTGTCATATTTATTTTAGAGAAATGCTCCCGTGGTTAACACTAACCAGTGAAATGTCAACATTCCCCTTATGTTTTCTGTCCCTCTTTCAACTCTGGTTTTTGACATAGCGCTAGGAGGATGGTGCAAGGACTTTTTTTCAATCTTTATAAGAATTTAATTTTATTAAAACTATTTCTACTCTTTGAACTATAATATTGTTTTTAAATTTAAATAATGCATTGCATTTGAGCCTACTGCAATGTCTTTCTCACAAATGCCTTTAGGTCCACATAAGGAATTTTCAGAAGAATTTTACTAGAGAGAAGATACATCAGACACTTCACCACCTGACTCCCCACATTCTTGTCTGTGCAGGTATATGGACTTTTAGCCTGATGTTCAGCTGACACTGTCAGGAATCATGTGTTTGATGCCTTTGCACAACACACTTACTAAACAGGATCCTGCCTGTAAAAACCCCTGCTGGCTGATATACATTATATGTTGTTCTATTCTTATGCCCACAGGCTTTAGGAGCAACAAGCTTATCTGAAGAGCCAGGGGTTAAGAAAGGTAATTGGATGCACTGACAACTTCATTGTTGTCATACAAAGACACCCAGTGGATTTCTATAATAGGCATATATATATATATTGTGATAAGGTACTGTATTCCTTTCCTATGCATGCCATGGATGCACAGAAATCTGCAGGTAGAACTGAGAACTATTAGCATTTGAATAGCACATAATTAGTCACAAATGAGTTGGTTATTTAACACTTAGACGTAATTATATAAATGCCTCAGCCCACTACTTTGTATAAACGTAAAAGACCAACATCCGCCAAAATGAATCCTTCAAATACAAATCTGCACGGTGCCGAAATGTCCTGGCTTGCTTGTTTCTATAGATTATACATTACTTACTCATCAGAGACTTTTCCAACCTCAGCACTTTCGTCCCCTAAGTGACATGATACCAGACACATCTAGAAAATAAAACAGCAAATAAGTATTTTTGTGCCGACCTGGAGTGACACTCCGTGATTGAAGATCTATTATTTATTTCCACAGGGTTTTGGTGGCCTTACTGGTACCTGTGCCGCTCTGTGTTCTTGCATCCAAAATCAGTCAATAGCAAAAATAATAAATAATGTATGCAGATAAAAGAAGCATAATTCACAACATGCTTCAGACATTTATTTCTACAGGGTACAAGCTGGAGATGACTTTTGAGCTTCATTGCACCACATGTGCCCAACTGACTTCTTTGTTGATGCCACCGCTAACAGAATACAGATTTAAAAGTAAGTAAGTATACATAGGTAAATTGACAACAATGAAATGTACGTTTTTCCAGGTTACTGATTCCTATCATTTTATTTCCTCCATGTAAAACATTGGATCCAGGGGTGTAACTACAACAGGTACAGGGTTGCAATCGCACCCGGGCCCCGGAGCCAAAGGGTCCCCAAACGTCTTTTTACCCTATAGAAAAAGGCTACTGCTATTACAGATTTGCAATAATTGGGGGCCCCATTGGAGCTTTCGTATTGGGGCCCCTGAGCTTCAAATTACACCACTGATTAGATTAGCCCTTTAGCTTTCACTTTTTTAAATGGCAGAAAAAATGTCAATCTGATAATAAAATTGCTCATCTTTAGAAAGGTTTTACCAATGATTCTGAGCTTTTAGCCATTTTTTAGAAAAATCTAAATTCTCTCTTCCATTCTGTAAATACGACAGGGCATTGAACGCTTTTATGCTAAAAAAAAAAATCTTAATGTTAATCAAATAATGATTTTTTTTAATGCCCTTGCGATAGCTTAAATTCCACAACTGGTTTCAAAGCCACAACAATCATCACTCCAGGGAAGAAAATCATTTTTACTGGCTTAGGCTGGGTTCACACTTGCGGACCCCTCCCCAGCGTTCTGCGGAGGGTATCCGCAATGTGAGCGCAGCCACCGCAAGCCCCTATGTTCATTAAGGGAGCGCACGGTGCTGCGCTTGACAGCGCATGATTGTGCACTCCCATTCACTGCCATATGTGATTTGTGCGCATGGGTATGAATGTGCACAAATCACACATTCTCGTCCGCACCCTGAACGCGACATATTGCATTCCTGGTGCGGACGAGAGTGTGTGATTTGTGCGCAGACATCCGCCTGCGTACAGATCACATATGGCAGTGAATGGGAGTGCACGGTCATGCGCAGTCAAGTGCAGCACCATGCGCTCCCATTATAAATATAGGGGTTTGCGGTGGCTGCGCTCACATTACGGATCCCCTCCGCAGAATGCTGTGGAGGAGTCCGCAAGTGTGAACCCAGCCTAAGGCTGTGGTCACAGTTTTTTTGGTGCCTTTTAAAAACGCATGCTTTTTTACATGCGTTTTTCATGTCAGCATGAGTTTTTTAAGGTCTCTGATGGCTCCCTGCGTTTTTGGCTGCGTTTTTGAATCTGCACATAAAAATAGTGCTTGTAGTATTTTTTTGAGCGTTTTGAAAAACGCATGCGTTTTTGTAGAAAACGCATGCGTTTTTATAACATGGGTTCCTATGGAAAACGCATGCAAAAACGCATGTACAGTTAGTACCTTTTAGTGCCATTCAAAAACGCATGCGTTTCCCATAGGAGCCCATGTTAAAAAAACGCATGCGTTTTTCCGGAAACGCATGCGTTTTTTTAACATGGGCTCCTATGGGAAACGCATGCGTTTTTGAATGGCACTAAAAGGTACTAACTGTACATGCGTTTTTGCATGTGTTTTCCATAGGAACCCATGTTATAAAAACGCATGCGTTTTCTACAAAAAACGCATGCGTTTTCTACAAAACGCATGCGTTTTTGTATATGCTCCAAAAACGCATGGGACAGTCACACATGCTTTTTGGCTATTAGGGCATGCGTTTTTTAACATGGGGGCCTATGGGTGCGTTTTTTACATGCGTTTTTGAAAACGCAGGTCTCCAAAAATGCATGTGAAAAATGGTACTGTGACCCCAGCCTTAAAGAGTTTGTCTATCACTATATCGATGGCCTAGCCTGAAAACAGGTCATCAATATGGCCGTGTTCACACACATGCGTTTTTTGCCCATCCCTGCGTTTTTTGGGCTGTTAAAAAAAACGCAGGTGTGTTAACGCAGGGCACATTTGAGTGTACATGCGTTTTTGAGGCAAACTTGCGTTTTTTCCCCCAGGCCAAAAAACGCTGCAATGGGGAACGCAATCAGTAACGCTTGGCACATATAGACACATGCGTTAACGCTAGCGTTTTTTGGAAACGGGTCAGTAGTTTGCGGAAAATTTTTTTTTTCATCAGCCCCCCCCCCTATATAAGCAGGAAAATGAAATAAAAATTTTTATGATAGGACCCCCCCTGGTCGGCAGGAAACCGGGAAAAAATGTTTGGTGAAAAAAACGACTAATTGCAAGAACGTTTATGTAGACACCTGCGTTAACGGTAGCGTTTTTGTAAAGGGGTCATCAAAAAGGGAAAGATTTTTTTTTCCAATAGCACCCCCCTTGGTCAACAAGAAAATGCAAAAAAAAAAAAAACACAACAGCACCCCCCCATTGGTCGAAACGACAACACAAACAAAATTTTTGGTCTACTTTTTTGGCCATTTGGTGAAAAAGTGACTAAGGCCAGGGTCACATTTGCGGTTGGACCCTGGCCTGCCGGATTCCGGTTTCAACTTAGCAATTTTTCCATCACCGCATAGCGTTTCCGCTATGCGGTGCTGGAAACCGCAGTCCCTAGTTACCCGGTGTTTACCTGCACGACCTGTCACACAGGCAGCGGCTCGGAGGGCGTTTTACAGCGCCGCACAGGAAATCGTGTCTGCAACGGTTTCCTGTGCGGCGCTGTAAAACGCCCTCCGAGCCGCTGCCTGTGTGACAGGTCGTGCAGGTAAACACCGGGTAACTAGGGACTGCGGTTTCCAGCACTGCATAGCGGAAACGCTATGCGGTGATGGAAAAATTGCTAAGTTGAAACCGGAATCCGGCAGGCCAGGGTCCAACCGCAAATGTGACCCTGGCCTTAGTCCAAAAACGTTTTTGGAGCTTTCACACACACAAGGGACATTTTTTGGCACTCTTAAAAAAACGCATGTGGTTTTAGGAATGCTAAAAAAACCGCAAATTGTGTGTGAACATGGCCTATCACGTCAGTAGCATACTTGGACATGTCAGCTGTTGTCAGACAGCATACACTGTAAACAGTGTAGAGAACCTAAAACAATAAGTCTCCGTACAATGTAGAGTTCCTGTCCCCAGACACTGTAGCTTAATCTTATTGTATTAAATAGGATTTGAGCTACAGTACCTAAAATGAACACTATGGACTGTATTGAGCTGTGGACTTCATCTCTGTGCACTCTATACATGTGGCCACTTCTGAATTTGATAATAGCTTCTCAGTTGGAGTGCCAGATGATGCTCCACCACCCATTTGATATTGCTGACCTATCCAAAGTATAGGTTATCAATATCATAGTAGTGGTAATCCTCTTAAAGCTTGGCTTATTTTTTAATTCATAGATCCAAGGCTGATAGATATGTGAGACGTTGCTGTGGCTGTGCAGCAGAGCCATAGGGGATCTGCAAAGGAATAAAACTGATGAGACCTTTTTCCATTTGGATTTTCTCATGCATATGAGCAAGATTGTGGAAATCTCATACAAGTATGGAATGCTAATTTTAACCAAATTTAGGAACAGAAATTGTACTGAAATCCATGATTAAATTTGTCATGACTCTTTCAAGTTGAATTCAGACATTTTACATCTATTAAAATGAAATATAGTGGTAGCCATATTGACAGATGTCTCCTTAATGTCAGACTACTGCAACTCCTCATATAGCATAGGAAACAAATAGTGGTTTTAAGTTGACTGCATTGTTTCTGTCACTGAATGGGTCAGCAGAGGCTAGCAATGACCCAGGGACTGCCTGCCCACATCACATTTTTATTATTTTTGCTTGTGGAACTTTATTCTTCATTATATATACATAGTCCTCATAGAGGTATAACCTACCCACCCTGCCCACCTATTTCTTAGGTAGGTCTATTAGCAAAACATTGATGACAAAGTGTCTCCATGCTGGTACTTACACTGAAAGATTTCCAGAAACACTCATTCCCAATAATTTTGTACTGTAAACAGGCTGCTGAACAGGCAAGTCAATAAAACACAAATTGACTTTCTGTGTTGCACGAAAAGTCATCGTTCTTATGGCACATCTCTAAGTGTAACCAGGGCTCGTGCTGCCGAGAACAATGGCAGACTATGCTTATTGAGCGGTTTGGTATAGATCATTCAGTGCACATTGTTAAGAGACTTTTAAATGATTGGTGGTCAGCAAAAAAGTTGCAGATTGGTGGTCCATTAGTCCCTCTGATCGGTTTGTGTAAACGACCTTTGTGTTCAATTTCTCTGCAACATCACTGACCGAGAAAATGATGGTCTACAACAGGGGTGTCAAACTCCAGGCCTCGAGGCAGATTTTGAGGATTTCCTTTTACATCTGACAGTTGGTAATTTGATGACCAACTGTAAAATATTAAGGAAATTCTCAAAACCTGCACTTAGGGTCCTTTCACATCAGCGTTTTTTTTTTAATTTTTAAAAATCGCGGCATTTGCGGTATTGACCGCAACCATCACTTGCGGTAAAATCCGCATTTGTGCCACAATTGTCAATTGCGGTAAATGCGGCAAATGCGGTTTTTACCGCATTTGAAGTACCTGCCCACAGGTAGTGCGACCCTCGAGGCCTGGAGTTTGAGACTCCTAGGTCTACAGAGTCCATTAAACACAGTAGATCTAAAGGGGCGTAACTACAATAGGTGGAGGGGTTGCAATAGCACCTGGACCCTGGAGTCTAGGGGGCCCTAAAAGTCCCTTTGGCCTACAAAATAAGACTATTAAAGAATTGCAATAAATGGTGGCCCCATTGCAGCTTTTGCATCAAGGCCCATGAGCTTCAAGTTAGTGTGCTGGTTATCTGTGTAGCGCAACACATTAAGATATGTTAACTGCTTTCTACTCTTGTCAAAAAATGAGGATCCTGAACACATTACCCCCTCTACTAATGACAATTCACTAATAAATGTGAAAATTGTCTTTCTAAATCAGATGACCAAATTAAACAAGGGTCCTGTGTTGTATGTGCATACATTTAAGTAGAGAAATGGATATTTGTTAGAATAATATAGAGATTACCTTTTTAGTTGTTCATTGGCATAATTATATCTTGCTAGCTTTAATTAATCATTTTGTACATTACAATTACCATTAATTACCAAACTGGATTAGTCACAATTGAGTTGGAGAAAGGCCATGTAGGCTGGGACCTTACCATAAGAACTGTATCATATTTTCAATATTTTATACATACACACATATATATATATATATATATATATATATATATGAGAGAAAAAGAGAAAAAAAGAGAAAAAAACTGCACAGCACTCACAGACAATGTGAACTGGTGCCAGCAGGGATGCTGGGTCAAACTAGTAGAAAAAAACCTTGCAGCACTCAGTTACTACCAATGATGTACATATGAGTTGCTGGCTCCATTACTGCAATGTGCACCCTCGTTGCCTACAGGTGATCTAGGGTCTAGATGGTGTCCGCCCACTTAGTAGTGGGGTAGGGTGGACAAGGAGGACTTGGGTGTCAGCGTTAGGACTCATCGGACCTGAAGTCACTTTGTCGCAGTCGATGAGCAAGCAGACATTGGCCAATGTGTGTACTAAGAACTTCAGATTTAAAAAAATAATAAGAATTTTGAGCTTTTAAATTTTTTCTCATATATATATAGCTTGTCAGCATATGTACATCGTTGGTAGTAGCTGAGTGCTGCAAGGTTTTTTTCTAATATATATATATATATATATATATATTTATTTATTATCTATTTGTCAAGTTAAGAAGTATTTTATTTATCTTTAGAATATAATGATGGACCCTATATGCTGGGTGATGATATTGGGTAATAGTGCTGGCAGTGGAGATAGAGGCTGTGAACCTGCCGCATGGCCTTGGGTCAAAGACATGTCTAATCCAGGTATGATTAGTGAACGGCCTGTACGAGCAAGTATACCTGATTTAATATTCTTGAATGAAGAACAAAGCATCTGCAAATCCATCATTATCATTTTCTTATTAAATTACATGTTTCCTAAGTCATGAAGGAGCAAGTCAAGGTAAGCTTCATTAAGGGACCTTGAGGGTAGAAGTGATTTGTAAACCTGATAGTGAATAAAAAATTATGCCACCACTGTTTATTAAAAAAAAAGAAAGCTCCTGGAATAATATCGTGGCTTTTATGATGATTCTGAAAGAGATGTGTTATTCAACGGTGCATTATAAAATAGAGATGTGGAGGCTTCTTCCTAAAGACGGGTCAGTTTGTGGCATTTGTGTAACAGAACAAGTGTCTTTTCATCGGATAATAAAAGAGAAAGTAATTTATGAGGGTAGTAGAAGCAATGTCTGTAGGATGGCACTGCATGCGGCAAGGCAATATATCTCTCCATAATATGCATAGTGCAAGCTGTGATGTAATACAGTGTGTGGTGGTGGGTGCATTCCTACACAGGGAAATCATAAGAGAATAGAGACACCATAGTCCTGATGTAAAACGATGAAAAGCGTGCAGGGATTGTGAATACACTCGGGCTGTTGAGGCAGACGTAAATATTAATGAAGAAACGGCAAGGAATGCAGAAATGATTTACAACACTAGACTAAAGGAACAATTATATTGATTACAAAATGTGTCCCATTTTAAATTCAGCTTCACAACATACAATAATCAGTCAGATTCAGTCAAGTAAAATATATATATACAGTATATAATCATGTAGCAATTTCAGATATCCAGTGGCATTGAGGTTTCCATTGATGAAGAATGGCCCCACTATCTTTGTACTCCATACACCACATCATACCATCAATGTTTCTGTTCCAACAGTCTTGGAGGGATCTATCCACTGTGGGTTAGTGTCAGACCAATAGCGGTGGTATTGTTTGCCTCATCACTCATGTGAAGGCAATTGTCTATGCTGTGAAGATACAAGACGTGCATCATCTGAAACAACAGATACTGGAAGCCTGTGCTAGCATTTCTTCTGCGGTGTTGCTATCAGTGTGTCAAGAGTGGGAGAAGAGGGCTGCATTGACAATCCAACACAATGGGCAGCACTTTGAACACATTTTATAAGTGGTCATAAACTTGTAAATAACTCATGAAAGAATAAAATTATGTTAAAAACAAGCACACCAGTGTTTTTCTTATGAAATTCTCAATAAGTTTGATGTGTCACATGATCCTCTTCACATTGAAAAAAAATAAAGTTGGATCCAAAATGGCCAACTTCAAAATGGCCACCATGGTCACCACCCATCTGGAAAAGTTTTCCCCCCCAAATATTAATGTGCCATAAACAGGAAGTTGATATCACCAACCATTTTCATTTTAATTAGGTGCAGCTATATAAATGTCCCACCCCATATATATATATATATATACTAGCTGTAGTACCCGGCTACGCCCGGGTTAATAAATAACTGATGTTAGCTATAACAAAATAGAATTTGAAAATGTCATATTAATGACCTGTAGGAAAATAGAAGCTGAGCTGTGATTGATTGCTATAGGCAGCCTAATAAATCTCCAGCTAACAGTAAACCCTCCCCCTGGCCGGGCAGTATATGTTACCTCACACATACACATAATAGACAGCTCATGTGACTGACATCTGCCTTAAGTCCCTATATAGCACATGTGTTGCACATTGGCTGTTTTTAATCAGATGTTTATGTTTGGAAATTAAAGATAGCACACGTATGAGGCGAGTTATGTGAGGTGATTTGTGCACATCTGTGTCTGTCTGTGTGGTGTGTGTGTCCCTGGGTTGTGTGTGTGTCCCTGTGGGGTGAGTGCATGTGTCCCTATAGGGTGTGTATGTCCCTATGGGGGGGTCTGTGTGGTGTGTGTTTCTGTTGTGTGTGTCTCTTTGTGGTGTGTGTGTGTGTCCCTGTGGGGTGAGTGCATGTGTCCCTGTAGGGTGTGTATGTGTGTGTGTCCCTGTGGGTTGGGATCTGTGTGGTGTGTGTGTATCTGTGTTGTGTGTGTCTCTTTGTGGTGTGTGTCTCTTTGTGGTGTGTGTGTGTGTCCCTGTGGGGTGAGTGCATGTGTCCCTATAGGGTGTGTATGTGTGTGTCCCTGTGGGGGGGGGGGTGTCTGTGTGGGGTGTGTGTGTCTCTGTGTTGTGTGTGTCTCTTTGTGGTGTGTGTGTCCCTGTGGGGTGAGTGCATGTGTCCCTATTGGGTGTGCATGTGTGTGTGTCCCTGTGGGGGGGTCTGTGTGGTGTGGGTGTGTCTCTTTGTGGTATGTGTGTGTGTGTCCCTGTGGTGTGAGTGCATGTGTCCCAATAGGGTGGCTATGTGTGTGTGTCCCTGTGGGGGAGTCTGTGTGGTGTGTGTGTCTGTGTGTCCATGTGGGGTGAGTGCATGTGTCGCTATAGGGTGTGTGTCCCCGTGGGTGTGTGTGTGTCTCTGTGCTGTGTGTGTCTCTTTGTGGTGTGTGTGTTTGTTCAGGTGCGTGGTGAGTATCCAATATTGGGGCTGCACTTTAGCGACTATACACTTGCTGTTACTCTTTGTGTGCGTGTGGTGTGTGTATACATGTCCCCGTGCATGGTGAATATCTCATGTTGGGGCCCCACCTTAGTGACTATATGCTGGTATGTGCTGTTAGTCTATGGCGCTATCATTAAGCCCCTCTCATTCACAACTGTCAACTGGTAACTGTCACCTTTTCCCCATTATGTAGATAGGGGCAAAATTGTTTGGTGAATTGGAATGCACGGGGTTAAAATTTCGCCTCACAACATAGCCTATGACGCTCCTGGGGTCCAGACGTGTGATTGTGCAAAATTTTGTGGCTATAGCTGACAGCTGTAGATTTTCCATTCACTTTTTCCCCATTATGTAGATAAGGGCAAAATTGTTTGGTGAACTGGAACACGCAGGGTTAAAATTTCGCCTCACAATATAGCCTATGACGCTCTCGGGGTCCAGACGTGTGACTGTGCAAAATTTTGTAGCTGTAGTTGCGACGGTGTAGATGCCAATCCCGGACATACATACATACACACATACATACACACACACATTCAGCTTTATATATTAGATATATATATACATATACATATATATATATATATATATATATATATATATATATATATATATATAAAAATATAAATATAATATATAAATATATAAAATATATATATCTGTATATAAAATAATTAAATATATATATATATATATATATATATATATATAAAAATAGTAAAATAAGGAACAGCACTATAATATAAGTTTGGGTGCAAGCCTTCCTACCATCACCAAGGTATTGGATGTAGCAAAACAAATGGACAGCAGCACTTCTGTGGTACAAATGTGGATTTTAATCCTGGACTGTGACGTTTCGGCTACACAACAGACTTTCTCAAGCAGTACCGTAAAGGAAGTGCTGCTGTCCTTTTGTTTTGCTATATATACATATATATCAATAATATTAAAGAAATACAGCGGCACTCACCATGGTTGGATCTTCTTTTTATTATCTCACAAAATCAATCCAGAGGTACATCGATGGGGGGAGGGTGGGTGTGCGAGGAGGCGGCGGACGACGGCATGCGTTTCGCGGTAAATTATCGCTTCCACGGGTCCCCTCCCTCCATCGATGTAACTCTGGATTGATTTTGTGAGATAATAAAAAGAAGATCCAGCCTTGGTGAGTGCCGCTGTATTTCTTGAATACTATTGATGGACTATTGATTGAAGTGGCAGGCACCACCGAATGGGCAACTGCATTAACTTGGTCGCAATAGCGGCGTGATTCGGCTCGTGGATTCACTGGTGCCCAGCATTTCTCTAGTTGTGTCGATATACATATATATATACAGTCATATGAAAAAGTTTGGGCACCCCTCTTAATCTTACTCATTTTTTTTGTTTAAAATTGGGTTTTTGCAACAGCTATTTCAGTGTGATATATGTAATAACTGATGGACACAGTAATATTTCAGGATTGAAATGAGGTTTATTGTACTAACCGAAAATGTGAAATATGCATTATTTCAAAAATTGACAGATGCAAAAGTATGGGTACCTCAACAGAAAAGTGACATTAATATTTAGTAGATCCACCTTTACCAAAAATAACAGCCTCTAGTCGCTTCCTGTAGCTGTTAATAAGTTCCTGGATCCTGGATGAAGGTAGTTTTGACCATTCCTCTTTACAAAACAATTCCAGTTCAGTTAAGTTTGATGGTCGCCGAGCAGGGTCGGCTCCAGGTTTATGTGGGCCCCGGGCGAAACAGTCTCAGTGGGCCCCTTTAACACATACTATGATTCATGAATATAATATAGAAGCTGCAGGCTGTGTATATGTAATATAGAGGCTCCTGAGTGAGCTGTAGATATAATATAGAGGCTGTTCAGGGTTGTATATATAATATGGAGACTGCCGGGCTGTATATATAACATAGAGGCTGCTGGCTGTATATATTATTTGGAGTCTGTGCTGGGCTATATATACTATTTGGAAGCAGTGCTGGGCTGTATATATAATATGGAAGCTGTGCTGGAATATATATATATTTTTTGGAGGCTGTGCTGGGCTGTAAATATTATTTGGAAGCTGTGGCAGCCCAGCAGCAGCCTCCAAATAATATATCCAGCTCAGCACAACCTCCAAATAATATATATAGTCCAGCATAGCTTCCATATTATATATACAGCCCAGCACAGCCTCCAAATAGTATATATAGCCCAGCACAGCTTCCATATTATATATACAGCACAACAGCAGTCTCCATATACCTCAGCAGCAGCCTCTGTATACCCCAGCACAGCCTCCGTATACAGCCATCACAGCCTCCGTATACCGCCAGCAAAACCTCTGTATACCCCAGCACAGCCTCTGTATACCCCAGCACAGCCTTTGTATGCCCCAGCATAGCCTCTATATACCCCAGCACAGCCTCTATATACAGTCAGCACAGCCTCTATATACAGTCAGCACAGCCTCTATATACAGTCAGCACAGCTTCTATATTCAATCAGCACAGTCTCTATATACACCAGTACAGCCTCTATATACAGTCAGCAGTTTCTATATACCCTAGCACAGCCTCTATATACAGTCAGCACAGCCTCTATATACAGTCAGTACAGCTTCTATATACCCCTGCACAGCCTCTATATAGAGTCTGCAAGACTCTTTATACAGTCATGGCCAAAAGTTTTGAGAATGATACAAATATTAATTTTAACAAAGTCTACTGCTTCAGTTTTTCTAATGGCAATTTGCATATACTCCAGAATGTCATAGTGATCAGCTTAACAGCAATTACTTGCAAAGTCAATATTTGCTTAGAAAATGAAGTTTAACCCCCAAAACACATTTCAACATCATTGCAATCCTGCCTTAAAAGGAGCAGCTAACATCGTTTTAGTGATTGTTCCATTAACACAGCTGTGGGTGTTGATGAGGACAGAGCTGGTGATCAATCAGTCATGATTAAGAAAGAATGACACCACTGGACACTTTAAAAGAAGGCTGGTGCTTGGTATCATTGTTTCTCTTCAGTTAACCATGGTTATCTCTAAAGAAACACGTGCAGCCATTATTGCACTGCACAAAAATGGCCTAACAGGGAAGAGTATCGCAGCTAGAAAGATTGCACCTCAGTCAACAATCTATCACGTCATCAAGAACTTCAAGGAGAAAGCTTCCATTGTTGTCAAAAAGGCTCCAGGGCGCCCAAGAAAGACCAGCAAGCGCCAGGACCGTATCTTAAAACTGTTTCAGCTGCGGGATTGGACTACCAGTAGTGCTGAGCTTGCTCAGGAATGGCAGCAGGCTGGTGTGAGTGCTTCTGCACGCACTGTGAGGCGGAGACTCTTTGAGCAAGGCCTGGTTTCAAGGAGGGCAGCAAAGAAGCCACTTCTCTCCAGAAAAAACATCAGGGACCAACTGATATTCTGCAAAAGGTACAGGGAGAGGACTGCTGAGGACTGGGGTAAAGTCATTTTCTCTGATGAATCCCCTTTTCGATTGTTTGGGACATCTGGAAAACAGCTTATTCGGAGAAGAAGACGTGAGCGCTACCACCAGTCTTGTCTCATGCCAACTGTAAAGCATCCTGAAACCATTCATGTGTGGGGTTGCTTCTCAGCCAAGGGAATCGTCTCACTCACAGTCTTGCCTAAAAACACAGCCATGAATAAAGAATGGTACCAGAATGTCCTCCAAGAGCAACTTCTCCCAACCGTCCAAGAGCAGTTTGGCGCCCAACAATGCCTTTTCCAGCATGATGGAGCACCTTGCCATAAAGCAAAGGTGATAACTAAATGGCTCAGGGAACAAAACATAGAGATTTTGAGTCCATGGCCTGGAAACTCCCCAGATCTTAATCCCATTGAGAACTTGTGGTCAATCATCAAGAGACGGGTGGACAAAGAAAAACCAACAAATTGTGCCAAAATGCAAGCATTGATTATGCAAGAATGGACTGCTATCAGTCAGGATTTGGTCCAGAAGTTGATTGAGAGCATGCCAGGGAGAATTGCAGAGGTCCTGAAGAAGAAGGGTCAACACTGCAAATATTGACTTGCTGCATTAACTCATTCTAACTGTCAATATAACCTTTTGGTATTCATAATATGATTGCAATTATATATCTGTATGTGATATAAACATCAGACAAACACAAATAAAAACCAGAGGGCAGCAGATCATGTGAAAATATAATTTTGGTGTCATTCTCAAAACTTTTGGCCATGACTGTACAGTCAGCAAAGCCTCTATATACACTCAGCACAGGCAGCCTTTATATACAGTCAGCACAGCCTCTATATATAGTCAGCACAGGCAGCCTCTATATACAGTCAGCACAGCCTCTATATACAGTCAGCACAGCCTCTATATAGAGTCTTCAAAGCCTCTATATACAGTCAGCACAGGCAGCCCTATAATACATCAGCACAGCATCTATATACCGTCAGCACATTCTCTACATAAGTCGCACAGTCTTATATACAGCTCAGCCGCTTATAATAAAGTTAGCGTCAGGCGCCTCTATATACAGTCAGCACAACTTCTTATACTGTCAGCAAAGCCTCTATGTACATATCCTAGCCTCTATAGCAGCAAAAAATAAAGGAGTGTGGACAAGAGGCTGTCATAGTCATCACTATGAACTAGAAAGGTGATGCTGGAGCACTACCTGATTCATTTTGGGCCTAACTGGTTTGAACTTTTTGGAAGAATCTCAGCTGCTGCAGACCTCCACCAACTACTGACCAGTAGGAAATTCAAGAGATGATGGAGTACAGTTGACACGCCACGCTTCCAATTAAAAACTCACACAAAAGAGTCACAAAGTCATCAGTAGGTTTTATCTTTTATCACTCCTTCCTCCTATGCCGTTCGGCGCCCACCTGGCACCTTCCCTGAGGAAGGTGCCAGGTGGGCGCCAAACGCCGTAGACGAAGAGCCATTTAAACAAGATAAACCTACAATACTTTGTGACTCCTTTGGTGAGCTTTTACATTGGAGCCTCTATATACAGTCTGCATAGCCTCTATATACAGTCTGCATAGCCTCTATGTACAATTATATCCCCATCTGCTGATCATACTCACCTTCCATATGCTCCTCACGGGCCTTTTTCAGTTCTGTCCACACTCTATATACAGCAGTACAGCCCCTATAACTGTCACAGCCTCCTCTATGAGCAGTAATGACGCTGTACAGTCAGCAAGCCTTTATTATACTAGCAAGGCAGAAGCCTCACTGTCAGCACAGGCAGCCTCTATATACAGTCAGCACAGCCTCTATATAGAGTCTTCAAAGCCTCTATATACAGTCACACAGGTAGCCTCTATATACAGTCAGCACAGCCTCTATATACTGTCAGTACAGTCTCTATATACAGTCAGCACAGTCTCTATATACAGTCAGCACCGCCTCTATATATAATCAGCACAGGCAGCCTCTATATACAGTCAGCACAGCCTCTATATACAGTCAGCAAAGCCTCTATATACAGTCATCCAGCCTCTATATACAGTCTGCATAGCCTTTATATACAGTCTGCATAGCTCTATGGTACATATAATCCCCATCCTGCTGATCATGCTCACCTTCCATCCGCTCCCCCGGGGCTGTGTCCTCCTCAGATTCTTCCCCACCACATCCTTATAGCAGCAGCTCCCGGGACTGTGGAACATCCTCCTCCTTCCTGCACCACTGTGATGAGGTGGAAGGGTGATGACTCATCACTCTGCTACAGTAGGCAAAGGAGGAAGCTCCACTGCTCCCTGAAGCCAGCACATGGCTAAACTGCATCGCATGCAAATTAGCCATGTGCACTGGGAGCTCAGCGGAGCACTCAGCTCCTTGCAGAGTCTGCCTGATGTGCCCCTTGTTCTCAAGGCTGTCTGTCCCTAATGGGCCCCTGGCTGTCAGGGCTGCATGTGCCTGATGGCCAGTGGGCTCCCCCAGCTGTTCAAGGCCCCGGCACTTGCCGGGTATGCCGGGTGCTGACGCCGGCCCTGTCGCCGAGCATGGACAGCCTGCTTCAAAACACCCCACAGATGTTCAATGATATTCAGGTCTGGGGACTGGGATGGCCATTCCAGAACATTGTAATTGTTCCTCTGCATGAATGCCTGAGTAGATTTGGAGCGGTGTTTTTGATTATTGTCTTGCTGAAAGATCCATCCCCGGCGTAACTTCAACTTTGACACTGATTCTTGAACATTATTCTCAAGAATCTGCTGATACTGAGTGGAATCCATGCGACCCTCAACTTTAACAAGTATTCCCGCTGTGACGTCATTGGCCAGACAGCCCCAAAGCATGATGGACCCTTCCCCAAATTTGACAGTGGGTAGCAAATGTTTTTCTTGGAATGCTGTGTTTTTGTGGTGCCATGCATAACGCCTTGTTGTATGACCAAACAACTCAATCTTTGTTTCATCAGTCCACAGGACTTCTTCCAAAATGAAACTGGCTTGTCCAAATGTGCTTTGCATACTCAGGCGACTCTGTTGGGTGCAGCGACGGCTTCTTTCGCATCACTTCCCATACAGCTTCTACTTGTGCGCTGTATTGTTGACCGATGCACAGTGACACCATCTGCAGCAAGATGATGCTGCAGGTCTTTGGAGGTGGTCTGTGGATTGTTCTTGACTGTTCTCACCATTCATCTTCTCTGCCTTTCTGATATTTTTGTTGGCCTTGCCACTTCTGGCCTTTACAAGATCTGTCCCTGTGGTCTTCCATTTCCTTACTACGTTCCTCACAGTGGAAACTGACAGGTTAAATCTCTGAGACAACTTTTTGTTTCCTTCCCCTGAACAACTATGTTGAACAATCTTTTTTTTCAGATCATTTGAGAGCTGTTTTGAGGACCCATGATGCCACTCCTCAGAGAAGATGCAACTAGGAGAACAACTTGCAAGTGGACACCTGAAATAGCTTTTCTCATGATTGGATACACCAGGCTATGAAGTACAAAGCTCAATGAGGTACCAAACCAATTTAGTGCTTCAGTAAGTCAGTAAAAAGTAGTTAGGAGTATTCAAATCATGGAAATCAGAAGGATGCCCATACTTTGGCACCTGTCAAAATTTTGAAATAATGCATATTTCACGTTTTTGGTTAGTACAATAAACCTCATTTCAAACCTGAAATATGAATGTGTCCATCAGTTATTACATATATCACACTGAAATAGCTGTTGCAAAAAAACAATTTTAAACAAAAAAAAGGAGTAAGATTAAGATGGGTGCCCAAACTTTTTCATATGACTGTATATATATATATATATATATAACGCATTGGGTATTCTAGAATATGTATGTAGTTGACATACTGTGACTGACAGAACTTGTTCAGTCAACGTGAGTGAACTATATATATATAATATATATATTATATTATAGCAGTCTATGGTATATGGTGGTACATTACAGCAACATGTATAGCATGCGCAGCACTATAGTATATGGCGGTACATTACAGCACATGTATAGCAGTAGTTATAGTATATGGCGGTACATTACAATACATTTATAGCAGCACTATAGTATATGGCGGTACATTACAGTACATGTATAGCAGCGCTATAGTGTATGGCAGTACATTACAGCACATGTATAGCAGCGCTATGGTATATAGCGATACATTACGGTACTTGTATTGCAGCGCTATAGTATATGGCAGTACATTACAGCACATGTATAGCAGCGCTATGGTATATGGCGGTACATTACAGTACATGTATAGCAGCACTATGGTATATGGCGATACTTTGCTCACCGCGGCCCCCCCCGCTCCTCCACAGTAAAAGTAAAAATAAGAAAATCCTCAGTGAGGATACTCACCTGTCCTCTGACTCACTCAAACCTCCATCTTCTAGGTCCTAAGGCCTTTGTGACCTGTCGTTCCTGGGAAACCGATCAGCTGATCGGTCACATGACCGTAACTGCCGGGGGTGCAGGATGGAGCAGTGGGGGAAGGATAGTGATGGGGGGGTGGCAGGATGGAGGCGGGGGGCAGGATGGAGCAAGCGGGGCAGGATGGAGTGAGCGGGGCAGCATGGAGCAAGCGGGGCAGGATGGAGGCAGGGGGCAGAATGGAGGCGGGGGCAGGATAGAGGCGGGGGGCAGGGTAAGGCGGGGAGCAGGATGGAGGCGAGGGGGCAGGATGGAGGCAGGGGGCACGGTGGAGTGAGCGGGCAGGATGGAGCAAGCGGGCAGGATGGAGCAACAGGCAGGATGGAGAGAGTGGGGCAGGATGGAGCATGGGGGCAGGAGGGGCGGAGGCAAATGGAGGTGGGGGGGCAGGATGGAGCGGGGGCAGGATGGAGCCAGCGGGCAGGATGGGGCAATCAGGTCAGGATGGAGCCAGGGGTCAGCATGGAGCCGGCGAGGGGGGGCAGGATGGAGCCGGCGGGGGAAGGTGGATGGAGCCGGCAGGGGGGGGGGAGGATGGAGCGGTGGGTCATGATGGTGGCGATCGGGGCAGGATGGAGCCGGCGGGCAGGATGGTGGTGAGGGGGCAGGATGGAGCCAGGGGGCAGGATGGAGCCGGCAGGGGGGGCAGGATGGAGCTGGGGGGGGCAAGATGGAGGTGGGGGCAGGATGGAGCGAGCAGGGCAGGATGGAGTCGGCGGGGCAGGATTGAGCAGGGGGGGCCAGGATGAGTCGGCGGGTAGGATAGTGGCAATCAGGGCAGGATGGAACCGGCGGGGCAGGATGGAGCCAGCGGAGGGGGGACAGAAGGAGCCGACGGAGGGGGTAGGATGGAGCCAGCGGAAGGGGGGCAGGATGGAGCCAGGGAGGGGGGGCAGGATGGAGCCGGCGGAGGGGGAGCAGGATGGAGCCGGGGGAGGGGGAGCAGGATGGAGCCGACGGAGGGGGAGCAGGACGGAGCCGGGGGGAGCAGGATGGAGCCGGGGGGGGGGCAGGATGGAGCCGAGGGGGGGGGCAGGATGGAGCTGGGGGGCAGGATGGAGCCGGGGGCAGGATGGTGCAGGGGCAGATGAGGCGGCGGGAGGATGGTTCGACGGGCAGATGGAGCCGGCGGGCAGGATGGAGCCGAGGGGAGCAGGATGGAGCCGGACAGAGGGGAAGCTGGATGGAGCCAACGGAGGGGACTTATAAAGATACTATATGCTTCATGATATTTATGTCTTTAAAGCATACCACTTCCTACCAACAGTTGGTGATGGCAGGGTTACAGAGTCTTTGGTAACATCCTGTAAAACAGTTGTTTCAGTCTAATAAAAACTGATTGCTAAGTACAGAAAATAGACCAGAATGCTATAGATAGTAAAACCTTTTCCTTGTATATACCAAATATTCTCCTATGCCCCAGTTAGGTTGGAAATCAACAAATATCTTATTATTATGGCAGTCTCGTGCACTGAGCAATTTACTACACACCGTGCAAGTTTGCATCATGTAGTGCAGTCTGTCTTTATTGACAGGCAAGAAAACAACTGCTAAACGGTAAATGTTAACCATTCGGCCATTTTGCACAATTTGGGCGTTTGGTGCCGTTTTGTGCCATAATTCAGCCCATATAAATAAACCCTCACACTGCTCCCCATTGACTCTAAAACTTAGCGCACTACATCAACTTCTCACCAGAAAAATCACGAAAAGATATATTTCTTTCATTACGGAATTAAGGTTGATTTTTTTTCATTCTTCTTCATTCACAGGTAACAATATTTTATTTCTACATTACTCTCTTCTGTTCTGACATTGCTCTGTGTAATTGATCTTCATTGTTCTGAACTTGTTTCACCCATGCTTCATAACAAGCAGAGAGAGAGACAAGCAAGTTTTCCTTTAATGTCAAACTAAAGTAAAAACTTTAAGAAAGACGTGTCCTTTTTGTACCTTTGATCTAAACTCAAGTAGTCACAAATCAAATATTGCACAAAATGAAGTGCACACTTGCAAAATCTTTCTTAAATTGCTAAAGTTAACCTCTTCTTTTAAAGCACTGGATATGTTTCATGACAAAAATGTTTGGCAGTGATGTGTAGCAGAGAGACAAGAGAAAAGACACAGATCTAAACAGCGGCACATAAAAAGTAGCCAGGGCCTCAGGCAGTTTAGAAGGTCTGGACCCCCCAGCCATGATGTATTATGTGACATGTCTCATGGTCCCCTTGAAAGATCATGTGATAGGACATGTGAATAACACACATTTGCACATCTATAGACAGAAACTGAAAAAGACAAGAGGCATGCATTCAATTTTTTCCTCCTATGTACATCTGTATACATAAAATAGTGCTATACATAACAGAGCAGAGGTGGTCAATTAATTTTCACAAGGGAAATGTGGTGCCCTGCTCACGCAGGTAGCAACAGACTTCTCTAATGCACAGTTGGGTTTCCACAGCAGGTACCTACTACATGCAACATCTTACACCCAGGCACAGTAGGGGGACCTCAACTTGCTGACCTTAGGCAAGATCCCCTATAAATACTGCGCGGGGGGAGGAGTTAGTCAGAGTGTGCAGATGCTAGGAGAGCTGCAAAGACGTCCTGGTGGTCGGTGCCGTGATTAGGCCTGAACCAATGACCCGGAGTGGCCCTTCTGACGTCCCACAAGCCTGAGTGGGGACAGAAGGCAAGGAGTAAAGAGCCAAAAGGGAGTGAGGAACTAGTGGAAGTTCGCCCAAAGACGTACCGGACATCAGGGATCCGCACCTGTAGGATACCTCAGGACTACAGAAAACCCTGTCACACTGTGGAGGCTTCAGCCACCCGGTCCCCCTATGGGTCAGAGAGAGGGAGCCAGAAACAGCAGTGTACCACTGCAATGATCAGAGAGGGTAACCCGTGGACCGCACAGGAGGAGAGAGCATAGAGCAGAGACAGGAAGAGAGAGGAGGCCAGTCTGGCTGCATGCAGGCTGGGCTTCAGCTACCATAGAGGAACAGAGGAGGCCTTATACCCACTTGCTGTGGGAACCCACTGTGCACCTGGTCACCTGTCAGTGCCCTGGACATCTTTACCTGCCGTACCAACAGTAAAAAGGTAAAAGAGACTTCAACAGTGTGTGTGCATCTTTCCTCTCCGCTCCTGGTATCCCATAGACTGCTCCATCACTTCCCATCCCAATCTACAGCTCCACTCCAAGCTGCCCCTTTACACTATGTTGCCCCGGAGGTCCAGCCCTACCTGTAGGGGGCTTTTCCAACTCAGCCGCACTACCATCCACCTCCGGCAGACTGTGGGGATGTTGGTGAACCATCACCAGACACTACAGGTGGCGTCACATGACAAAAACTTTTTCCCCTGTAAATACACCCTTTTTGAAGTGTCACCCAGTCCATGGGCTCAGGCGCTGCCACCCATGTCATCCCTGTTAACCCCTTGAAGCCTGGTACCCGAGTACACCAGGGCCTGGGGCTCAACAGAAACATCATAAGAGACCCTCAGAGTAGGGTACGCTGAACCAGAAGACTGAAATTAATTCTGCTCTATAATATATTAATGATAATTATTATTTTACTTACATACAGTATGAGCCTTCACATAACCCCCTGCATATAGTTTGAGCCTCCACATTGCCCCAAGATACAAGATAAAACCTCACACAGCCTCCCTATATACAGGATGAGCCGTTACACACTTCCCTGCATACAGGTTGAGCCCAAACGCAATCCCCCTTTATATAACATGAGCCCTCACATAGCCCCTATATACAGAATAAGCCCTCACATAGCCCCTTTATACAGGATCACCCTTCAAACAACCCCCTATATACAGTAAGAGCCCTCAAAGATCTCTATATTTACAATAAAAGCCTTTAAACAGCCCTATATGTACAGTATAAACCCTCACATAGCCTCTATATTTAGGATTATTCCTCACATATACACCTAAATATAAGGTAATCACTCAAAAGGCCTCTATATACATTATGTGCCCTTAAACTGCTCCATGTATACAGTTTATACATAACTCGATATATATAACATGAGCCATTACACATCCCATACACATATTACGAAAAACAACTCATACTCATCTCCCTCCCAGCTACCCAGATGCTCTACTGTTCCCCTTGGATCCACTTTTTGTGGCTTTTACGCACATGCTGGCGCATGCCTTCTGATGATTTCATCACACCAGCACATCACCAAAGAGGCAATGGGAGGTCCTCTGGAGCTGCGTGTGCGTGTCACACAGAACGTCATCGCTGTTGCGTCACGGATTTCGTGACGCAACAGCGATCCCAATAGCGATCTCGTTAGCGATCTCTTTATGTATGACAGGGCCTTTAGCCATTGTTTCAAGTCGGACTGATTGGAGCCCCATTGTCTTAATTTGTGAATTGATAGCTCAAAGTGGTTTGCCTCAGTACCTCTATCTACATCATTCAAAAGAAAATTATGCAGTTGGATTGAACTGTAAACCAAGACCAAAGACCAAAGAGAGAACAGCCTTATCTCACCAATCCTGACAAAAGAAGAAGACAGTACCATGAAATAAGAACTGGGGGAGAAAACAGACTTGATCCTGAGCTGCAAAATAATACAAAACAGTGATTAACCAGATAAATCATACTTACTGAGAACCATGTGCCAGTACTTCCGAGTCTGCTCATTAAATCTCATTGATATTGCCCCGCTTTTCCTTCCCATTCTATGTGATTGGTTGTAGTCAGACGACCTCTGTGCCATCATATATCATTTGTTGCTGAATACACACACTCAAAGAGGTGTAAAAATAAATAAATAATTGAAAAAAAGTGTGTGGTCCCTCATCCCTGTATTTTTGATTCTTAGCACAGATAAAATGGACTGCTGTGGTCTGCAGCCCTCAGCTGTGCGTCTTGTGTTGACTGAGTATCAAGGTTGGGCCCCATGCAGTTTTTTTTAATTATTTAAATAACTAAATAAAATGGCAATTTTATACTCAGCCAAAATAAAGCACATGACTAGGGGTTGGTATTCTCACCTTGGGAGGCACATAGTTATTGGACCCCCAGGCTAAGAATAGCAGCCCACAGCCACCCCATAGTTTGGTACATTGATTAGATGCACCAAGGCCTGGCGCTTTACCTGGCTCTTCTTGATTGTCCTGCTATTGTGGCCATCATTATTATTGAAATTGAAGAGGATAATGACAGCTGAGTATTGACAGCTGTTTTTACACTCTAGATTAGTGATATTAAGGACTCTATGAAATCACACATTACCAATCCTATAACTACATAGTTAAAAAACACACACACAGAGAAAAATTCTTTATTTGAAATAATACACACAGACACACTCTTTTACCCATTTATTAGCTCACAAACATACCCTGCTCTGATGATAGTCCACAACACAATTTCCAGTGAAGTTTCCCAGCTCTACTAAATCGCGGTGAGAGGTAACTTTACATATACACTGTGAGGACCGCTCTCACACTGACGATGTCGCAGCTGTAAGATCAGTGATATCAGTGAAGTATGCAGCTGTGACCTCAGATGAACTCAGGGGATATTACTGCTCTCACAGCTGCGGCTTAATCGGTGTGAGGGGGCTGTTCACGGTCACTTTAATGTTACAGCTCACTGCAATGTAGCGGTGCCAGGAAGGTTTGCTAGACACCATATGTTTGTGCCTGTTTTTTAACTAATTACTTACAGGATTGGTAATGTGGAGGTCTGATAGAAACCGAACCATCACCAGTACAGGGCTTGATGACAGCTGTCAATAACCCCTTATAATATCCCGATTGCCACCGCACCAGGGCAATCAGGAAGAGTTGGGTAAAGCACCAGGATTTGACGCATCTAATGAATGTGTCAAATTCTGGGGTGGCTGCGGGTTGCTAGTCTTAGCCTGTGCGCACATCTGGGGGCTGCAGGCCACAGCTGTCTATTTATCTGTGCTGAGAATCAAAAATACAGGGGACCGCACACATTTTTTAAAAATGATTTATCTATTTTTACACATAAATGACAACAGGTTTATTGCCATACACTAATGTGTATGACAACCAATCACAGACACCGGCTCAATGGGTGGGGGCACAGTCTGATTACAACAGCCAATCACAGTTGCTATTGCAGCAAGTGCAGTGAATATTCATGAGGTTTAGTGAGCAGACCATGAAGTAAGCATGCTTTATTTTACGGAACCCTAGCCCTTACTGCTGGCATTTTAGAAGCACTATAGTTCAGGTCCACATAGACATATGAGTTTTGGGTTCAAGTGTGGGACAAGTCCAGTCCCAAACTTGGACGTTATTTAAGGTTCGGCCGAATCCGCTGACCTCCAAATAGCTGCGCGTTTGCCCATCTCTACTTCTGACACTTGGACCATTTTTTACATATTTGAAAACTCACTGATGTCTGAAAGAAGTGTTAGAACTATTTTTACTCCATAATTTAAGGAGTAAAAGACACTTCACACGCTACGATATCGTTGAACGATATCGTTAGCTATGAAATTCATGAGATAATAAAAAAAAAATGAGCTTCCCTATATTTCTGGTTCCCAGCCGGGTACAACTAGGCAGCTGGGGGTTGAGGGCAGCCCGTACCTGCCTGCTGTACCAGGCCGGCATACAAAAATATGGCGACCCCATGTCTTTTTTTTTTAGTTTTTTGTAAAAACACTTAAAAAAAGGGCTTCTCTGGATCTTCCATTGCCAGTGAAGGTATCACCAAGCAGCAGGCGTTTACCCTTAGCTGGCAATAGAAAATGCAGTGGGAGCCCACATGGTTTTTTTAAAGACCTAACCTTTGGATTAGGGTTATGTATTTTGGATTTTATTTCTATATATATGTATATATATAACTAGAAAAAGTTCTCTGCAGCACTCAGTTACTACCAATGACGTACAAATGCTAACAAGCTATATGTATATGAGAAAAAAGTTTAAAAACTTACGTTTTTTCAAAAAACTCAAAAATCTTATCTGGCTCCATGCTGCAATTGCACCCTCATTGACCACAGGTGATCTAGGGTCAAGATGGAGTCTGCCCACTGAGAGGTGGGGGGTGGACAAGGAGGACAGGGATGTCAGCGATAGGACTCATCAGACCTGAAGTCACTTTGTCGCAGTCGATGAGCAAACAGACATTGGCCAATGTATGTACCAAGAACTTCAGAAATAAAAAGATAAGATTTTTGAGTTTTTTGAAAAAACGTAAGTTTTTAAACTTTTTTCTCATATACATATAGCTTGTTAGCATTTGTACGTCATTGGTAGTAACTGAGTGCTGCAGAGAACTTTTTCTAGTTATTTGACCCAGCGTCCCTGCTGGCACCAGTTCACATTTAGTCTGTGAGTGCTGTGCAGTTTTTTTTCTCTCTTTTATGTATATATATAGATATATAGATATATCTATATATATTTTTTTTTTAAATGAATTAAAAAAAATTGACATGGGCTTCGCCATATTTTTGTATGCCAGCCAGGTATAGCAGGCAGGTACGGGCTGCCCCCAACCCCCAGCTGACTAGTTGTACCCAGCTGGGTATTGTCTGTAATCAGTAAGTATGTGAGCTTAGTATAGCAAAACTTTAACCAAAAAAGAAGAAAATGAAAAAATAAAAAGAAAGAGGACCCCTTCACCCACCCCTTACCAACCCCTAAGCTCCCACCCTATAGAAATGCTAATAACCATTCCACTTATAATAACTACCTCAGCCACCTTACCCAGCGACCACTACCACAATACCGGTCATGCATTATGGTTGTTTCTCATAGTGTCCGTGACCTTCAGTGGGCCAAGCATGCCATGTAAGTCTTCTGAGTTCTACCATGCCGTGTTATGGAAGGGATATACAAATTGATGGATGTCACCCCGGAAAGTTGATCTATTGTGAAAGGTTTTGGTTTCCCTGTCCCCTTCTGTTTTCACCTTCTCAACCAGCATTGCCCCCTTCAGAATAACTTTGCATTCCCATATCCCATGGAGCATGTCTACCCCCTTGTCCCCACATTTTGGACATGACCGTTTTTTATCTGGATGGGTCTTGTTGGGTGGTACATTGAACCCCACCTTTCATTCACAATGTACTTACGGACTTCACGCCAACCCATCAGGATCTTCCCCTCAATCTCCTCATCCTGTAATCTTACCTCCCATCTTTTGAGGATCCTGCGCGGCCCTGAGGGAACTAGGTCTCACCTTAGGGTGGTGTATATGGTGGATACACTAATGTCTGCTATGTCCCTAGCTAGTAGAGTGTCCAGTCCATGGTTTGAGCATTCCTTCCTTAAGTCATATAAGCGATGGAACAAATGCAGCCTCAATTGTTCAAACTGTAGAGCATGGGAATGGTTAAATCGCCACCTTCTGAATGTCTCCATCGCTGTCAACCACCTCCTCTCCTTCATCTGCATCAGATCCTGTAGTGTTTTAATGCCCTTAGCTTTCCAGACTTTAAAGAGTGCGTTTTCCTTGCTCTGGCTGAAATCCGGGTGCCGCCATGGACTAAGATATTTGGATATCTTCCAAGATAATTGAGCTTGATTCACAGTGCCTTCCAAGCCCCCTCGTATCTTTGAAAATGATAACATTTTTCACCCAAGGGTCCACTGTTGCCCCTGTTGAATGCAGAAAGGCTACTGGGTCCCATGGGATGCACCACTCTGACTCGAGTGTATAGTCTGAGTGCTTGCTAGTGTAGTCTGAAGTGGATAGGGGAGCCTAGAGAAACTACACATCTTGATAAGGTGACACCTCCCCAACAAGGATGGTGGCAAATCTCTCCACCTCTCCAGTTCTGTCACAATTTTGTTGATTAACGGGGCATAATTTAGTCTGTATATGTTTCACGTATCTCTCCCTAGATATACTCCCAGATATTTAATGGCCCTATTTGCTAGAGAGATGTCACAGAAACTCGCAAGAGTACCTCCCTTCTCTCTCCACTCTCCTTCTAAGTCTTTTAGCGGGACTATCTCACACTTAGGTTTGTTCAGGCAGATTCCAGATAGTTCCTCAAAGGCCTCCAGCTGTGATAGGAGGCCGGGGAGATCCCTACGCGCATCCGCCATATGTATGACATTATCTGCAAAGAAGCTGGATTTCATTTCCTTGCTGCCTATGCAGATCCCCTGGAAGCTTTTGCCCTCATTTATTAACCATGATAATGGTTCAATTGCCAAATCAAATAGCAAAGGTGACAGAGGGCACCCTTGGGGTGTACCTCTTCCCAGACATATTGCATCTGACAGAAAGCCTGGTGTGCTCACTCTGGCCCTCAGGTTTTTGTAGAGAGAACGCAAGAATGTCCTAAATGCCCCCTACAGTCCCATCTTGTCTAGCACGGTTTCAAGCCAGGGCCAGCTGACGCTGTCAAAAGCTTTCTCTGCATCCAACATGACCATGGCTGGAACCCCTTTTGCCACTCCTTAACCTAACTGCTTCCAAAACCATCATAGACCTGTGTATATTTCCTACTGCTGACTGTCCCTTGACAAAACCTGCTTGCTCCCGGTTTACGAAGTCTGGAAGTAGAAGAGTCAGCCAGTCCACCATAATTTTGGGCTAGGGTCACACATGCCTATTTCACTTGCTTTTTTTGAGACCTGCGTTTTCTAAAAACGCATGTAAAAACGCACCCATAGGCCCACAAATGCAAAACGCATGCCGCAATAGCAAAAACACATGCCTAAAGTGCCATGCGTTTTTGACATGCGTTTTTGCACTTAAGTGAGAAGCTGCCTTAAAAAATGCATGCAAAAACGCATGGTACCATTTAGTACCATGCAAAAACGCATGCGTATCCCATAGGGGCCCATGTTAAAAAAACGCATGCAATTTTAAAAATGCACCAAAAAACACAGCTTGCAGTATTTTTTGGTGCTGATTCAAAAACGCATGGAAAAATGCAGGGTGTCAAAAAACACCTTAAAAAACCCATGCAGAAATGTAAAAAAGCATGGAAAAATGCATGTGTTTTTTAAGGCACCAAAAAAACGCATGGCATGTGTGACTCTAGCCTTAGCCATGATCTTAAGATCTTGATTTAATAGCGAGATTGGTCTAAAGCTGGCTGGGTCGTCTGATGCTTTGTCTTCCTTGGGGAGAAGATTTATGTAGGCAGTGTTCATGAGGTCTTGAATTCCTTGTCCTGATAGGAATCTGTTATATAGTCCCTGTAGGTGGGGTAGTAGCTGATCTTTCATGATCTGATAAAAACCAGCCCCGTAGCCATCTGGACCCCGTGCTTTATTTATATTCAGATCAGCTATTACCCTCACTATCTCCTTTGTTATTTCAGAATTCAGATTGCCCAGACCTTCCTCTGTGACCGTCAGGAGTGTCACTGTCTGTAGCCATCTCTCACCTGCCTCTTCATCTGATGGTCTGGCTCTGTACAAAGTAGCGTAATATTTTCCCAGAATGTCATTTATGACTCTGGGGTTGGTTGTCATCGAATTGTCTGTTTTTTTTCAGTGCAGTTATGAGTGTTGTGCATCGTTTACCCCTTGCTAAGTTAGGTAATAGGCGACCGCCTTATCTCTACATTTGTATAGTTCAGCGTCTTGTAGGGATTTCCCAAAGAGTTCTCTATTTTTGGCCCAGATGTCAAATTCTGTTTTGGCCTCTAGCCACAGTTGTTTCGTTCGTGGGGAGGGCTGAGTAAGATTGTCTGTGTACATCCGCCTGACTGTTTGACTTGTCCGTATATAGTGGGCATTTGTCATTTTCTTTGTCTTGCTGATATGGGCAATGATCTTACCCCTAAAGACCACCTTGGCCGTCTCCCAGAACAGGGTAGAGTGTTCCTCTGCTTCCCTATTGGTCTCATAAAAAAAGTCCACCATTCCCTTAGTAGTATAGCAAAGTCCTGGTCCCGCTGTAGGAAGTTGGGGAATCTCCAAAGGATGTCTGTGCCCCGTGAGAAGGTGTCTCATAGGATTAAAGTGATCGAGCTGTGGCCAGAAATTATCATGTCTTCTATTGTAGTCTCCTCTACCTTCTGAAGTACGTCCTCCCACACTAGAAAAAGGTCAATGCGTGACCAGGTCTTGTGTGGGTGCGAGAAGTGTGTGAATTGTCTCTTCACCGGATGTTGCAACCTCCACATGTCCCTCATCACAAGGTCTGATGCATTTCCCTATAGTGTTGTATCACCCACACTTGAGTTTACTTGAGTCTGCTAACCCCACTCTCCCTCCTCTTCCCGATCTGTCCTCCGACTCCAACATTACCCCGTTCATGTCGCCCCCTATTACTAAGTTGCGTACCTTATCTAATGTGATGGATTGATGTAAGTCCTGGAAAAAACTATCCTGTGCTAAGTTAGGTGCATACACATTGTCTATATTAAGGGTCCCCCCCGACGTCTTTTCAGGTGACCTCAGGCTTTTGACGTTCCATGAAATTATTTTAACCATGGTTCTTGTTGAGTGGCCAACCTGCGGTCAGATTATTGCATGTAGTGTGTGGCAAAAGTGGTGACTCCGGGTCCCAGTCATCATTATGTTTTGGCATAGGGTGTACCCTGGGTGGTGGTTTCAAATGTGGAGCAGTATTCTTATTCATAACATTATACAAAGCAAATCCCTGAATGTGTATCAGAGACCCACAGCCCGTTCTTTTTTCCATTCCCTCCCCTCCCAACCATAGCATTAGTAGCGACTTTCATTTTTTCTAGCTTGGAAAAAGTAAAAGCAACCCTTTGGTTCCTGCCGATTCGCCGTCTAAGAAAGTGAGTCCTTTGCCGGCTATGTTAAAAGAACAAATCAATAACAAACTCTCATTTGGAGGTATGTCCTCTTGTTTGCAGCCCCCCCTTCCGGAGGCCCCCAAGTCTCCGATTATGTAATCCCCCCACACTCCTTTTTCCCCTGGCGCGTTTCTGTTGGTATACCCACTGATGTGTACTGAATGCTGTGGCAGGTCACCATAGCCAGCCAAGGTGTGTAGTAACCATCAAAGAATGGACAACAAAACAACAGAAAAAAAAAAGGAATAAATATTAAAAATTAAAAAAAAAATAATAATAATAATAATAAAAAAAGGGATAAACATTAAAAATTAAAAAAGAAATTAAACAAAAGAAAATTTAATGCGGGGGTGGCACTGCCTGTTCAGTATATCAGGTTCAGCAATGAGCATCTTCGCGTAGCATGTTAATCTTGCTGATCCATTGTAGATGTCAACCGATCCAGCACTCCTCGGCTTGTGGGGACGCATTTTCCTCTCTAGTAGGGGACCATTGCACTGGTGTGTTCGATGTTTGCCTAGGCCGGCGCTCATCTTCCTGTTTTGCATCATGATTCCTTGGGGATCCTCTCCGCAGGCTGGTTGTAAAGGCATGCAGAGACTCCTTGGGGTTCTTCCAGGATTTGAACAATCCATCTGCGCCTCTTACTTTGAGTGTTGCTGGATAAGGGTGCTGGAATTGAATGTTGTGTCTGAATAGGATGCAGCACACTTCACCGAATGCTTTGCGTTTCTTGGTCACTTCTGCAGAAAAGTCCTCGAAGAGGACCACCTTGTGGCCTCTTAGCATCGGTGGCTGCCTCCTGTTCCTAAAGAGGCGTAGTATTTTCTCCTTTAAAGTCAAGGTATTTGGCAATAACTTGTCTGGGCCTCAGGGAGTGTGAGTTACCTCACCCATTGGTAATATGGCCGTCACGTGTCCCCCAGTTTGGCGGGCCCACTCTGTGCGCCCTTTCTACCTTGTGCTGGCCCTGGAGTCCCAAAGCCTTAGGGAGGTCTAGCTCTCATATCTATCGTCTAGTTGTTGGGGCAGTATTGATTCTGGGAGGCCCACAATTCAGAGATTATTCCTCCTTGACCTATTTTCCAGGTTATCAATTTTATCTCTCATCCAGTTGGACTGCTTCTTTGATAGTGTTAGGTGTACTTCACAAACAGCGATATCGCTAGTGATATCGCTGCAACATCACTGGTTTTGTGACTTAGCAACAACCTCCCCAACGATATCGCTGTGTGTGACACACCAGCGATCGGCCACTCACTGGGAGATCGCTGATTGGTAACGAATGGCCTGGACCATTTTTCCATAGGCAATCTCCCGCTGGCCAGGCTGCATCGCTGTGTGTGACAGGCAGACTTACCAGCGACCCTTAGTCTGTGCCCAAAACCCTGAACGATCCCAACGACCGTCAGGTGTCGGCTTCAGAATGGGAATCGCTGGAAAGTCTGCCTGTATGGCATCTCACCAGCGACCACGTAGCGATGCACCAGCGATCCCGGCCATGGCGGATCGTTGTCGAGATCGCTGGTGCATCGCTACATGTAACAGGGCCCTAAGGTCGTGTTCCATTGTGGCCAGTTTATCTTCTAGGTCTAACACTCGTTGTTCTAGGGAGTCCAGTCTACTTGCATGTTGCGCATAAATTTCCTGGAGCTCTTCTAATGCCTCCCTTACTGCCTCCCTCACTGCCTTTTTAATGTCACTGGAAACTTTGCCACCTCCCTTGCTACAGACCTGTATTCTGTTGACAGGTAGGGGTCTGTATTTGGGTCCCCAGATGTCTTTTGGATAGAGTGGTTGCCCCGTCCCTGGCTCACTCCAGCATCCCGGGACCCCAGCATTCTGAACTCCGCTGGTGCTATGGATCGTTTGGCGCTGTGCCTTTCTTCCATGTGCCCTGCGATATCGCCATCTTGCCAGCTCACAAAGCCCCTCTTTGATCTTCTGCTGCTCTGTCCTTCTCCCCGCCCACACTTCAGAGCCATCGATCTATGATCCCGCGGATGTCCCCCATGTGAGTGGTGTCCAGCGGTGTGTCAGAAGTCAGGCAGTGGACTTTTTTGTTGGTCTGTGGCTTATTGGCGTCAGGAGCGATTTCTCACTGCCATCTCCACGCTGCTGCCGGAACCGGAAATCGCTAATTCCATCTTGTAAGATATTAGGGTTATCAAGATGAATTGGATGATTATCTCATCTTTCAAGGGTGTTGCTGCCCTGGATGGCCACTAGGTGGCAGATGGTGGCTGAAGGTTATGCACTGTGGGGGCTGTTTTATGAGCAGCTTAGACAGTCAGAGCCTTGGGTATATTACTCTGGCTTGGATTGTCAGGTCATTCCAAAATATATCTGCAGTAGGGATGGGCGAATCTACTCGCTAGGACTCGTTACTCGGCGAGTAGTAAGGGACTCGCAGGACTCGGTACTCTGCGAGTTTCCCAGTGATTACTCGCATGAGTCCAATGCAAATCAATATCAATCCTAGTTTTGTCAGAAACGCTGACAAAACTAGGATTGCCATTGTTTGCATTAGACTCGGCTACTGTGCCAGTGATAGCAGGGAAACTCGCAAAGTAACTGCTGTTACATTGCGAGCCAAGTCCAGTTGTCTTCTCTGTGCAGGCTGCCAGCTCCAGGGTCCTAGAGACCGCCTGCTCACAGACATGATGTAGCAGTGCTGAGATTGTTCTCAGTCTGCTCATTCCCTGTGCATAGACATCTATCTATGCACAGAGGATGTAGCAGAGAGGACATCGCGTTTTGGACTGCGTCGGACGGAAGAGGATTTTTTTAATTAAAGATGGAGTCCCTAATGGCTTTTTTTTTTATTTCAAATAAAAATTTTTCTCTGTGTTGTGTTTTTTTAACTCTTTATTGGAGATTCTTAGTGGCTGGGTCAAACGTGGCCTGACATTAAGAATCTCGGGCTTAATACCAGCTTGTATAACAAAGCTGGTATTAACCCCTTTATTACCCAGCGTGCTACCGCCACCAGGGCCGCTGGAAGAGCGGGGTTCAGCGCCAGAGGATGGCGCTTCAATGAACGCGCCATCTTCTGGGGCAGCTGCGGGCTGCAATTTGCAGCGGGGGGTGCCCAGAAAGCTTGGGCATCCCTGCGCTGCGGATTCCAGCCCCCAGCTGCTTAGCTGTACCTGGCTAGACATAGAAATTGCGCGGAGCCCCACGCATTTTTTTTTTATTATTTCATGAATTTCAGAGTCAGAGTCTCAGAGTCAGAGTCTCAGAGTCAGAATCTCAGAATTTCATGAAATAATTTAAAAAAAATGCGTGGGGCTCCGCGCAATTTATATGTCTAGCCAGGTACAGCTAAGCAGCTGGGGGCTGGAATCCGCAGCGCAGGGATGCCCAAGCTTTCTGGGCACCCCCCGCTGCAAATTGCAGCCCGCAGCCGCCCCAGAAGATGGCGCGTTCATTGAAGCGCCATCCTCTGGCGCTGAACCCCGCTCTTCCAGCGGCCCTGGTAGCGGTGGCACGCTGGGTAATAAAGAGGTTAGGGCCAGCTTTGTATTATCAGCTGGCCCTAAGCCCGAAATTTATAGCGGTCACGCCAATATTAGACATGACCGCCATGAATTTCTATTAAATTGTTTTAAAAAAAAACACAACACAAAGAAAATTTTTTATTAGAAATAAAAAAAAAAGCCATTAGGGACTCCATCTTTAATTAAAAAAATCCTCTTCCGTCCGACGCAGTCCAAAACGCGATGTCCTCTCTGCTACATCCCCTGTGCATAAATATAGATGTCTATGCACAGGGAATAAGCAGACTGAGAACAATCTCAGCTCTGCTACATCATCTCTGTGCACAGACATTCATGTCTGTACACAGGGAATGAGCAGACTGAGAACAATCTCAGCACTGCTACATCAGGCAGCAGGCGGGCTCTAGGACCCTGGAGCTGGCAGCCAGCACAGAGGAGAAAGCAGGACTCTTATCTGTGTGAGTTTCCCAGCGATTACAGTTGCAAAGTAAACGAGTCCAATGCAAATAAATGACAAAACTAGGATTGCTTCAGGCTGAAGCTTCCGAGACACATCTGCGATTTGTAAATCTCACACTACTCGCTATTACTCGCTTCCCCATTCATTAACATTGGACTCGCTAGACTCGCAACGAGTAGCGAGTCCTGTGCTCGGACTCGCTAGAGTCAAGCGATTCCGAGTAATTTAGGATTCGCCCATCACTAATCTGCAGTGCAGAGATTGAGTCACTGTATGTATCTCTGTGTTTAGGTCGATGTGTAAGCCCCTGATGGGGTTTAAATGGTGACACACGGATAGTTCAGTTTTGACAATGTGTTTCTTGTGCCCCTAGGTAGCACCATTCCATGGCCTGCTTAACCTATTATGGGGCCTGCTCTTGTCTCTGCTCTTCTGGCTTGAGATCCCTCTCCCTTGGTCTTCAGGTGATGGGGGTCTGCTGTTTACCTTTTCCCAGTCACCACACTCCCAGCCTGATCACCGCAGGTCTCCTGATAAGCTGCTCAGCTCTGTGTCAGAGGAATGCAATGCTGTGAGGGCTGTGAGGACTGCTGTGAGGTCTGGAGGGGAGGGGGGGGGAAAGGGATGGGTCGTGCTGCAGCCAGGATATTTCAGATGAAATAGATTGATTTATCTCACCGTTCTGCTTTTTCTTTTTGATGTCCCTTGTCCTGCTGATGTGTCTCCTTGCTGGATGGTTTGGATGGTGTCTAATAGCTGGACGGCTTTATATTTTCCATGGGTGTCATGAGGCCTCTCACATACAGCCTCCTTGCATGGCAGCCATCTTTGACAGTGCCATTTAAAAAAAATCTTTAATGTAATAAAAAAAAACATATATTTAGGCGACATGTAGTTTTCTTAGAGAGTCATCAGCCGGCAATGCTTTATGGTTCCTATTAAACGGTCTCCTATACTGTTATTGCATATATGCAGTGAGTGCCAGGGCTGTCAAAAATTGTGAGGCACTCCAATGCCCCTTGGAAGAGGTGTGTGGGAGGGCCTCATTAAATAATGTTCCCATTAGTAGGAAGTGGGTCACCCATAGTGTTGCCCTATGCAAGGCTGCCAAAAATTGTGAGGCACTCCAATGCCCCTTGGAAGAGACGTGTAGGAGGGCCTCATTAAATAATGTTCCCATTATAAAGGAGCAAGTCTCCAATACTTGTAATGCCCATGCACTAAGTATGGACTTGCAAACATTTACCCCTGGGGGGTATACATGAATATACTGTATAACATTTATGTTTTATTACAGGCATCATAAGCACCCTTTCAAAATATTATGTGGGTGTTACATCATGGACCACGGTCACCCTGGTGATATGGTAGTAGAGGATGAGGAGAAGGAGGAGGACTACAGCGAATAGCCAAAATCAGGAAGCGTATAGCTATGTGTCGGGGTGAAGAGGAGCATGGAAATATACCTCCCCAAAAAAGACACTGGCTTAGAGTTTATATTACGCTGCTATCATTTGGTGGTGTTTAAACGTCTGTCCCAATCCAGCCCTTCTTCATTTTCAAAGACAGCATAACATAAACTCAGCTATGCATGCCAAACTGATAACAGGCAAGACTTCCATGTCCTCACCAAGAAGAGGACTGACCATGCTCTCCTCCTCCTCCCTGTCCTCTGGCCATCCACGCTGAACAGACGGTATGACAGTTGTGCAGATAGTACCGTCTATAGCACATTTAACTAACTCCTGTTCTTCTTCTTCCTCCTCATTATGTCCCCAATCCACATTCGAATGAGATGAGGCTGGGCTGTGTGTAATTACCCTGTATGATTTCCTTGCTCCATCTCATTGTGCTCCGCCTGCAATGTATCCTATTTGATTTTGAGCAAAAAGCATTTCAGAAGACTGAGAAGCGGGATGGTAACGCTAATGATGGCATCATCGCCGCTCACCATCTTGGTGGTGTCCTCAAAGTTTTGGAGGATAGTACATATATCGGACACCCATGTTCAGTCCTGAGATCTTATGTGTGGAGTTTGAACCGAATACCGACGGCCTTGTTGATGCTGGTAGTCAACAACTGCCCTCTTCTGCTCACAAATTCTGACCAACATCTGCAGTGTGGAATTCCAATGTGTGGGGACATTACACACCAGTCTGTGAGCCGAAAACTGCAAACACTGCTGAAATCCGGCAAGGGCGGCCGAAGTAGTAGGTGGCTTTCTAAAATGGGCACACAGGCGGCGTACTTTGACGAGCAGATCCGACAGCTCTGGGTGGGATTTAAGAAACCGTTGAACCACGAGGTTGAGCACATGGGCCACGCATTGTACATGTGTGAGCTTGTCTTGACTCAGAGCTGCCACCAGGTTCTGACCATTGGCACACACGACTATGCCTGGCTGTAGCTTCAGCAGTGTGAATCACAGATCTGCTTGCTTTTTCAGAGCTGTCCAAAACTCTACAGCATTGTGCGGTTTATTACCTACGCATATTAGCTTCAGCACAGCCAGTTGCCGCTTGGCCAAGGCAGTGCTGCAGTGCTTCCAGCTTGTGACTGATGTGGAGGCTGAAGAGGAGGAGAAGTATGAGGAGGATAACCTGCAGGAGCTGTAGACTGTGGGAGCAACCCTGATTGAGTTAGGGTCCGCAATCCTTGGCAAATTTGCCTCTTGCTTAGCAAGAGATGTGAGTTCCCCCGCCCCTCACCCTGGGCTCTGCGCACAAAAGGCTGCTTTCATCCTCAGTCCATATCAGACACTGGACCTGTTTGGACCCTGTTCACTTGATACACATTACATGATTAGGTTTTTTAATACAACAGATAGGACTGCTTCGATATGGGTACACCGTGATGAGGTGAAGCAGCTTGAAGTACATTTTATGCGCAAAAAACGTATGGACCAAGTACCCTGTAAATTTATATATTTATTACTGCACTTGCATTTTAAACTTTTTACTGCAGAGTACTTTACACTTTTTATGGACAAGGTTTTTTGTATTAGATTTTTTGGCGGCATGAGCGTGTTCACACAGACACGTTCTTTGTGTGCAGGGTTTATTAGTTTTCTGTAAATTTGCCTCTTGCTTAGCAAGAGATGTGAGTTCTCCACCCCTCACCCTGGGCTCTGCACACAAAAGGCAGCTTTCAACCTCAGTCCATATCGGACACTGGAACTGTTTGGACCCTGTTCACTTGATACACATTACATGATCAGGTTTTTTAATACAACAGATAGGACTGCTTCGATGTGGGTACACCGTGATGAGGTGAAACAGCTTGAAGTACATTTTATGCGCAAAAAATGTATGGACCAAGTACCCTGTTTATTTATATATTTATTACTGCACTTGCATTTTAAACTTTTTTACTGCAGAGTACTTTACACATTTTATGAACAATGTTTTTTGTATTAAATCCTTGGCATCGGCTTCCACTATGCTAACCCAGTGTGCCATCAGTGAGATGTACTGTCCCTGCCCACAAGCACTTGTTCACGTATCCGTGGTTAAGTGGACTTTCCTACTAAATGCGTTGTTGAGGGCACGGGTAATGTTTTGCGACATATGCTTGTGTAATGAGGGGATGGCACACCAGGAAAAATAGTGGCGGCTGGGGACTGAGTAACAAAGGATGGCCGCCGCCATCAGGTTGTGGAATGCTTCCATCTCCACTATCCTAAAAGGCAACATTTTGAGCGCAAGCAGTCGCATGTCCTCCTGCCAGGTTGGGTCAGTAACTATATAATCCATCATGTTATCTTCCACTTACCCACCCTGGTCCTCCTCCTGACTTTCTGAAAATTGTGTCTCATCATCATCCACCTCTTGTAACACTTTCTCACCGTCGCCTTTGAGCAACTGTAGCTGCTCAAATATGTGGGCATCACTACATGTGAGCTCTTGCCCCCCTTCAAGTGGAGCAGGCGAGAAGCCTGAATCTATAAATTGAAAAGTGAACAGCTCTTCAGAGTGTTCAAGGTGGGATCCCACTCGGCCTGGTGGGAGGAAGCAGGATCAGGGTAAGGAATATGTGGTCCAGACTTACAGCTACTGAGACTTTACCGTTGGGAAAATAGGGTGGTTGTGGTCGTGGCAAACTGACTGGAAGCATTATCTGCTATCCAACCAACAACCTTTTCACACTGGTCTGGGCTTAATAGTGGTGTACTGCGGTCCCCTAGGAATTGGGACAGGAAGGTCGGACGAGAAGATATTGGTCTTTGTTGTGGCACAACTGTAGCTTGCCCACGGTCTTCGCCTCTGCATGCACCATCACCATCACATCCAGTTTCTTGTCCCTTGACACCTGCCTTGTGCATTTTAAACAGAGGACTATATACCCTGCCTGCCTGTATAAACTGGATTAGTCCTGAAAAGGACTGCTTTTTTTTTTTTTTTGATGGATAGTATGTATAACAGGCTACACCAGCCCCAGACGTGACTGGAATGGAGCCTCCTGTGTTATACACACTGCACTCTGCTATATACCCTACCTGCCTGTATACAGCTGAATTAGTCCTGAAAAGGACTGTTTGATTAGATGGATTGTGTACCCTTCACTACCTAAAACACACACATATATGTCCCTAGCTCAGCAACACCTCTTCCTACACTAGCTGTCTGTGGGTCAGAGTGACGTACACAGCTCAGTCAGGTCTTATATAGACCTGATGATGCTGTGCAGCCAGCAAATCACTGTAATGCCACAATGAACATGGCTGTGGCATTACAGTCTGTGACAGGCACTGGCAGCCAATCCCTGCATGTGGGCTGGCTCTGTAAAGAACGCCAACATGCAGGGAGGTGGGAGCCGAGCATCTGCCTGAGCATCTCGCTGGTACTCGGCAAGCTCCGAGCATCCCCAGTACAGAGATGCTCGGGCGAACACAGTACTGGCGAGCATGCTGGTCCATCACTAATAATCACATTTTCAAAGACAGTCTGTCAGCAGTGGGAATAAACAATGAAAGAATGGTGAACCAAAATGGTTTCAGAGGTACAGTCATAATCATGAATATTTATGACTAGTTTAAGTCATGAACAAAGAATAATGAAAACCATAATTTACTCATTGTAGACAAAAAAGTAAAGAGCAGCTGTGCTTCAGCGTCATACATGTTGCATACCTACACTTACAATACACACCATCTGGAAGCGTCTGCCTTCTGGTTTGATAAACACTTTCATACATTCTTGCTACTTATATTTTTAAGATACAACTTGAATAATGTTTAAATGAGAAAGATAACAAAAATCAGAAATAGCTAAAACAATACAAAATCATGCGAAAATTTAGTCTCACAATATTAAGCTCATAAACACTAAAGGGGTCTGGCTACTGTGCATAATGCCATTCAACACCATAATTCCTGAAGTATGACTGGTGTGAAGGACTTTGTGAAGGCCTCTTCATGGTACTTCCCACATTACTCTGACTCCATAACTAGGCTACAAATGTGGGGTGCTTAGGACACCATTTCTTTGGCTGTCTCTTTATACCACAACTCCCACGTAGAGACTTCATCAGATAGCGTGTTGACACTCACATACTCTTTGATACTATTCTACCACTATCCTTTATGTCCTCATTCCATGACACAGTTAATGGCACAGCTTTCTTCAACTCTACAGTACACTCACAGCAGCGGTGGATGCAGTTGCCTCTCTCGTTTACGGTAGAACAGGACGAATTAACAGACAACCCTGGCACACAGACACCACTAAAAAGCTGCGGTAAGAGTTTAGGGTTGCTGAGCGACACTGGAAGAAAACTACTAGAAGATTAGACATGACTTAAAGAAGCACTTCTCACATTCAAGTCAGCACTCACCACTACTAAACAGAGCTGCTTCATTACCCGCATATCCTCTTTATCCCACAATCGCAGGCAGTTATTCAATACATTTAACTCTCTCCTTCACCCCCCACTGCCCCCTTATTTCTCGTATCTCTGCAGAAGACTTTGCAACACACTTCACCAACAAGATCGATCAGATCAGACAAGTCTTTGCTACCCAACCATCACAGCCCCTATGTATATCAAACCACTCCCCTCCCCCTCTAACCCTCCTCTCCTCCATCACTGAAGGAGAACTTGCACACCTACTTTCTGAATCACACCTCACCACTTGTGCATTGGACCCCATCCCATTCCACTTCCTCCCCAACCTTACCACCATGCTTATCCTAGCCCTAACCCATCTCTTCAATCTATCACTAATCTCCGGTACCTTTCCTTCCATTTTCAGACATGCAACAATTACACTTGTCTTGAAGAAGCCATCTCTCGACCCGACCTCCACATCCAGTTACCGCCATATATCGCTGATCCCGTTCGCCTCCAAACTTCAAACTTGAAATTCATGTCTACACTGTACTCTCATCCCACCTCTCATCCAACTCTCTCTTTGACAACCTTCAATCCGTCTTCCACCCCCTCAGTCCACTGAAACTACTTTAACCAAAGTTACTAACAACCTACTTACCCCAAAGCTCACAGACACTTCTCCATCCTCCTTCTTGACCTATCCTCTGCATTCGACACAATCGACCACTGCCTCCTATTACAGATCCTCTCTTCCATTGGTATCACTGACCTTGCCCTCTCCTGGATCTCTTCCTATCTTTCCAACCACACATTTAGTGTCTCCTGTGGCGCCCCTATGGCAAGGCGCCACAGGGAGGCACTGCATCCCAAAGAGAAGATGTAGTGCCTCCGTACCCGCAGATATGGAGGACCCTACAGAGTCTGCACCCAACACCCATACAATAAGGTACTTTAGTACAGGGGACCTTATATTGCGTAGGTCCCAGGGGGTGGGGCCTAGATGAGACAAGGAGTGACAGTTAGAAGACTAGTCAGTCAGATGGTGTAAGAGAGCAGAGAAGACGGATGCAGGGGATCCTGCGACTGTGACAGGAGGGCACCTCTAAGGAAAAGGGTGACCCGGACGAAGAAGGGGGCCACTCCAGGACTGATCAGAGCCAGCTGGAGACCCTGGTCATCCCCGGTACACACCGAAACTGAGGCGGTTAGTTATGGTCTATCCCTAACCGCAGACCGGTAGGCTGTGGGCCCGACATAAGGGAGCCACAGTACCCATCAAGCAGTCCAGCATCAGTCCTATAGCTGGGTTCACGATGCTGAGAAGTAGAGAGACTTTAGGCAACAGACCCCGAGGACTAGAGACTAGACTCACGAGTGGGAGTACAGAAGGCCATCAGGGCACAGAAGGGAAAAGGACCAGGAGAGCCATATTTAGGACACCTCTGACAGACTCTGGAAAAGCCTCCAAAATCCGCACTACGGCCCCCGGTTAACCCAGACTGTACCGTGTACCGATTTCACCTGGTGCAAGTAAAGAACTGTTTGAGCTGATCTGGTGTCTGGTCTACTTTCATCCATCGCCCGGGGGGCCTCTATAGCATCACAGAGGTGAGGACCACGACTCCCATCTTCTATCCTGCTGCCCTGAGGTGAACTTCCAAAGCTGCATTTCCATCACCTCAGCGGCTGGCCGCAGCACTGGTAGCCCTATTACAAGGTACCACAGGTGGAGTCAAGTTACAAAATCCACCATCATCATCACCCCCAGCCGCTATTGAGGGTCCAGGGCACGGAACCAGGAACCGACCAGCCTTGATCCCCACCGAAGTAACCACCTGTCCCGGTATCCGAGTACCCCTACCCTGTTGACCGACTGACTCCCACTCCAACACTACCTTCTCACCCCATCCCCTCTCTGTTGGGGTCCCTCAAGGCTCAGTCCTGGGATCCCTTCTTTTTTCCATCTATACCCTTGGCCTAGGACAACTCATAAAGTCCAATGGATTCCAGTACCACCTGTACGCTGATGACACTCAGATCTACCTCTCTGGCCCAGACGTCACCTCTCTGCGGTCCAGGATCCCAGAGTGTCTATCAGCCATGTCCTCCATTTTCTCCTCTCGCTTCCATAAACTAAATGTAGACAAACTGAACTCATCATCATTTACCCATCTTGCGCACCACCCTTACCTGATCTATCTATCATAATAAATTATATCACTCTTTTCCATGTACCTGAAGTCCGCTGCCTTGGAGTGATCCTTGACCCTGGTTGCCACAAACCGCCCTCGTGTTATGGGTTGCAGGGGACTGTTCACCAGTGTCTGGACGCATGTGTTACCTCCTGGGGGAATCTGCAGCCACCTGCCAGATGCAAGTGGTAGAAAAAAGTGTTCAAACTTCGGTGAGTTTTTCTATATATTTCTTAGTACCAATTCGGTGATTTTTTTCCCTGCCTTATCCTTCAGACCACACATTCAAGCTCTCGCCACCTCCTGCCGCTTCCAACTCAAAAATACCGTGTTTCCCCGAAAGTAAGACCCCCCGAAAGTAAGGCCGGGTAGGGGGGTGCCCAGGGGTTTCTAATGTAAGGCCCCCCCCGATTGTAAGGCCGCTTTCGGGGGGTCGCGTGGAAATGTAAGGCCGCCTATGGGGGGGGTCGCGGGCCCCTCTTTAGGTTGCCGCAGGCTTACCGTATATGCCGCCGTCCAGGCTCCTTCTGTCCCCCTGGTGCAGCCGCTGGTCCGGAGATCATGGGGTTAATCACAGCCTAACATGCTGTGCCCCACTGATCTCCGCCCAGCGCGACCTGTGATTGGCCGCCCAGCCCTGAGGAATCGTCACCCAGCACCGCAGAGGAAAAGAGGAAGTGATCCGGCGAAAAGAGGTACAGTACACGTGTGTACTGTAAACATGGGTGTGTGTGTGTGTGTGTGTGTGTGCAGTGTGTGTGTGTGTGTGTGTGCAGTGTGTGTGTGCACTGTGTGCGGCGCAATTGCGGCAAGGCCCCATGCAATGTATAGGACACTTGCGGTTCACTTGCGGCAAGTGCGGGTGAAAAAACCGCACTTGCCGCACAGCACTTGCGGCGCAATTGCGGCACGGCCCCATGCAATGTATAGTACACTTGCGGTTCACTTGCGACAAGTGCGGCAACCGCACTTGCCGCAAGTGAACCGCAAGTGTCCTATACATTGCATGGGGCCGTGCCGCAATTGCGCCGCAAGTGCTGTGCGGTAAGTGCGGCAAGTGCGGTTTTTTCACCCGCACTTGCCGCAAGTGAACCGCAAGTGTCCTATAAATTTTTTTTTTTTTTTTTTTTTCTAATGTAAGACCTCCCCCGAAAGTAAGACAGGGTGGGACTTTTGGAGGTAAATTTAATGTAAGACAGGGTCTTACTTTCGGGGAAACATGGTATTTCCAGAATCCGTCCCTTCCTCAACCTTCAATCTACTAAACTACTAGTTCATGCCCTCATCATCTCCTGCCTTGACTACTGCAACACCCTCCTCTGTGGCCTCCCTACTAACACCTTTGCACCTTTCCATCTGTCCTTAACTCTGCTGCCCGACTAATCCACCTTTCTCTTTGCTGTTCCTCTACTTCTACCCTCCGCAAATCCCTACACTGGCTCTCAATTCACCAGCGTATCCAATTTAAACTACTAACACTGACTTACAAAGCCTTTCCACAATTTGTCCCCCTCATATATCTCTGAACTAATCTCTTGATATCATCCAATTCTTAATCTTCAATCTTACCAAGACCTCCTCCTTTCCCCCACACTTGTACGTTCTTCATCTAACACCAGCAATACTTCACCTGAGCATCCGCCATCCTCTGGAATTCTGCACCTCAAAACAACCGACTGTCCCCTACACTCGCAACCTTCAAGCGGAACCTGAAAACCCATGTCTTCAGAGCAGCCTACAGCCTACAATGACCATGGAGCCACTTCACCACCACTGGACCTGGCGCTCCACCACCACCCACGCAGACCCAACCTACTGTTCCCCTTTCCATTGCTCTGTAGAACGTAAGCCCGCAAGGGCAGGGTCCTCTCTCCACTCTGTACCAGTCTGTCACTGTTAGTTTGTTCATTGTATTTTTAACTTGTTTTTATGTAACCCCTTCTCATGTACAGCACCATGGATTCAATGGTGTTCTATAAATAATAATAATAATAATAATAATAATAATAATAATAATAGTAATAATAGCGTGTCTCAACTGTAGAGACATGTGTGAAGATTCCAGAAGAAGAGATGTATGTTTCAGCTAAATTCTTGTAGATATGCACTATACAGTAGGAAAAAAAAGAAAATTCTGAAACAGAGCTGTGTATAGAAGATGTAAGCAAAATAGTCGACAAACACTACCTGGGGAAGAAGGGAGGGGTTACTGACATAAGAGCAACTACAGGGAAAGAGGGAGGAAAACCTTTAAAAAAAGGCAAACCTTATTGCATAGCAACACAACAGAAACAATACAATGACAATACAATATTGTATGTTTCCCAATTAATGAGTTATGGCACACATGGTTCCTTGTCCAATCTACCAATGTGTCCAAGACTCATTGCTAAAATTAACTGACCTGTATTCCAGCCTCCATTGCCTTACTGCACTGTACCAAATCATTTATGAGGGTGTTGTGAGGTCAGTGGAAAACCTGTAGCTGGATATCTGTTTTGTAGTCCAGTGTCATATGAATTTCTTCTGATGGTTTGTGTAGGCAACACCTTAAGTTTGGTATGTCATGTACAACTTGACTTGTAGTACAGAATGGATCAATCTTAGAACTAGAGGTACGTATATCTTTCTAAAGTGTTACAGGAGCAGTTTTTAAAAATAACAATGTCAGACCGCATGTTGCTCATGCTACTGTGAGTAGTGATGGGTGAACCCACCTATATTCAAGTTTTAGGGCCCCTACAGGACTTTATTTTTAAAGTTTGAGTTTGGGGCTGAATTTAACTTGAACTTGAGTCTGAACCCTGAACTCAGACTTTAAAGTTATGAGATGGGGCTGGGGGCTGTATAAAGAAAGAAGACTGTGATTAAACATAAGTGTTATACTTAATGACATCCAGCCTTTTGTACTCCTGGGGCCGCTCATTAACTTCCTGAGTATTCACTGCTGAGGGGTGAAAAAGACCATCACAACAACTGTTATTGGCTGTTGGAGTAACCAGGAAACAGCCCATGCATTCTAGCATGGTAGCTGCACAGACGCCCATTCTCTGTGATAGCGTCTGTTATTGGCTGTTGCGGCCCTCACCCATTGACCAACATCATCATAGTTTTGTAAAAATAAATAAATAATGTTAAAAAATGGCATAGCGCTACACTGTATATTTGATTGTTAGCACAAATAAAGCAGACAGCTACGGGCTGCCACACCCCAGCTGCCTGGCAACCAAAATGCAGGGAAGCCCTTTTTTTTAAGTTAGATAATTTGATAATTAAAAGAGAAAATTTGTGAGCTTCACCCTATTTTTGCCAGGCAATGTAAAACCAGGCAGCTTTGTGCTGGGATTCTCAGCATGGTAAGGCCCAAGCATTCTGGTCCCCCACGCTGAAAATCGCAACCCGCCACTGCCCCTAAAAATGGTGCATTATTTTGTAGCGCCAAATTCAGGTGCTTTACTCGGCTCTCCCAGCAGCCCTGGTGGCATTGTCACGCTGGGCAAAAAATGGGGCTTTAATTCGAATAAAACACAAAGATATGCCTGGTTGCCATGTTTATTAAACAACTTCCATGACCTGAGAGTGCTAACATGGCTGGTGGAATCTCCAAATTTATCTCACATGAAGCAAATCTGACTTGTCATTGAATGGCAACTGCGAAGGGAGCTATCAATGATGGACCTTGTTGTTTTGTGTTCCCAAGTGCATTCAGAGGGGCAGAACAGTCTTCAGACAACCAATAATAACCTCACTGATACGAGCCTAGGCATGTAGTTCTGCATTTAGAGCTCATAATTGATGCTGAATAAATCCAAGATGTTTCTAAACATTTTGTTTCTATTTTTTATCATTTGCATATCATTAAGACTGCTTTCACATCAGCGTTTTGCTGATTTTTGCAGCTGATCTGGAAGATGGCACCACATCTGCCGATTCGGCCGCCTAACGGCTGACTTGCGGCCTGGATCCGGCAAGCCTCATGCATTGTCTATGGGGCTTTGGGTCGGGTGCAGCAAGTGCGATTCTGCTGGATCCAGCAGATCATCGTTATTTTTTTCACCACTGCAAGTACTGGATTCGGCAGAACCGCACTTGCAACACCCGACCGCAATCCCTATAGACAATGCATGGGGCTTACAGGATCCAGGCCGCAAGTCGGCCATTGGATCTAAGGCTGGGGTTACACATAGAAATCCGTTTTTGGAAGTCCTTTTCATCACCAATCCGTTTTTTATAGGGTGCTTTTTGTGTCTCCTGCACTCCTGTACGTTTTTGGACTTAGTCATTTTTTCATTAAAAACGCATGTGCGTTAACGCATGCGCAAACGCAAGTGCCTATATATGCCATGCGTTAACGCATGCGTTTCCCATAGGGCCCCATGTTAAAAAAAAACGCATAAAAACGCATGCGTTTTTTAACTGATGCCAAAAACGCTGTTTACTGCGTTTTTGGCTCAAAAACGGACAGGGCAATGTTTTGAGCTCCAGAGAAAAACGCACAGGGTGTTTATTACACCCAATGCGTTTTTCTGTCAGTTTTTGGACTTAGAAAAAAAAATTAACAAAACTGAAGCCAAAAACGGACTGAGGGCTTATGTGTGACCCCAGCCTAACAGATGTAGCGCCGCAAGCATCAGCAAAACGCTGATGTAAAAGAAGCCTAACATGTATATTGATCTTATGATTTTCATACTTCCATGACTTTTCATTCTTGGTATTGCAAAAACTATAGACATTGCAATGTTCTGTCTAATTTTAATGATACAAAAGTTACAAAATCATAAAAATAAAGGCAAGCACAATAACTAAATACAAGAAAACACACATGCAATGTACAATCATACATATGCACCAATGCTAACACGCTTATTTATGTATGCTCATTGCATGCAGTCATTGGTTTACATGCATTTTAACCACATTCATTAAAAAAATAAGTCTTCAAAATTCCTGACATTTGATCCTAGTACACATTCTCTGTCTTTGGTCAGTTAGAATCCCTACCATAGTTCAAGAATGTAAGATGTCAAAATAATACTATTATTTCTTTAATTTTTTTTGCAGAGGCTCATAGGTATACATATACTTGTTTAACATTGTCTTTAAATTGTATACTTGTGAGGGGGTGGGGAAGGATGCCGATGAGTAAGGACTATAGGGGCCGTCACATGCGTCAATATCGCTGTCAATGTCGCTGTTGCACGTGACGTTGCAGTGATATTGACGCGTGTGACATGGTATATCAACCAGCAATAAATCGCTGGTTGATGGTCGCCAGGTTTTCGGACAGGCCCGAAAACCTGGCGATAGTCGCACGGTGGACACGCAACATCGCTGCGTGTGAGACCGGGAGTCGCGCAATCAGCCAGCTCCCAGCGCCTCTCAGGAAGCGCTGGGAGCTGGTATCCATGGTAAACTGCGGGTATCTAGCCAGCACGCACTGCCTAGATACCCGATGTATACCTTGGTTACCAGCCATGTGTGTATGTATACGTGTGTATGTGTGTACGTGCATGTGTGTATGTGTGTGTGCATGTATGTGTGCATGTGTGTGTGTATGTATACATGTGCATGTGTGTGTGCATGTATGTGCGTGTGTGTGCATGTATGTGCCTGTGTGTGAATGTTTGTGAATGTGTACATATGTGTCTGTTTATGTATGTGTGTGTGTGCATATGCCTGCACATATGTGTGCATTCATATGTGCATGTGTGTGCATATATATGCATATGCATGTATGTTCATGTGCGTGTATGTACATGTGTGTATGTGTGCACGTATGTCTATTCGCTTGTATGTGTATGAATGCATGTGTGTGCACGTATGTGCGTGTGTATGTATGTGTGTGTAAGTATGTGTGTGCATGTATGCATGTGTGTATGCATGTGCATGTGTATGTATGAGTTTATGTGTGTGAATATCTGTGAATGTGTATATGTATGCATATATGTGAATGCATGTGTGTATGTATATATGTGTATATGAATGTGTGTGTGTCTCCACCCACCTCTGCCCTAAGAAACTTTGGGTCTCAGTTTTGGGCCTGTGTGTGCAGAAGCAGATGGGGTGCGGTGCCATCTATAGCTACAAGAGGGCACCCGCACCCCATCTCCTCCTGGACACACAGACCCAAAATGGAGCTGCAGTTTCCAAGGGCAGAGATAGGTGCAGCAGGGGTGTCGGGAGGCAGAGGTGGGTGCAGTGGGGGTGTCAGGCAGTGGAGGTGGGTGCAGCAGGAATGTCAGGCGGTGGAGGTGGGTGCAGCGGGAGTGTTGGGTGTTGGCGGGAGTATGGCGGCGGTCGGCATATTGGGACATCCATCACTTGGGTATCCCAATATGGCTTCTGGCATACTTCTGGTTGGCGCAGTGGATTGTGGGATTTGGACCCATACAGATGGAAGTGGATGACGGACACAAGTAGGTGAGTATTATAATAGATGCCCTATTACTCAAGAAAAATAGCCACAAATGGGCCCGGCTAGTGTTTCCACTGGTCACAAGTGTGTACCATTCTCCATAGTGGGATGAACACATGTATTGTGCTTAAATTCATAAAAAAACATTTAACCCATTAGTATGCTTTTTTTTTTAGATGTTTCTTTGGACTATGAATGGAATCTGATGTACCTAGAATAAATTAATATACTAAGAAGTAAGATCAATCAACAGAATATGAAATACATATATGGATGCATAACACAGTGCATTTTCATCCTGTATGGTGTATGTCTGTTTCGCATTATAAGTAGTCTGTGATCTCATATAACCGGTTCTGATTACTCTTGGAAGCCGTTGAATAAGACAAGTATATTATGTACAAGGTATCCTTGATTTTATGTGTAAAAATCAAAGGAATATATTTTGCTTTCATTTTGGAGCTAACATCAATTGTTCTTCATAGCCGTATGTACAGATTCAGAAGTTCTTTGATATTGCATTACCTCGATCCCAAGGTCCATTGCTGACCTAAGCTTCTCTGATGCTGACTTAGAGGACCAATGTCCATGCAATATCAATGTAGCTATTGATTAGTGTATGTGTATTTGAAGATCAGTGCACTTGTCTAAATAAACCACAATTAAAAGTTTATAGTTTTGGTAAAAATGTTTTACTGTTGAAAACCATTTACAATAATGTTACCAATAGCAACACTTAATCACTTCATTCCTGATTATGTACTATCTCATGGAGTGGGTCAGGGACTTTAGAGTGGGCTCAGAAGCAGAACATGCTCCACACAGAGCAGAGGTCGGCTATATTGTATTATATGGTTGGCATCTGCCTGTAAAGGCAACTATACACCTGGCCAACGATGCTATTAACCTCTTAAATGCCATTATCAATCACTGGACTCCCATTGGACTCAACATGTTTACACTTGATACGATAGCTGGGCTTAGGCTGAATGCTCCTGTACTTGCCACACACAATTGGTGGCACCTGTGCAGCTGCTCAGGTGTCCGAGAGGTAAGGGGGCCATCTTCCACCACCAAAAAGGTGAAATGATGCATTATAATGAGCTATAAGCCTGTAGATGGCCCATATACTATTCTTGCACAGAACCCTCCTCTGTCTGTGTTCGCCTCTGATGGGATCTCTTCTGTGCCATCTGTGGCAGGTGTCATAGGAGACAATCAGTCATTTTACTCTATATTGCAAAACTTTTGTGCTGCTGTATATAGTACTACCTGTCAAATGATCGCAAATTTAATCTCCAAATATATTTAACTTGACAAGTTCACCGATGTTAATAAAAGATCAATTTGGGTTAGTAGGAGAGATAGAGAAGAAACCAAACAAACATGGCGCTGATGACTTTAGTACATCATACAATAAAGATATAAAGAGAGGGCAGTGGAAGCTCACCTTGGTGTGATATGTTAATATAAGCACAACACTATTGGAATACATAAGGTGGGGCAAATGTAGCCAATGTTCAGGTCCTTGTGTACCAATTCAACACACTCAGCCAAAAAGGAAACATAAGAATTGTTTTGCGATGAAGTCCACAGATAGAGGCGTAAATGGATCTCAAATTAAAGATGATAGTAGTCAGGAAAATGAGTAATCTTCTTTAGAAAATGAATATAAAATGTATGTTTCAACATACAATGTGTTTTGGGCCACAAAGTCCCTTTTTTCAAGTATACAGAGGCGAATCATGATGTTTTTGTGTACTTGAAAAAAATTACTTTAATACTCGAAACACATTGTATTTTGAAACTCTATATTTTATATTTATTTTAAAAGATTAGCACATGAGGGGTGATGTAAGCTGGAACCATGGGCCCTTTTTCTTGCAGAATGCATGCTGTGGGGTAGCTGGGTAGCTCATCTTGCCATGCTGTGTTTGGCACATGGTGCTGCACCTTTAACGCTAAGGACCCACAAAGAAATTTGCCATGATATGGAAGAAAGTCTAATCAAAATGTTAAAGGAGTTCTCTGGGACATTGCTATTGATGATCTACCCTTAGGTTAGGTCATCAATTTATGTTTGGTGGGACAAGACACTCAACATTTTCGCAGATCAACTGTTGTTGGTGTCACAGGAACTTCAGTTGCAGAGCTGCACAGCACATCTCCATGAACTGTATGGTGGCCACGGCTGGGTACTGCAAATATGCTCGCTTTTCAAAACAATAAGGCGCAGATATGTCATACCAGGCCTCAGCCACTATTCTGAAGACAGAGCTATGCTGTTCAGCTCCACAACTGAGTAGTCAACAGTGGTATGGGGAACAGCTGACTGCTGGAGTTGCCAGATGTCACTGCCCCCACCAATCAGACATTGATGACCTATCCTAGGTCATCAGTGTTAAATTCCAAGACAACTCCTTCAACTAAGAACTTTTTATGCAGTTTTGTCAATTTTTGCTTCGCCCCAATAGATCAATTTGTAATTTTGAATGTATGGTCAATGTCTTTTTCTACCATTATGTTGCAAATAGAATATATTCTCTCCCATTTTCCTTTCAACTGAAACATATTATCATTAAAAATGCAAACAGCCTGTTAACTCTAGGGCTACTTGTTGGTAGTAACAATCCTAATAGTCAAAACAGTCAATATCGACCTTTTAAAAAGTCTTGCTACATGGCTTAAGATGTACAAGGAAGCCAGAACGTCTGTTAAGGAATGAAGGCCCTGGCTTGGCTGTATATCTGAAGCCATGTGGCATGGCTCTGAATTATTACATCAACATGGTTGCACAATAGTCCCAGCTCTCTTCCCATGTGCAAAGGCTGTTTATATATGTAATTTCTCAGGGAAGACTTACATGGCCTATAAGTCTCTCTATACCAAGAAGAAATGTTGACTGTATTCTGACAACATTTTATTCTCCGCATTTTTATCAAAACTGTTGAAACCATAAGTAAATATATAACAATATTTGAGAGGCAGAATAGCGGGGCACCGATCACTCAGAACCAAAGTAGCGGTATCAGCAGTGTCCACTGCAGCAGAACCGGGGGTGCACAGTCTTATAACAGCCTGAAGGTAAAATGACATTGAATAAAGAGGCACTCACCTGGTGATAGTTGTTCCTCAATGGACGACTTTAATCAGCATTAGGGTACAGGGTGCTGGCGAGTGGGTGTCGGAGGTGCAGACAATGGCACCGTTTCGGTACAACTGATCCTTTGGCTGGTCTTGGCTCAAAAACCATATGTAAATATATGACACATTTCCTCTACAGTATATATTTTATATCTAATAGCTTTAATAACACAATGAATCAATTGCAGCCCACTATGAATATTGGCTTTACTCTGCTACAATTCCAGTTCTTGCTCTCCTAATTTGTTCTTTTTCTGGATAAGTATTTTAATGATTCATATCTGATTAAAATATTTTGATGGAACTGGCACATGGATTTCACTGAACAGCAAGCTTCATAAAAAGTGCAGTCACTGTTTATGATTACACTCGAAGAAAACACAACGACAATCTGTGCCTTGGCTATCCCATGAGCCAGGAATATGTATGCGATAGAATAAAAAGAATGACACAAGTCCACAGCTTTGTAGTTTAGGGAATATATGAGTCAGTGGTCATAACAGTCTAATTACATTTTAGTCCGCTTGATTGGGATGCAGCTACTGTATAACTGTGAAATGTGAACAATTATTATATGGCCGATTTAAAGACTATACGAGCTACATGGTTGATGTAGAGAAAATAAAACTAAGTAATGAAATGTGACAGCCGATCGGGCTGTCTGCTCATTTACGTGGTCTTTTTTAAAAGCTTTGTGACCAATAAAAGAATTAGAAAATAGCTAAAAGTCAAACTGCAGGGTGTACAGAATTTACTATGGAAAGGTGTAAAGTATTTTATTTGAAGCTGTTTTTGGGTTTATAGGTTGCTTGCTTAAATCAAATATGCACATGTACAACATGAGTTAATTTTCTCACGTAGCAGAACCAAGGGCAGTATGTTCACTGAAATATCAGGAACAAAAGGGAGTTGGAAAATAAAGTTACCCACCACGGATCCTCCATTATTCATTTGGTTTAGCCTAATAGAAATGCTTTATTTTGTGGATACCAAGACTTTATCTTCTACAAGGTCTGGTAAAACAGCCATTCTCCTTTTGGAGCGTATTCTGTCAGCTGACAGCGAGGAGACTTAAAGCCACAAAGCTCCTCTGGGAAATATGCAAATTGTCACTTCAGTGAGGAAGTAGACAAACTCTAGTGCCACCTAATAAAGGTAGCAATCCTAAAAGTCATAATTGACTCTTTAACAAGTCTTTTAATATGACTTAGGATTTGTGCTCAAACTGCAGACACTGCGTTTCAGGGTGATTGTTCCTCATCAGTGCAGTGTGTGGGAAATCTGATAAGGCTGTATGAGTGACTAAGACGAGGTCTGGGGGAATAGCTATTCTCCTTGTGGAGAGTATTCTGCCAGTCGCAGTGAGGAGACTTAAAGCCACAATGCTCCTCTGGGAAATTGCATATGCAAATTATCACTTCAGTGAGGAAGTAAATAAACTCTAGTGCCACCTAATAAAGGCAGCAATCCTAAAAGTCATAATTGACTCTTTAACAAGACTTTTAATATGACTCAAGATTTGTGCCAGATCAGAAGCCCAAACTACAGAAGCTTCCTTTTGGGGTGATTGCTTGTTAAAGAGTCAATTATGACTTTTAAGATTGCTACCTTTATTAGGTGGCATTAGAGTTTGTTCACTTCATCACTGAAGTGACAATTTGCATATTCTCTCCAAGACATTCTCGTAAATTGAGATGAGCAAAGGAAAGCCCATGGACTAGAGTGGTGCTACTGTGGCACCCCAGGGTCCATTTGCCACAATACTGCGCTTGGAAGCAAGAAAAGGTACCCACATTAGGTGAAACACACACACAACACCTTCCCAACTCCAGGCTAGCAGGGGGAGCTCAAAAACCTGAGTTCAGGGCAGGTCCCCTATAAATTCTGGTCTCGGGGTGGGGTTAGGCAGTTCACTTCCTAGGAGGACTGTAGAAGACATCCTACGAACGGGGGCTGTGCTAGGCTCGTCCTAGGACAGTAACTAGCCAGTGTGAGGGACCCGAAGGTGAGGGTCTGAGGAAGTGGAGGAGTTGGTGTGGGGAGTAGAGCCAGTGCAAGCTCGCCCCAGCACCGAGCGCAGGACGAACACTGGAGTCTGAGGTTGCAAGGGACTTTGCCCAGCAACCAACACCAGAGGGCGGGTGATTTCAAGTTGCTCCCCACCAAAAGGCCAGGAGACACAGCCGCACCAAAGAGCCCAGAGAAACGTAGTGAAAAGAAAGTAATGTAACAAGGGCTCAAGCTGCCTGTCATATGGGCCAGGACAGTACGAGAGAGGAGTGGGTCACAGCATAGCTTCAAGCAGCCAGGGCCCATTGAGAACAGAGCATTAGGGAGGCCTCAGAACTCACCAGGTGTGGAGAACCTCGACTTGCTTACAGGCTCCGGGCCCCTAACATCGCTTGTGGACAGTGACCTGGACAAACCTGCTGCTTTCTTCAGTGAAGGTAAAGGAGACTGTCACCCCTGTGTCTGTTGGTTATTTCGTACACTAAGTCCTGCACCCTCAACGAATCTATCACCTCTATAGACTTTACGATTGCCCTGGGGACCCGCTCTTCCTGTCGAGAGCTAAGCCATCCTCTCTGATACTCCCATCATCCCCAGAGGTCCCAAATGCAGGAGCGGCTATACTGGCCACATTGCACGGTTGGCGTCACAACAAAAACTCTTTTATTTTACTTTTATTTTTATTTTCATCCCTTTTTCAACTTCCCCTTTTTACTGATAGCCCAACAAGGGGATCACGGACTGGGTCACGCCACCGTGACATCCTACAGCCCCGACGACATCGGGAGGGCCCGGTTCCGAGTACCCCACGGTCCTCGCCGGGGAGAGTCACTGTTTCTGGAAAATAAGACTTACATTATTCTACTCTAAGAAATCTCTGTAAAGGCAATCTGTCTTGTAAAAAAATTGCTATTAACCTGAAGGTATGGTGTTAACCTGCAGGTGAATAGAGTTCTGACACAGTGCGGGCACCGCACTGAGAGCTCTCCTCCTGGGGAGAAATTAACTTTATTCCTACTTATAGTCCTGGACTTTTAGTTATCATTCAGTGAATAGTGAGCGGCAGCTGTAACCATGTCCCTGGCACTGAATAACACCTGTCAATCAGTGCTAGGGACGTGGTTAGAGTGTCCTTCCCTATGTACAGAGCAATGACTAAAACTGTGCCAGAGGTGCCTGAAAGCTGAGACTGTCATGACTCGGAGGAATAAAATTAATCTCCTCCAAGCACTGGGGCTCTCATTACAGTGCCTGCATGGTGTCAGAACACCATTAACCTGCAGATTAACCTCCATATCTACTCGTGTATTTCCTTTTTTTCATGATCTTTGCCTTTAAAGAATTATCTTCAAGTTGTCCCTTGAGCAGCACACAGCTTTCCAGTCTCCTTACTTACTGGTTTTTGGCAAAGTGGATACTGCCTTGAGCAACAGTTCTAGTGAGAAGCAGAAGTGTAGTATTAGTAGAACTATAAAGCTTAACACAAGTTCTACTGTAGCACATCCAGCTATCCGTGGTTTGTTCTGGAGTATAAACTGCTATGACTTTATTTTCAGGCAGAGGTAACAGTGCAATTTAATAAACACATAGATCCAGACAGAATTGTGGCTAGAAAATTTGTTTGGGAGTGGCTAAGGAATAGAGACAGAAAGAGCTTCCTTCTAGAAGCTGAGGTAGGGTCCAGTATATGACAAAGACAGACTGAGGGTCCCCAGAGATGCTTAACATAGGTGTCTTTACACAGAGAAAGGACCAATAAAGAGGATAGCGAGATCCAGAGAATAGAGTTAAAAAGTGGTCTATGGTAGTTGAGCCATAGGACTGATCGGAGGAATAAGTGACTGAGTAAGGGCCCTTTCACATCAGCGTTTTTCGTAATTCGCGGCAGATGCGGTGAAAAAACCGCATCTGCCGCGTTTGCTGCATAACCGTTCCACTTGCGGCGCGGTTGCGGTTTTTTTCTATGCAAAGTATAGGCGTACTTGCGGCAGGTGTGGCAAGTGCGGTTTTGCACTTGCGGCAGGTGCGGCCGCGAAAAAAACCGCAGTAAGCCGCGGTTTTTTTTCGCGGCCGCACCTGCCACAAGTGCAAAACCGCACTTGCCGCACCTGCCGCAAGTACGCCTATACTTTGCATAGAAAAAACCGCAACCGCGCCGCAAGTGGAATGGTTATGCGGCAAATGCGGCAGATGCGGTTTTTTCACCGCATCTGCCGCGAATTACGAAAAACGCTGATGTGAAAGCACCCTAAGGCAGGTTCTTAAGTATAAAGCTCAGCAGCAAGCCCCTAAGCAGTTTACAACTCTTAAAGGTAACGGGCGAGGACAGTATAAAAAGTGAGATGAAGTGAGTGCACGGGATGGAAGTCCCCCTAAGTGTCTGAGAGATTGAAACTAAAGTCCAGCCATATTGGAAGCACCTCTCCTTTACAAGGAAAACAGGACATGAGATTGCAGGTGGAGAGGAACAATTTTCATGGGTTATACTATGATGTTGAGCTGGAAGGTGGTGAAACAAAGGACTGGTAAGGACATGACTAAGTAAACTGATGGAGTAAAGAGAATGTTGATTGAGACACTCTATACACATGAAATATTCTAGAAAATATATGCTACTGTCTAATATACAATGTTGTATTCAAGTTTCTGTTGAGTAAAATTATATTTTTAAAGAATTTGTGGTCTCCTTTGATGTAATTTTTGATATCTTGGCCAGCCAAAGCCATTGGTATCTTGCATCCTGCAAAGGCATATTGCCTCCATAATGCAAGTTCACACAAACAAACAGGATGACCTCTTCATGTAGCCTGCGCGAGCACAGAAGACACAGATCTTGCACATGACTACTGCCTCGCACCATGCTAAACACATTTATGCCGCATAATTTTATGCACAGGGGTCTCTCATAACCCAAAGTATAATAAATGTAGAATATAAAAAATTTGAGAATTCATTTCCACTCAAATAAATGTATTCATCTTTAGTGCTTTCTGTTTAATTATAACTGCTGATTACAAATGCCAGTCCGGTTGTTTGTTCCTGTTGATGCGTAGGCCTGTTTAGTTTATAACTGACGATCAGGGCGCAATTGAGATATTAAGTATATCGATAAGTATGTAATAGGACAAGTAAGTACATATCAAGACAATTTTTTCACTTGACAACCACTTTAAAATAATTGCATGATTTAATTTATAAGTGATCAGGTGATGTTCTCTACTGTACATAGATATGCAAATACAACAAAACATATAAGGCTGTATTTCCACCATGTCTTTGCCTAATGTGAATTAAAAACATATACAAATAGTGTACAGCACCAAAAGGCTTTTGCTATAAAGAAAGAGAGAAAAGAAAGAAAGAAAGAAAAGAAAGAAAGAAAGAAAGAAAGAAAGAAAGAAAGAAAGAAAGAAAGAAAGAAAAGAAAGAAAGAAAGAAAGAAAAAAAATACAGATGCCGAATGTAGATACAAGAAATACATAGCTTTAAGTTTGGAAACAATTACTGTACATCAATACATCTGATCCAGTATATATCATAACTAGGCAAATAAATTGGAAGTACATCTGGATAGTTGTTTTATTTATTTATCTTTTTTTTGTGGGGTTGTTGTTTTTTTTTTTTATTGGATTTTTTGAACATAACATTGGTTAGCATAACATAGCATAGGATATAATATCCACAATGACACTGTAGATTACCAAGAGTACATATACAAATCCTCCTTGTTAGGCAACATGTCCGCGTAGTATTTAAAATAGTATATAGATACATAAATAGATCTCAGTCAACGCCTTGTAAAACAAATTCTGAGGAAATAATGAGAGAAAGAAGAGACAGGCTGAATGCCTAGAAGGGTAATAGGGGAAGGAAGAGAATCTCTTTTACTGTATTTTGCATAGTCAAGTGTGTCGTTCTTTGGTAATATATGCTGTATCTTTAACAGACATTATACATCTGTAAGGGTGCGTGCACACGGTCCCGAGGAGCTGCGTGTTGAAGGCAGCTCCTCCGGACCTGAGTGAAGCCGCGGGTGGCTGCAGGGAGACCGCAGCCGCCTGTACTCATCATGTGCGGTGTTTGCAGATCGGCTTCTCCCTGCAGTCACCCGATGTGAGCCGCTTCAGACTCCGCAGCATGAAATAAACATGCTGCGTAGGAGCGGACTCCCGGCAACCCGCACCGCAGCTCCAAACACGCTGCGGGCGGGTTACGCATAGTGAGGATAGGATTTCTTGAAATCCCATCCACTATGCTAGTACTGTATTACGGAGCGTTTTGGACGCAGCGGCAAGATGCTGCGTCCAAAACGCTGCGTACACTGATCGTGCACACGCACCCTAATAGTTCCCAAGGTCCCTAACGTCCCGCTCAGATCCTCCAGACAATACCATTCTGTGTGGCAGAAGGGACGGATTATTCTTGATAGTTTGTGAGAGGTATATAAACCAATGAATGTTTTCCACAGCGGAAATACTTTCCCTGCAGATTTTTCCTTACTCCTTTCTGCCTCAATTCAATTCCCAGTACGTGTTTCATCTGGGATATTATCAGCACCATCGATAGGATGCTTGGTTTAGGCCAGTAAACTGTGTAGGGCTACAACTAAGAATGTGTGAATGTTTTTAGGGATCTTTGCTTTAACTCCTGTGGGTTGAGTCTACGGGGATCATAAGTTATGAAAGCACATGCCTTGTGGTGTTTGTGGGAGTAGAATTCAACAGCATGATCAAACCTGTTCCCCAACCTGTGTCCATTACTCTAATTGCCCTGCACTCCCACACTCCGTGCCAGAGATTCGTTGAATGCGTTCCGCACTTAGGGCACGCTGTGATCCTGTCAGGTAATCTAGGAGAGGATGGAATATTGAAACCATATAATGCTGTGTGCATGAGCTTGAAATAGGTCTCCCTCCATCTTTCGCAAAGAATGGATTTTTTGACCTGTTCCCACCCATGTAGAATTATCCTGCAATATCTTTATCCTCAGTCCATTTTTCTTAAACCGCTTGTTCTGCTTTAACTTAAGGAATTCATGTCTTACAGTATTGTATATTGAGGATATGCTCGCATTCTGGATGTTCAAATCTACTCCATTATCTAGATTGTGTAGTCCACTTCATTAAATAACCTGCGAAGTCTAGATAAGCAAAAAGAATGGACTTGCATGACCTGTAGAAAGTGTCTGCTTTCTATATGGAATTTGTCCATGATTTCTTGTGGGCTCAGCCATCGTTTAACGTTTATCCTCCGTATGCATCATATCCCCTGCTTCCTCAAGCTATCACCTGCGTGTCTTATCGCTTTTTTAATTTCCGTTCCCTGGGGAAATTCCGGGTGACCAAATATTGGCATATGTTCAGAGATCTGGAAGGGAAGGCCAAATGTATATTATATATTGCAGAAGTGAAATTAAGTAAAAGCAAGGGTTAAAAATAAAAAAATATGTATTCTCACCTTTCCAGAGATTCCCCCAACGCCTCCGTCAAGCTCACGGTGGCTGAAGACCTGGCTGGGTTGGCTACCCGATCTGCATCATCGGTCACATGACCTGTTACTGCGGTAACCGTTCATGTGAACCGATCAGCTGATCGGGTGGCCAAGCAACCCCAGGTCCTGTTCTGGGAGCTAGATGCCGTCATTGGGGATCGCAGGACAGGTGAGAATACATATTTTTTATTTTTAACCCTTGCTTTTACTTAATGTTACTTGAAAGTGAAATTAGACAGCACATAGCAGTTTTATTTTACTGAGCATGCTACGTAACACAAAGCAATCCATTTGCTGAAGTGGAGACATAAATGGAGTCAGCATCAAGTCCTCTGCCATTGCGGTCTGGCCTTTCTCCTGAGATTATCTGTTCTTATGTTTCTTGGCAGCTATGGAAATATGTTGTGCTGCAGTACGCAGCATGCACTTCCAGTTATTTTTTTTTTGTGTTTTCATTTTTTTTTGTCCAGTAGGTGGCAGCAGAGCTTCTCCATGTCTCAGTTCACTATGCCGACCACCAGATATTACCAGTTCTCCTTTTGAGCTGGCACCAAGACAAATGACCAGTCGTATGTGCTTAAACCCCCTCCCAGGAGCTCTGTATCGTTGCTGGAGAGACTGTTTTCTCTCTGCTTTGTCTGATCGCAACCCAACTTTTAGTGGCCCCTTTTCAGGACAGGAGTCACCGGGAAACTGGAGAGCAGAATCTGCCCTGACCTCTGATAAGTAGATCTCCCCTGGAGTTTCTGTGAGGCAGGGAAGGGGGGTTCTATGTGCAGCTTGTAGGATTATACCTTTAGTTGCAGTGTTTTTTTGCCGTGTGAATAGCAGCCAGTGCAGCCCTTGGGTGTACACACGATTAGCAGGCCTCAATAAAGATAGGAAAAAAGAAAGAGTAAAATGAACAAAGAAATAAAGGAAGAAATACAGAAAGTAAAGGCAGAAAAAAAAAATAAGAGAAAGAAAAGAAAGAAGGAAAGAAAAAAAAAGAATGAGAGAAAGAAACAGAAATGATAAAAGAAAAAGAAAGAAAGAAAAGAGGAAAGGAAAGAAAGAAGGAAGGAAAAAGAAAAAAGAATCAGAGAATGTAAAATGGAAAGAAAGAGAAATAGAAAAGAATTGAGAAAGAATGAAATATGAATTGAAAATGAGGAAAGATAAAAATGAGAAAGAAAGAGGGAAAGAAAGAAATACAAAAGAAAGAAGAGAAAGAAAAGAAAAAAGGGAGAAATAGAGAATGAATGATAAAAGAACAAAGAAAGAAAGAAAGAAAGAAAGAAAGAAAGAAAGAAAGAAAGAAAAGAAAGAAAGAAAGAAAGAAAGAAAGAAAGAAAGAGACAGAAAAAAATGAAAAAAGAAAGAAGAAAGAGAGAAAAAGAAAGAAAGAAAGAAAGAAGAAGAAGAAAGAAAGAAAGAAAAAGAAAGAAAGAAGGAAAGAAAAGAATGAAAGATAAAGAGAAAAAACACTATAGTACAATTACTTCTGAGCTGAACTGTCAAGCCCTGGGAGTCACTGCTGACTGGACCGTTGGACATTCACTCTTATTTTAATCTTTGCTGACGTCTTCATGTACTATGCGGCTTCTCTTGTCATTCTTTATATCCTAATGGTCATCCAATAAGAGAACTTGAATGAAATGTCCAAAATCAAATTAATTTATACAACAATCTGATTAAACTTACTCTGACTCATGTCACAAATCATTGGGAAATGATAGAAGCTGCACAAATTTCTATAATTTGTTCTGATCACCTAATCACCTGTCAAGAAAAAGGATGAGATTCTGAAATATAAAACTGAATTGATTTTTTAACATCTGCGCATTACACCTTAATGCCCATTTAGACCATTAATAATGGCCATTTATGGGAACACTCATTCCCAATCATTGGCTTGGTGAAGCAGGCCGCCAATTAGCCAGTTAGTGAGAAAAATGCTTGTTTGTTGGGTGCGATGGTTTGTAAGGTTGTTTAACAATCATCATGATCGGCAGCACTTAAATCTGTGTAAACAGGTGACATGCTGCTGACAGTATGATATTCTGAGCCCACCGAATGATTGGATATTAATGACTGTTCTGTGCACATAGAATTCTTGTCGGGCTGTCTAAACGGGCTAGTAAAGGACCGCCATTGAAGCGCATTGGAATTAATGTAGCTAATCATCAGGTGTGAATGCACCAGTAGTAAATATAATATTAAGCTATATAGGACAGAGGGACAATTTTACAGCAATGTCCCAAGCAGCGAAGTGATTAGAGAGAAATGTCTAATTATAAACCTTTTCTCACTCAGAATCAATAATATTCATAAGGATCTTTGGATCTTCCTCCATGCCCCACAGTCACAGATACATGCCATATCCAATTTTCCATTTAACTGGTGAAGTAATCTCGTGAAGGATTTATGAATAAGGAAATAATATGAATACTGTCACTACTACTACTTATTAATACACTTACCCTTCAGTTACCATAGGTTCTAGATGCTAATCCTCTAGTAAGTCCAACAATTCTATGTTCTGCTGCCTTTTCAATATCCTGCTGGTTCATTGTTACTGTTTTTCTTCTTAGGACCAAGGAATTAAACATTGACTATACCTTTTTTAGGGATTTACTAATTCCTAGTATGAAATCACACTTCATCTAGTAGATCTACAACTGCCAGGACTCACTAGACTTATATACAGTTATTAACATTCCTCCAGTGGGGAAGGAGGCAGAGCAGTGACTTTATAAGGCTTATCCATAGTTGTTCACCATTGCTCTCTTCTGTATCAAAAGTAGAAGGTGTTGATGCATGCTGCCAATATGCATGTGTGAATGGCAGGTAACTAATGAACAGGACAATTGTTTGATATCAGATGATTATGTATCTAGGCATGTGTGTTGGGTCATTACTATGATTGAGTGGACCTTTGGAAGTTCAGGTTCTGTGGGTTCAGATGGGATTTAGATAAAGTTCTTTTCTGAAGTCAGTGATTGGGCAGTTCAGCTCTCTGCCCACATACAGCCAGCTATAGACAAAGCACTTCTGGGGTATGGAGGGTGGGATTTTATTTATTTTTTTTGTACACACTACATGCAATAACGTTGAATTTTCCCCCAGTGCAAACCATTCAAACAGTGCAAGCAGCTTGCCCTGGGCCAAGCACCTAGCGTAGCCAAGCACAGCGATGCTCGCTCCAGTGGATTGCATATGTAAAGCACCGGAATTAATTTTGAACTTGAACGCTGGTGTTTTTGTAAAGTTTGAACATCAAACTTTAAAGTTTGGATTCACTCATCTCTAATCGTTACATCAAAGAGACTGATCACTTCCTAAGCAGAAGTAAGGCTAAGGTCACACTTGCCAAATTCTAAGTCCCCTGCGTTGTTTGCAGAGAACTTAGAATTTTTTTCTCCCTTCGCAGACTTCATGCAGGCTGCAGAGCGGAGAACGTGGCCCCAAGCAACCCGCTGTGTTCCCTGGATACCAGCTACACAGCGGGCTGCGGGGAGTGCAATTTGCACCATGCACAGGGAAACGCAGCATGATGCGTTTCCCTGTACATGGTGCAAATCGCACTCCCTGCAGCCCGCTGTGTAGCTAGTGACGAGGGAACACAGAGGGTTGCTATTGGCCGCGTTCTCCCGTTACGCAGTCTGTATTCAGGCTTCAGCTCGGGAAAAGATTCTAAGTTTTTAGCGCTTGCGTCAGCTGTAAGGGCTGATGTACGTGTGACCCTAGCCTTATACTATATATCAATAGCGGGTCAGGTTACCTCCTGCTCAAACCAATGGTTCTCATACAGGTCAGGTCAAATTTTGCACGACTTTCTGTTTTTGTTAGTCTAGACAACTAGGTCTTTTTAACATTTGAGTTTATTAAAAGTTATATTTTAACTTCTCTTTTTTATCTATGCTATTGTTATCCTAGCCTTATACTATTCTCCAAATCAAATGTTGAAAAAAAATCTTGTTTTCCCTATGCTAATTAGGGTTATGACTTGTCGAAGGGGCATTAGTTCCCCCAACTAAATGGTCTACTTAACATGTTGTTCCATCCCTATGGACGTAATATCATGCTTTACACCCTGCTACATAACCGGCATCTGTATACAAAGCTGTGCATCCATGTGGCTTTGTAAATCACAGCACTGAACTTCTGAAGCTGGGTGTATGCACTCTGGTTTCAGAAAGGCTTAATGCTCATAATCAGAAATCGTCCGCACTTTAGAGAGGCATAGTGCGCATGACTGGAAGTGTGGACTACTTTTGATCATGCACAGTGAACCTCTCTGAAGCCATGGTGCATACACCCAGTGTCAGAGAAGCTCAGTACTGAGCTATAGAAAGCCACATGTATGCACTGCTTTGTATAGAGATGTCAATGATACCGCAGAGTGTAAAGCATTTTATCACGACTATGTCCCGACCCTGACTAGTCGGAGGAGCTGATGCCCACTTGATTAGTCAAAACCCTAATTAGCATAGCAAAAATGAGCAATATAAATAATTTTTTTCAACTTTAGATTTGAAGAATAGCATTAGACAAGGATGGTTAGCCAAGGAATTTTGTCCCACACGTTGCCTGCCGGCAGTTTAGAGGGTTTAGAGGACCCGGTAGGTTCCCTATAAGCTTCTACCATCTACTGGCCTGAACTTGACAGCCTTAGACCAAGTTCAATTGACCGTATTTTAGGTCCTATTGCTATCTGAAAAACATCGGATTGCACTCGGACCAATGCTGTTCAATGAACCAGTGCAAATGATTGATTTCAAATGGTCAAAGGAAAAATGTTACCTCATGCACGATTTGACTCCATTAATCGGATCACACTCACCCCTTCAAGTCTATGGGAGGAGGAGATAAAAAATCGGTTGCCACAGTATGGCTAGGGTCACAATAACGTTAAAGGGGTGTTGCATTAAAAATATAGGTTTTGTCAGCCTTAACGCAGTGCTACAGCCATGGCAGCGCCGCGTTAATGCTGCCAATGCTTACCTATGGTGACGCGGCCCCTAGTGCGGCTCAAACGCCGGCATCTGAATGAAATCTCAAGCTTTTTCCTGACAAGAGAAAAGACGCTTTCAACATTGTCTTTTCTCACGTTAGGAAAAAGCTTGAGATTTCATTACATTACTCGTACATTAATGCTATAGACATAGCTGCTATAATTTACACGGGCACATCTTCCTAGCAGAGATGTATTATAAGTGGAAATGAGGGTGTCTAACAGCAGGACACCCCTATTTTAGGATAAAGGCTGCATAGATGGATAGATAGATAGATAGATAGATAGATAGATTAAATAGATATATATATATTTATTTATATATATACTGTACAGACCAAAATTTTGGACACACCTTCTCATTCACAGATTTTTTTGTATTTTCATGACTATGAAAATTGTAGATTCACATTGAAGGCATCAAAACTATGAATTAACACATGTGGAATTATATACTTAACAAAAAAGTGTGAAACAACTGAAAATATGTCTTATATTGTAGGTTCTTCAAAGTAGCCACCTTTTGCTTTGATTACTGCTTTGCACACTCTTGGCATTCTCTTGATGAGCTTCAAGAGGTAGTCACCGGAAATGGTTTTCACTTCACAGGTGTGCCCTGTCAGGTTTAATAAGTGGGATTTCTTGCCTTATAAATGGGGTTGGGACCATCAGTTGTGTTGTGCAGAAGTCAGGTGGATACACAGCTGATAGTCCTACTGAATAGACTGTTAGAATTTGTATTATGGCAAGAAAAAAGCAGCTAAGTAAAGAAAAAACGAGTGGTCATCATTACTTTAAGAAATGGTGGTCAGTCAGTCTGAAAAATTGGGAAAACTCTGAAAGTGTCCTCAAGTGCAGTTGCAAAAACCATCAAGTGCTACAAAGAAACTGGCTCATATGAGGACCGCCCAAGGAAAGGAAGACCAAGAGTCTCCTCTGCTGCGGAGGATAAGTTCATCCAAGTCACCAGCCTCAGAAATCGCAGGTTAACAGCAGCTCAGATTAGAGACCAGGTCAATGCCACACAGAGTTCTAGCAGCAGACACATCTCTACAACAATTGTTAAGAGGAGACTTTGTGCAGCAGGCCTTCATGGTAAAATAGCTGCTAGGAAACCACTGCTAAGGGCAGGCAACAAGCAGAAGAGACTTGTTTGGGCTAAAGAACACAAGGAATGGACATTAGACCAGTGGAAATCTGTGCTTTGGTCTGATGAATCCAAATTTGAGATCTTTGGTTCCAACCACCGTGTGTTTGTGCGACGCAGAAAAGGCGAATGAATGGACTCTACATGTCTGGTTCCCACCGTGAAGCATGGAGGAGGAGGTGTGATGTTGTCGGGGTGCTCTGCTGCTTTCAAGCTCATCAAGAGAATGCCAAGAGTGTGCATATAGTAATCACAGCAAAAGCTGGCTACTTTGAAGAACCTAGAATATAAGACATATTTTCAGTTGTTTCACACTTTTTTGTTAAGTATATAATTCCACGTGTTAATTCATAGTTTTGATGCCTTCAGTGTGAATCTACTATTTTCATAGTCATGAAAATACAGAAAATCTTTGAATGAGAAGCTGTGTCCAAACTTTTGGTCTGTACTGTATATATATATATATATATATATATATACATATATCACAATGTATGCATTACAGTCAGAATCTTGCATGCATGAGCAATCCCCGTACATCTCACCCCCACGTTCAGCACTTATCTACGTAATTTTAATGCAGTGATTCTTATAAAAATCTAAATGTACCCTATTAACTTGGCTTTTCACATACTGCTCATTACTGCGACCCACTAGAGAATGTTAAATCATTGTGCTAAGTGCTAGGTGTGCATAGTCATAAATATTCTATCCATTAGATTTGATCACTATCTGACCTGCATTAAAAATCCCAGTAATGATTTGATCTTTGTAATCTAATGCAATGCTATTTGGTCACTACCTCTGTATTAGCGCCATTTATGTGACATCATTAATTCATATCAGAGCAAAGCATTCTAAATGTCCGAGGCTCAGTCTACTTCCTAGCTTCATTCTTCTTCCTTCCTAGTGATTTCAGAGCCCTCTTTTTGGCTGTGGACATGTTCAGGATAAATGAACCAGTGTGTAACACTATCTGGGGATGAGATCCTTCACTGAACACAAGAACACTCAATATACTAAGGTGACAGTGTAAGAAAAACACAGTCCTGAAGTTCGATTATTTTGTAAAAACATGTTGCACTTATCTTTTAATTAAAGTTGCAAGATATTTTGTAAGCTTAATTGAGAGCCTTTTATATGCTGACACAGCTACTCTTGCAAATGGCACAAAATAACATTTGAGACAAATGGAAAGTGCAATGCAGACAAATAAAATGCCGGAACGTTTCCTAGCCCAGCCGGCCCCGTCAGGATGGTGAGTCCAGATGTTCTCAGAGGGTCATGTTATTACCAGGTTTTGTAGCTTTCAGATGGTCACTGCAATTCCCCACTGAGTTTTAGCCTTCTGCAAAATGGCTTTAATTTGCATGTTAAAAGCGGGGAGAGCTACTTTTATAGGTTCCTGTTCAGCAATTCTTTGCACTTAACCCCACAAGTAAAATCACTCCCTACAGATGGTGTACTGGCGCTGCATGAGAAGCTTCATCTGCCATGTCTCTGGATTTATTTGCTGTAGACCAAATTACTGTGTGCCATCAGACCTCAGTATTTGTGCTGCCATTAAGAAAGACAAAAACAAAGCGATATATGAAACGTTTTCCTGCTCATCTGGACATCTGGCTGGTGGTCATGCCTTTTTCTGATTATGTTATGTGATGTTATTGATTTATAAACACACATGGCCATAGTTGGAAAATTAGTTCTCTGCATGCAAGGAAGTCAAGCCATAGGCTACAGAAAAGAAATCCGAGGCTCATCCTTCCTTCGTAATCAAATATTTGGTATTAATTATTTGGATCTGGGGGAGGATGTCTCTGATGTCTCTTCCCCTTCAGGGAATAGCTGGTGTTTGAGACCAGCAGATGACAATGATGTTTCCAGTCCGAAGTCTCGAGAAGGAGGTAGACCACTTAGGGCTAATTACTACAGCAGTATTGATAGGTGGTTACGAGCTTAAAGCTGCCATATTAGCTTCACTAGAAGATATTGACAACCTCCCGACACTATACAATTTATGCTGCCTGAGTAAAGTATTCCTTCATATTTATTGCTGCAGTAATCCATTATCTGCCCAAAAATATAAACTAGAAAGTTCACGTTTCTGTGGTTTGTACCTGGTCATCTAGTCGTCTTCCTCAAGTACTAGAGGAAGATGACACTAATCATGTAACACATAAAATCTCTCTGTCAGAACCTATTAAACACAAAACTAAGTCAACTTAAGAAACCAAGCATAAAAATCAATGGTTCATTCAAGTGAGCGCTGAAGCTTGCTCATGTCGGTTCCCTGAAGAAACACAACCTAGGTCGACCTTTCAATAACATGTTAGCATTAATGCTCCCAATACCTAACACCTTTTTGTGAGCAGAGGATGGGTGGAAAGGCGGATAGAATATATATCAACCTATAAAGAAATAATGTTCTTTGATATGGGGACCTTACATTTATTAAACAGGATATTTTTTTATCCACCCCAGGTGCCAATTTCCAATCAATGTGTTTATCAGAAAACATAGAGGACATTTATAAATCTGATCTTAGAATTATAATAATTTCTACAACTGGATGTGTTAAAAAAAATTAATCTTACATATGTGCCCCTGCTATGTACTGAGTAATAGCCATGTTTGACCGTTCAGGGACACGGTCTGATCACACCACATCTCCTAGGCTGGAGAGGATGCTAAAGAGTCTACCGGCGAGCGAACACCTATACAGGGGTTGGTCAAGCACAGCCTCGGTGGCTCTGAGTGCAATGACTCCAAGATCAGAGCGGTGACCCAAGAGGAACAAAGTCAATGAGGGGAGCGAAAGATTAAGGGAACCAAATGGAATAAACAAGCGAGGGACCGGGAAAACCAGGAGAATCCAGAGGAGGCACAAGGTTGTGTCACCGAAGGATAGTCCAGAGGGGTCTGGAGGGTAGAATGGTGAGGTTCGGGCAGTCGTAAGGCCAGCACGGGGACACCTGCACTAAAAGGAAACACCAGGCATTAATAGCAAGCAGTGATAAGCAATAGCGAGCAAGTGCTGAATCCAAGGACCTGAGCATAGCAACATTTGAACGACATTACAAAGGTGCCCAGGCACCTTCCTAAGGAAATGAGGGCCTTAAATACACAAAAACCTCTCAGGGTGAGGCTGAGAGGTGACAGCTGAAAAGGGTGCTTTAGCCTTTTAAATGAGTAAAACCTGCGGCGTGACTACCTATGCATGCTCCCCTGCAACCCTGAATTAAGAGTAGCTAGAGGAGATGTGACAGGATGGCACACCAGTGGGGAGGCAAGGAAGGACATACCGAGAGTATGGGCCGGGTGAGTATAAGAGTGGGGAGCAGGTGGGATCTGCGGCATGATAGGTCCTGGTCTTCCTACCTCTTGGAGATGGGTCCCGCAGCTAGGGACATTACACACTCCTTAATTACATTTCACCAGTTCAGTATTAAAGTGAACTTGGCATCTGATTCATGCTGTCTGACTAGTCTACAACATGGCTCGGACACAGGGCTGCCAACTTCATTTTTTACTTTTGTCAAAAAAATCAAAGACAGGCAATATTTTTTAAGGACATATTGGAAAACCATAATAATGATTATAAGTGATATATGTCTAGAGCCTATAGTTCTTTTATGAGCCATCAACTGCATTCATTGTAAACTGTGAAATATTAGCAATTACAATCAATATAATCTGTATTAGTTTCTACAGCTTAAAAAAAAATCATGGAAACCTTGAGTTTTTTTTATCAGCAGATCAAAAATTTCCATATTTTTACAGGTTGACCTGGAATTTCTGGATGATTGGGCAACCCAACTGAGGCCTTGGTGGCTTTAAAAGTAGGTCAAACATACCTGTCTGTGGTCATGCAGACAGCGCCTGATACACGCTACCCATGGTTTGGGTTTCTTTAGTGCATGTATTGAACTTAAAGATATAATTGAAGTTTGGCTCTTGACCCACTATTTTTCTTATTTTTGCTGAAATGTGACGTAAAAGTTTACCAAACAAAGCTTTATATTATGATAAATATTTCTTATTTTTTTTATTTCTCAATTTTTTAAGTATGTATTTTATTACACTACCTCTATCTCTAACGTTGCTTCCATATTGGCAAATGTTCAAGTCTGTATGGATCCTTGAATTTTAAAGAACCACTATGACTGGCACGGATTGTGCAGACGGATGCCAACTGATGTCCACCGAACTTTTTTTAACGGATCGGTCATCAGTCACCAGAGATAGGGGTGGGGGAGCTGTGATCTTGCTTCTGAGCATGCTCAGTACAGAAAAATAAACCTGTTCACAGATCTGTTTTTTTCATAGATCCATACAGATCCATCCTCCATAGAGTTCCATGTTGTTTCATATCGGACAGATATGGATCTGTGTCTGTCCGTTGTTTCCGCTTTTTTCAAAGCAGCCCAAAATCGGAGCAGTCTCCCTTTCTTGGTGCATTGAAAAAAACAGACATAAACAGATCCATGAACAAAATGGACAAATGGATGGCCACTCTGGAACCAATCCATGCCCATAAGATAACATGGGAGGCCAAAATGGATCCGTGTCTATCCGTTTTAAAACGGACATGGGTTGAAAATTTGCCAGCTGTGAAACCAGCCTTAGGTTGCCTTCACACTACATAATTTAGACATCCATGTTGCTCCTTGAATTTCAAGGACCACACGACAGGCACAGATACCAACTGATGCCCACGGACCGTTTTTTTAATGGATCTGTCATCAGTTAGCAGAGATAGGGATGGGAGGAGCTGTACCTTGCTTCTGAGCATGCTCAGTACAGCAAAATGGATTCATTTCACGGATTCGTTTTTTTTCACGGATTCATACAGATCTGTTCCATAGAGTCCATGTTACTTAACACGAAGGACAGCTACAGGATCCGTGTCTGTCCATTTGTGTCAGTGATTTTCAAGGCCGCCCAAAATCGCAACAATCTCCGATTCTGAATACATGAAAAAAACTGACACCAACGGATCAGTGACAAAACTGACACACGCGGATGGCCATATAGGACCAATCCGTGCCAAGGATACACGGTAGGTTAAATCTGATCCGTGGCTATCCATTTTAAAACGAATAGCACGGATAAGAAATTATGCGTGTGATGGCAGCCTAACCCATAACCTTAAACTAAAGTTAGAAATAGTGTTAAAACAGAAAAGCAGCTCTTAGTAGTGAATGAACACAAATTCAATACTGTCTTTATTCTTTAACTGCTCATCTTTAGTCATGTGATCTTCTGTCCATGCATAGTACAGCAGTTGAGACCCTAGCTTGTCAAGGTTACTGTGCATTACACAGGTAGCTCATTCAAGCTTTTCATCTCTGTCGCTTTGTATGCAGAAAGCAACAGTTATTGTTAAACATTTGTTGACTGCTGTGCAGTGCATAGGCATTCAAAGGGCCTCTCTGTCACATCCATGTTCAACTGCTGCCACCTATTCCTTGGTCGCTAGGCAGTACTGCGCAAATGCCAAGGTTATTGCTAGATGATGATAGAGTGTGGTTATTTAGCTTTAAGATTACTGAGAGTAGTTTTCTCTTTGCTGGGAGTCATGAGCTCCTTTCTATAAAAACCTGGTCAGGTTGCCAGTTCAGCTAGATCTGGTTTAAGCTCTGATCCATTGCTTCTGTTGTTCACTTTATGTATCCATTATTCTGACCTTGGCTTGTATTTTGACCACCCATTTGCTTCTGATATTGTCCCTGACGTGACTCTTTGGTGTTGACCTTATGTGATGATCTTTCTTGCGGCCAGCTTGCTCCACCCGTCAGCAGCCACCTCCCTGGCAGTACATGTGGGGCACAAAAATAAACAGTGGGAACAACCATAAATGTCAAAGCACAGATGTTGGTACAAATAATCAATAGTATCAATACATATAGTATTATAAATGATGTTTCAGAGGTAATTTATTACTATAATATTCTGGTTAGTGACGACTTTGGCTAAGCAAATCTAACCCAAACAAAAAGGCTAGAAGGGAAAAAGGATGGAAACAGGCGGTGAGAATGTGCATTAATGCGGAGCTGATGAAATAAAATTGTATAGTGTTAGCAATATACACAAATCAGCTCATAATATTCTACACTTTGGTGATGCTAGCACTCACATATTACTCCGATGTGATATCTAGTGTGCTCAGAATTAATACCAATGGTAGTTTACCCCTAGATACAGTATATTAGAACAGGGGCGGTGAAAATGTATATTAATGTAGAGGTGATGAGATAAAATTTAAAATAATAGCAATACTCACAATCAGCTCACAATATATATAGAATAATAGAACAATATCACACAGTCCTTCCGGATATAAATTAGAGTGTAGTCCTACCAATCTGAGCTCACAGGATTGAGTCTAATGGGGACATCACACACATCAATGTCGCCAGCGATCTCATCGCTGGCGACATTGAAGGCTGATCGCTGGTGAGCTGTCACACAGACAGACTCACCAGCGATCAGTACCAGTGAGATTCTGTTAACCATGTAAACAAGCTGGTAACTAAGCGCCATGCCGCTGCGTTTACCATGGATACCAGCCACCAGCGACTTGCTGAGAGGCGCTGGGAGCTGGCTTCTCGCTCATCTCAAGATGTCACCGCAGTGATGCTTCGTGTCCACTGGGCGCCATTGCCAGGGTTTTAGAGCAGGTTCTAAAACCTGGCGACCATCAACCATCGATTTAGCGCTGGTTGATGCGCCCTGTCACACACATCAATATCGCTGCAACGTCATGTGCAGCAGCGATATTGCAAGCGATATTGACGTGTGTGACATCCCATAAGGGTGGGAACACACTGGCATGAAAGAAAAATGGTCTGATTCTCATCCAGGAGAGTTGGACGGTGTGTCCATTTTTTGATCCATGTGGCATCCGTGTGCTGTCCGTGTGCAATCCATTTTTTTTCTCAGCAGCTATTTACTATAATCATTTACAGGAACATTTTACAGTGTTTTGAGCTACAGAATGATAATGTATCAGTGAAAAAAACGGATGTCCTCTCGGATGGTCCATGTGCTGGCAGTGTGCTGTCCGTGATTTTATCGGACCCATAGACTTGCATTGGCGACTCTAGCGTGAGAATCGTATAATGTCGTAGCATGTTGCAACTTTTTTCTCATCCAGACTCTGGATGAGTAAAAAGCATCTGACACACGCTAATCTGTTCTGAGTTATTAAATAACATTGGTCTGAGTGCAATGCGAGATTTTCTCGCATTGCATTCGTCCATTTTCCAGCCAGTGTGTCCATACCATAAGACTAATAGCAAACAAGCTCAGTGAGAACCATAGCTTGTCCAAAGAGCCCGCTATCTGCCACCTGTAAAGAGCTATAACATCATTAATCAACTAAATGTTAGCCATATGGCAGTCAGAAAAGCTTAATTAACTCAAATTTATACTGGATGGTGTGTGCCTTCTTGTGCCTGTACTTTATGTGCATTTTAGAACTGTGCCTTCATCAGAGCCATGTGATAATGCTTAATACCTTATTAAGCACCATACATTACAGCACACATATCTGCAGTGGGTATGAGGTCGTATATTGACTTACCAGTAGAGATGAGCAAACCTTTCAAGGTTTGGTTTGGTTCCCTGAACTTCCTAGTGTTGAGCAATTCTGTTCAAGTTCGGAATTCTGGTGCTTTATGTTCGCGAAGCACTAGAGTGGCTTCGCAGTTGTCGGGTACAGTTGGTGCATGCTCAGTGCAAGCTCTGTACAATGCTTGATTGGCTTGCACTGGGATTAAAAGCACAGTTTTTGGCTGTAGTGTGTGTCCCAAATTAATTAAAAAAAATAAAACTCCTCCCTTCCCCCCCATCCCCGGAAGTATTTATTTATGGCTGGCTGTGTGTGGGCAGAGAGCTGAAGTGACTTCCATTGCAGTTCGGGTCAAGTTTGGGGTCATGAACAGTGCACCAAAAAGTTGGGTGCACCACCCACACCCAAACTTCAAAGGATTTCCTCATCTCTACTTACCAGAACTATTGACTAAATCTATCTTGTAGTAAACCTAAACCAATAGATGAGCAATGCTGTAAGATGAAAATTATGTAAATATGAGACTTTATTTTACAAAATGTAAAAGTGTTAAAATACGGGATTAAAACTTAAAGACAATTTAACCTATAAACTAATAGACTCAGACAGAGCACTTGGAAAGAAATATATCTATATAAATCTTAATAATTCTCTTTAAATCCAGGCTTCTGTGATCCGTCTCTGCTCCAGTCCTGCAGAATATTGATAAAGAACTACTGTCTGTTGTCCTCCTCCTCAATGATTTATGACTCACAAGATATGCATATATTACCAGCAAAAATATCACTACCAGAAGAGTCTATTAAATATACAGTAAGTATGACACACGGGTCAGAATGCAAAGATGAGACATCATCTTGTTTCCAAGGTGGGAATAGTCCGTGTTTTTTTTCTTCTTTTTCCTGCAAAGTGGAGGCTTCCTGTGTTCATAATATTAGCAAAGGCTCTGAGGATTAATCAATCAAAGTCCCATGTCATCCTGCAAGCAAATTGGATCCATCTGCTGGTAGAACATTTGGGTTATTTTGGGACTTAAAAAATTGACTACATTTGGCTGTAAAAAAGCAAATAAAAATGACCTTCCTCCGTTTGTACCGCACTTGCCAGCCTAAATTAGCAACTAATGAGTATAGTTTGTGTTTAAAGGGTTTTAACATAATTTGCGCTAATAGTGACACACTGAATATAGTTCTCTCGAATCGGCCCCTAATAACAGGGTAACAGATGTTGGTATTTTTATCATTAATTATACATTTCATTAACATATGAATTTTGTCAAACATCATTTAATGAAAAAACTGTGTGAGTGATTTATACACATCCGGAATACAGCCGCGATTAGAAATGTCTGTTTTGGTTAAGGTTTTGACTGTAATATATAGAGATAAGATAATAATCTTCTAACCGAGATTCACACGGTGCATGAAGGTGCAGACTCGTCAGGGTTGATGTTTTCACTGTCTACTCTCCAAAATATAAAGCTGGACAACATTTTGTTTTCATACCGTAGAAAGAACAAACTTTAATAAGCAGCAGATGTTTCGGTAAGGCAATGGAGCTCCATCATTTTGTCAAAGGTAGGTCGGAGAATCTTGGTCACCGACAATAAATGATGCTGCACAGTTCCAGCCAATGGATGTAGGCAATATTCCAGATGAAACATGATATGATGCCGGACCGGCATTCTTAATCCTTATGTCTGAACCACTTTGCTGTTCAAATGATAAATCATTTATGCTTCAGGCTGAGCAGTTTCTGCTGCTGTTCATCTGAACTGACATCACAATCAATACGTGCAGTGTGTAGACACATCGGACTCTTGTTGGAAACAGCATATAACATTTTGGCTAAATATGACGTTTTTGCTCATTTCATTGCTGGTTATTTCCTCGCAGCCAAAACTCACGTGTAGGGATAATAACCGAAAAGCCAACTCATTTTTGGATAAGGCACATTTGAGCCCTGGGTCATCATGTGAGTTTTTTTTAAACTTTCCATTTTTGTCTTTTGGTATTAGTTGCTTTTTTTGGCACAAAATTATCGAAAATGGCTCTCCCATTGCATGAATTTGGCGCAAAGTCTAAATGGTCTTTTTTTATGCCTTAAAGGGGTTATCCAGGATTTATTAAAAGAAAAAAATACCTGCCTGTTGTTCCTGGCACCATTCACTTCTGTTTATCCCTGCCACAGAGCGGTCATTGGCCGCTCCTGCCGGAGACAGCATGGCGGGGTAAACAGAGCGGTGGCTTGTGGAAGAGGAGGTACAGCAGGTCTCCTTCTGATTGACAGCCGGCTCCCGCTAAATGATTGGGGATGCCAGCTGTCAATCAGTATGATGTCGGCTCTGACGCTCGTCAACAGAGGTGAGAAGCCGCCCCCTTCTGTTGATGTGGTGTTTGCGGAAGAGGCAAAATCGCCGACAGGAGTGGTCTCAGACTGCTCCGTGTCGACGGTGACTGGTGCCACGCACAACAGGCAGGTAGGTGGCAGCTACCTGACTGTTAGCGAATAGGCATGTTTTTTTTTTCATAAATTTCGGATAACCCCTTTAAACTGTTTTTGCAACTCTCCAGTTCCAAAAGCCACATGTTTTGAAAATTAGACCTACTGCATACTCAAAAATAGCAAAATTTGCAATTTAATAATCAAGGGGCAACATCTGAGATTGCTAAATTATGCCCCGAAAATGAAAATGAATTTACTAACTCTGCTGGGTCAAGGGTGACCAATGGTTATACACTCATAAGTCAGTCCCTTGTGCATCCAAAATTCTGTGCCTCCTGAGGAACCCATATCGGGATTGTACCGTTAAGAGGGGGAAACGCGTTGTGGCTGAAACTAAAGAACAGGATACCTGACCACCTCATTACTTCAAAGTACAATAAGATAAGTCTAACGGACTGGCTGGTACAGATTTGTACCAAGAATATATGAAAATACCTCTAGACTTCTTTTTGTTGGGGTGGAGATATTTTAATAGTTAATAGGATGCATTAATGTGAAACTCTAGACCCCCAATCAAAGGTTGGTTATTTGAACCCTGCTATTCCTCTGACCCTCACCCTAATTTTGATTAAGTATTATATTCAAATCAATACAGGTTAAGCCTCCGGTGAGCGGGGACACCAACAAAAAATAGGGTGCAATCAAACTGGTAGGTAGGGAAAGATTGGTAGGGAACCCTGGTTGGAATGATAAAAACTAGTGTTGGCATTCTAATTGACTTTTTATTCTGTTTTATTTATTGAGATGGGTAATGTCACATTGGTTTGAGGTGTGTTTGTATTGCTGTCTAAATAAAAATTTTGTAAATATATGGGGGCCTAAGTTGTATGTGATTTCTTATGGAGATCAAAAGCTTGTGTTTCTACACAAATGTCACATTATATGTTGTCCTTACATTTGCTGAGCACTGCAGCACAGTAAAAGCAAACAATGTGATCATTCGGGGTTTGAGAACTTCTGTAGCTGTTAAAACAAAGGCCATTGAGTCCTTCATTGTTTGTACCTAGATCTATGTAAATAACTCGTTATCAAGTGATCAATTCTCGCCTATGACAGTCATACTTGTGTAATGGTGGATAATGCTGAAATATGGCTTTTTCTTTGGAGGAAATTATTCTTAAGCTTTCAAGATTTTTCTTGATTTTGTAGAAACAAATAAGCTTTAATGAGCAACAGATGTTTAAGGATTGGAAAAGAAATCTATCACCTTGCCAGAGACAAATATTTCACCAGATCAGACTCGTTCACTACTAACAAATGATGCTTCACAGTTCTGCAATTATATAGTGCCGTTCTCCATAGGAAAACAAAGTTTGCTATAAAACAGAGAAGTGAACTTAAAACCAAAGTTACTTACAGACTCATTTCCATCACACATCCAACGCAAGTGTATGTAAGGCACCATTACACGCTTCAATGTCGTTTAGATCAGTGTTTCCCAACTCCAGTCCTCAAGGCACACCAACAGGTCATGTTTTCAGGATTTCCTTATCATTAGACAGATGATGGAATTATCCCTGTGCAAGTGATTAAACTAAATCCTGAAAACATGACCTGTTGGTGTGCCTTGAGGACTGGAGTTGGGAAACACTGGTTTAGATATCACCAACAATCTTGGTCGTTAGGACATCTTTTTGACATCGTTGGTGAGATGTCACACGTCTAGATATCGTGAAAAATTGGCGACCAGGGAACACATCGGGTTACTAAGCACAGCGTGCTAGTAACCAGGGTACACATTGGGTTACTAAGCACAGTGCGCTGGTAACCAGTGTTCTACCGCTTACCCCAGCCTATCACAATACAGTAGTGGGACCTCGACATCGTGGAAAAGAATATTTTATATTCTTTTCCACGATGTCGAGGTCGTTACATGGGTCGATGGTCGCTAAGGAGATCTGCCTATGTGGCATCTCACCAGCGACCACACAGTGATGTTCCAGCAATCCCGGCCTGGTCGGATCGTTGGTTGGGATCGCCGAAACATCGCTACGTGTAACCTGGCTTTAACCCTGAACCATCAGATGAGTGGAAACATTCCTTTTTTTCACATATTTTAGACTTGCTGCTACTCGATTACTTGTGCACTGTATGCTGGTATTATTTGGGTTTTGTATATTGGTATTTTCTGGTTGGCATTATTTTTCTGGTATTATTTGAGCACTGTGTTATTTGTTTTTCATACTTGGACACTGGAAATTGGTATTATTTGTGGACCGTACATTAGCATTGTTTGTTGGTATTTGTATTGTTGGTATTATCTGGACACTGTACATCAGTATTATTTGGTTTGTAATATTTAGGCACTGTAAAAATCTGAGTTTAGGGGTGCCAGTTAATAATAATTAACAAGAGCTATTGGATCTTTAAATGGGATTTATTACAAATAGGGTATATACTATGATGTACTGTACATAAGGGACACTAACCTGAGGGAAAAGGGTACAATAAATGGAAAAAATGTAATAGGAGAGGGTGGCGGAGGACAGGAAGTGGGAAGATTAATTATTATGATGTGTTACCTTTATATCAGGCACACTGTCAAACATGGCCCATACAGTGCCCATCCCTGTAACACCATCACATAATATTACCTTCCAATCAGGTCACAATCTTTTGAGTCATCCAGGAACATGCACATGGCTGCAGATGTTGACGATCTCCTGAACGTGGCTCTCTTAAGGCCCCGTTACACTTAGTGATGCACCAGCGATCCTGACAACGATACGACCTGGTAAGGATCGCTGGAGCATCGCTACGTGGTCGCTGGTGAGATGTCAAACAGTCAGTTCTTACCAGCAATGCAGCAACGATACGGCAGTCATTGGGACCTTGTCATTCAGACCTGTAGTATTGAGGTCGTTGGTCGTTGTCCCCGTCAAAACACCGATGCATGCTGCCCAGCAGGAGCCCGACGATCAAAAAATGGTCCAGGACTTTCCAACATGATCGGCGACCTCACAGCAGGGGCCTGGTCACTGCTACGTGTCACACATAGCAAGATCGCTGGCGAGGTCGCTGTTGCATCACAAAAACTGTGACATATCAGCGATCTTGCTAATGTGAAGTACCCCTTAGGGTCAGAATGGATTAGAGGGACAAAGGTCTTTATGAAAGTAGTAGAAGTGGTCCCCATCTTTCTGCGGATGGCATTCTGGTATTTAGGAAAGGTCTTCATTATAACAAGTTAGTACTGAAATATTTAGACTCACTATACTCATAATGAGTAGGTCCTGATACTCGGGTAGTCGTTACGAGTATAGCGAGTCCAATGTAATCAATGGGGAAAGCGAGAACTTTCATAGTGTATTTATACACTGCGAAAGTGAAATAAAAGTTAATAAAAGTTGTTAAAAATAAAAAAAATAACTTACACACACATCCGACGGCTGCATCGGGACCCGAAAAGAACACATCCGTTGTAATTCTAGGACCTTGCAATCTGATGGCTAATCAGATGGCCGGTAGTTATCAGGTGGTGTGTGATGTCACACACCACCTGATCGCTACCGGCAATCTGATTAGCTAGATCGCTACCGGCCATTTGATTGGTCAGATCGCTACTGGCCATTTAATTGGCAAGATTGCAAGGTCCTGGTCGGTTCCCGGTGCAGCCACCGGATGGGTGAGAATGTTATTTTTTTATTTTTAATAACTTTTATTAACTTTTATTTCACTTTCGCAGTGTATATGGATACACTGCCAAAGTGAATGGACTACTCGCTACTCCTAATGAGTAATCACAAGAGACTCGTGGAGTAACGAGTAGCCCGAATACCGTTACTATTCGGTGGATACCGAATAGTAACGAGTATAATCGCTCATCCCTAGTCATCATATCAAAAGGCGTTAGGACAGGTTTGCACTTAATTTGGCCTGGAGACTTGATGTCCATCTTAAGAACAATGTGGAGACAAAAGCAACAGGAAGCGCCAATGACCCGAACCTGGTGGTCTAGGAGGTGGAAATTAATGTGCCAATTTGTCACTCACGTCTTGGAGTTGTGCAACCCTGTACAACCCCAGTGAGAATGTGGAGGTGAGGCTGGATGTGGACGAGGAAGTTCCTGGAGACTGCGGTTGTCCTAGCATTTCCTGGATATGGTCACGGGACCCGATCACATGACTGTTGATGGGCGTGATGTTTAACGCATCACCGCAGGTCCTTTAGCTCTGATCTGATAGCTGTGCCCGGAGCTGCCCCTACCGCTCACCCACAGAGGGAGATGTAAGCATGGAAATAGACAGGGAAACATGGTCTTAGGAGCTCTGGGGCAAGAGGGATAAGATTAAACACTGTTTGAAGGCACAAACCTTTTATTCACAATCTTTTTACACCTGGTGAAGATAGCACGTGGCTACTGAAACACGTTGCGGTGTGCAAAAATTGTGAATAAAAGGTTTGTGCCTTCAAACAGTGTTTAATCTTATCCCGCTTGCCCCAGCAGTCCTAAAACCGTGTTTTCCTATCTATTGCCATCTAAAGAACAATCTCTGATGGCTATAGGATCTTAATCAGCTGACCGATCAGTTGACAGGCCACATGAGCGCATCAGTGCGGTTTAAAGATTTAAAGTTAAAGGTGTTGAGCACAATTTATCAGTATTTTGTTTGTATTATATGGACCCACCCTCTAAGGGCCCTTTCACATCAGCGGTTTTTTCAAATCGCGACAGATGCGGTGAAAAAAACGCATCTGCCGCGATTACTGCATACCGGCTGCACTTGCGGCACGGTTGCGGCGCGGTTGCGGTAAACGCCATACAATGTATAGGAGGACTTGCGGCAGGTGCGGCAAGTGCGGTTTCGGCACTTGCGGCTGACAGCATTTTGTTTTCGCGGCCGCACCTGCGGCAAGTGCCAAAACCGCACTTGCCGCACCTGTCGCAAGTCCGCCTATACATTGTATAGCGTTTACCGCAATCGCGCCACAACCGTGCCGCAAGTGCAGCCGGTATGTGGTAATCGCCGCAGATGCGTTTTTTTCACCGCATCTGCCGCGATTTGAAAAAAAACATTGATGTGAAAGGGCCCTAAGTCAGTTTTTATTTTGTTAGCATTATCTTTGCACAATAATGGCCATTATTGCTATTTTTAGCAATAATCCATTATCAAAGGCATGGTATTGTAGATACATTTCTGCAGGTTTTTTTTTTAATAACAAATTGGCTGGTAATTTACAGTCAAATGAACATTAGGTCTACTATTCTGCCAATGATATGAAGGAGAAATTATGTTGTTTTTATCCTCTACTGAAAATGGGCCTGCACTTACCTGAAGTACAATGCAGTCAGTGATGTAGTCATCTTGATATGACTACAAGGAGCATTAATCCATGTTACAATTATACAAATCTACTCACCAACAGCAGATGCCGAGGAGGAGGACGTTGAACTATCCTTTGATCAAATTCAAGAAGAAATCGACAAGATACTAAAACAAGACTTACTCATTATCATGAGAGACTTGAATGTCAAAGTGGGTGATGGAAAACATTGTACCATTGTTGGAAACATTGTTGGACTTAAGGGGGTGTCACACGCGTCAATGTCGTCAGCGAGATGATCGCTGACGACATTGACGGCTGATCGCTGGTGAGCTGTCACACAGACAGACTCACCAGCGATCAATTGACCAGTGACATCGTGGAAACGATTTAAATATCGTTTCCACGATGTCCTGCTCCCGCTGCCAGCCTGCTGGAAGCGGGAGCAGCCTGGTCTCCAAGGTACACTGCGGGTAACTAGGCAGCGCGCGCTGCCTAGATACCCGACGTGTACCTTAGTTACCAGCCTCCTCCGCTCACCCGGTGAGCGGAGGAGGCTGGTAACTAAGGTACACAGTCGGGTATCTAGGCAGCGCGCGCTGCCTAGTTACCCGCAGTGTACCTTGGAGACCAGCTCCCAGCGCTTGTGACAGGCGCTGGGAGCTGGAATATCGCTAGTCCCGGTGTCACACGCAGCGATGCTGCGTGTCCACCGGGCGACAATCGCCAGGTTTCAGAGCTGGTTCTGAAACCTGGCGATCATCAACCAGCGATTTATCGCTGGTTGATGCAGTATGTCACACGCGTCAATATCGCTGCTACGTCACGTGCAGCCGATATCGTGCAGGCGATATTGACGCGTGTGACACCCCCTTTAGTGAACAAAACGAGATTGGAGGAAGATTCATTGACATATGTATGACAAATGAACTGTCCATCATGAATAACTTCTTCCAAAATCACAGAGATTCTACATATGGGCATCATTGGATGGAGCCTTTAAGAATCAGATTTACTACATATGTGTTTGACAAAGATGAAGGTCATTGATCGTTACCATGGAAACAAGGCAAGGAGCTGAATGTGAAACTGATCATGAACGTTTGACACCAAAGATTAGAGTTGTGAAAAGAGATTAGACAACATGTGGTTTCAACTTCAATTTGACTAACATACCTGAACTTTCTTTGAATGATTTGCACAACCGATTTATATCATTGGACACGGGTGAAAGACAGCCTGAGGAATTATGGAGACAAAAAAAGAATTGAAGAAGACAATAAACAAGAGGTAGATGAGACCCCTTCCAGACATGGTTAACAGAAGAAGCACTAACAATCATTGAAGAAAGATGAATGGCAAAAGCAAAAGGTAACAAGCAAGATGCAGCCAACATTAGTAAAAGAATAAAGCGAACCATTCGAGCAGAGAAAGAACTTTATTACCAAAACGTATTTACAGAGATAGAAAATCAACATCTGAAGGGAAGACCATGAAGGCATATGAAAAGATCAAAGAGATATGACAAAAGTTTCAACCAAGAGTGTGATTGTTTAGAGATGCTAAAGGGAACAAACTAGCAGAGCCAGAACAGATCAAGGAAAGATGGAAAGAAAGAACAGAGCACCTTTACAGGAATGGTACAGGAGGAAACTGAGAATGGAAATGACAGTGAACCGAAAATCTTGAAAGACAACATTGCTGCTGTTATGAAACAAATGTGAAAAACAAAGGACCTTGATGTGACAATATTTCAATAAAGCCTTCTAAAGTAACAGTTTATGGATAACTGGTAAGTGGCCCAAGGACTGGACAAGATCAGTGTTTATTCTTATTCTGAAAAAGGTGTACCGACTGTGGAAACTATTGTACCTTTGAGCTCATACCTCATGCCAGAAAAATACTACTGAAGATACTGCAAAGATGGCTGCAACCTTACCTTGACATAGAGCTGCCAAAGGAACAAGCAGGATTCAGAAAAGGCAGCGGAACAAGAGATGTTATTGCTAACATTAAATGGATAATGGAAAAGGCCAATTAATATAGCAAGGAGTTTTACTTTTGCATCATCGACTAAAACTAAGACTTTGACTGTGTTGATCACCACAAACGTGGATTACCATGAAGGATATGGGTGTGCTAAGTCCTCTGATTAGCCTTATTAGAAACCTTTACATTGACCAAGAAGCAATAGTCTGAACAAAACACTGTGACACTGCATGATTCAAAGTAGAGCATGGCATCAGACAAGGCTATATCCTGACACCTTTTCTCTTCAATCTTCATGCAGAAGCTATTTTCAGGAAGATGGGACTTGCAAGAAAAAGAAGAAAGAATCAAAATTATAGGACGTGTCATCAACAATATTAAATACGCAAATGACACAACAATGATTGCAATAAGCATAAATGGAATGAAAGACTTATTACGGATGTATCAAGATGGAAAACTCAAATAATTTACTCCTACTCAATAAAAAGATATTGACTACTGCCCACCACAACCTGTACACTGTGGAGATAAATGGGGAGGAACTGGAAGTTGTAAAGGTCATTAACCTTCTCAGATTAATGATCACTCAAGATGCAGCAATGCCACCAAATGTAAATGGGAGAATAGCTATGAGCAAATCAACAATGAAGCCACTGGACAACTGGTGATGAAGCAACTTCTTGTACATAGTGTGTTTTTTTCTGTTGTAACACATCGATGTGAAATGAAATCTAAATGATAATGGAACAAGACAGAAGAATTAAGGCCTTTGGAATATGATGCTAGAGAAGGATGTTATCAATACCATGTAAAGCGCCATGGAATTTAATGGCGCTATATAAATAAATAATATTAATAATACCATGGATGGTAAGAAAAACATATTAAGTTTGGAACAAATCAAGCCAGACATGTCACTCAAAGTGAGGATCACCAAGCTACAACTTGCCTACTTTGGACACATCATACAAAAAGAGCAAGCACTGAAGAAGGACATTATGGTTGGAAGAATAGAAGGAGAAAGGTGAAGAGGAAGATCTTTACTATTAGACAAGTTTAGGAAATGTTTTTATATTAATTTAGGCTAACCCTCTGTTTCTGTTCCATTATCGAAACAAACACCTGTTGTATTAAAGTAAACCTGTCACCCTTTTTGTGCATTATAACCTGTGCCCAGCACCTTAAACATAGCGTAACTGGGGTTCTGGTAACCCCTTTATACTCCAAGACTGGCCCCTGATTACCTCGAAAAAAACTTTGAATGTGTCCCACACCTTATGGTAATGTCATGCTTGAGCAAGGGAACAACCAACTACCTTGTGTGAGCATGGCGCACAGACCACAAATGTCCGGCACCCAACAGAACCAGATTTTTCCAGCCAGTCACTAACACCAGCATGAGCCCAGCCACCACCTGCATAGCTGTCAACAGAACCAGTGTCCCAGCCAGTGTGAGTTCATCACCAACAGCAGCCGGTGTCCCATACTGGTACTAGTCCAGATACTCCCTGCTTAGCTAACACCAGCAGTGGGTTCCCAACCAGCAGATAACTCCATCAGCAGCCGGGACACTGGTTCTGTTGACAGCTACATAGGTGGTGGCTAGGCTCGTGCCGGTGTTGGTGACTGCTGGGAAACCTGGTTCTGTTGGGTGCTGGACATTGGTTGTCTTTGCGCCACACTCACACATGGTAGTCGGTTGTTCCCTTGCTCAAGCGTGACAGGTAATTAGTGCTACATGGTTGTGTTGGATACAATTCACTTCTGTCCGAGCCGCCCAGCCACCTGTGAAACCTGCCCGCCTGTAATATGAGTCCCTCCTGTGTATGTATGGAAGCAGTGACGGCACTTGCATCTGCGCAGTGGCTGGGTCACTATGATCTATTGCAGCTGCACAAAGTCTTGCGAGATCTCGCAAAACTTTGGTTACTGCGCCTTCAAAAGAGCACAGTGACCGACGCCACTGCGCAGGTGTGCATGCCTCACTTCTTCCATACATAAACAGGAGGGGTGGCATATTGCAGATAGCGGGGCGGTTTTAAAGGCGGCAGGGTGGATTTTACAGGCACATGGGTGGATTGGACTGAAGTGAGTTGCATACCACCCGAATGTGTAGAGCAAATTACCATACGGCTTGAAGACACATTCAAAGTTAATTTCTGAGGTTTATCGGGGCCAATCTGGAGGTAAAAAGGTTATAATGACCAAAAGGGTGACAGGTTTACTTTAATTCTTTAATCCTGGAAACATTAGGAACAGGATATTCTATGTTCATAAAGGGAGCTAACAAATATGTCAGCATGTGAAGTACATGTCCGGTTCAAGGACAGCTGTCAGTGAATCTATAATATATGTTATATTATACAGTATGAATAGGTGTCATTATACTTGTCAGATTGAGGAGCCCAGATGATCCAGCTGAATGTTAAAAAATGCTGATTACATTTCAAAGGTTAAAATTTAATTGTAGAATCTGTGAAATAAGCAACATTTGCTTTGATTGAAGCTGGTAACATTAATAAAAGTCATTACTGAGAATCAGAGGAACAACACAACACTTGTCCTGTGGCCATGCTTGTAATTGTATCCGAGTCTAATTCAAGTTAATGCTGTAATTGACAATATATTAGTTTACCAAATCTCATAATGTAAATGCCATAAAGAAAATATTGATAAACCAGAAGTAACACAAATAACAATATTTGCTTTTGTTTCAGTTACTACTAAGAATGAGCAAATTCGAGGGTATAGTTTGGGGTTTGTATCGGACACCTATTGTCTAGTGTAGAACTCTGAACACGTCCAGAGAAGTCTGTATCTTTGTTCAAGTTCAGTAGCCAAATAAAGTTTGTTGAAAAGCTTCAGCACAGCCAATCAACAAGCTTTTTGGCTGCAGGACACTTCTGGACCCATCACAGCTATGCTGGAATGGCTGTGGTTAGCCGGCTGCATCGCGTCATCAGGTCTATAAAGGACTCAGTGACATGATGCTCGGCACACACTGTCTTCTGGAAGTTGACAAAATCAAAGTTTCCCTACTTACATATTGAACCCTTTAGTGCTTTCATGGGGCACTAAAGGAGTTTTTTAACTTTGTGTAAATAATAAATAATTTATAAAAATGGATTGGGGTTCACCCTCTTTTTGATAACCAGACAAGGCTTGTATTATAAGGCTGGGAAGGTCCATGGTTATTTGTCTCTTCCCAGTCTAAATATCCCAGGCATATACCATTAGATGAGACAATTCTGGCTCTTTGTTATGGCTCTTTCTGATTGTCCTTGTGATGTGAAAATTGGGGTAATATTTTGGGGGTTGACATCAGCTGTGAATTGAAAGCTGGCAAAAAAAATGGTGACTCAAATATAACTTTACTGACATAAATTGATACATATATTTTACTGCACATTGAATGTCATAAAAACAAAATAAAAAAATCAAGATCACAATTGTGTTTTTTGTTTCACTATTGTTCCCCACTTCACATTTTATTCCCTTTTTTCAGTACTTTGTGTAGCAAAGTAAATAGTGTCATTCAAAAGACAAGTGCCGTATATACTCGTGTATAAGCCGAGTTTTTCAGCACAAATTTGTGCTGAAAAGTGCCCCCCTCGACTGATACACGAGTCACTATACGGCTGAGTGTGGGGGGCCGGTGTCCGGGGGCTGGAGGAGGCAGGGGGAGGCTGTAATATGAGCGCCCGGTCACGTGGGGCCGCTCATTAGTGCAATGCAATATGCACTGCATCCCCCTGTCCATCAGCGGCAGGGGGAGCGGTGCATATTACATTGCGCTCCCCCAGTAGTATATACAGGCCCCCGCTCCCCCCCAGTTGTATATAGAGGCCCCCGATCCCCCCGTAGTATATACAGCCCCGATTTCCCTGTAGTATATACAGGCCCCCCGATCCCCCCGTAGTATATACAGGCCCCCCGATCCCCCCGTAGTATATACAGGCCCCCCGATCCCCCCCCGTAGTATATACAGGCCCCCCGATCCCTCCCATAGTATATACAGGCCCCCCGATCCCCCCCCGTAGTATATACAGGCCCCCCGCGCTATATACAGGCCCCCGGTTGCAGCCACAGACCTGTAAGAGAATAGCTTTCATACTTACCCTCCTCGCTGTTACCCGCGCTCCTCCGGTCTCCTTCCCGCTTCTACCCGGCGGCCGGCACATCCACAATGACGTCATTGTGCGCGGTCACATGACGCCGGGTAGAAGCGGGAAGGAGACGAGTACGCGCGATGACAACGAGGAGGGTAATATGAAAGCTATTCTCTTACAGGTCTGTGGCTGTAACCGGGGGCCTGTATATCACTGGGGGGCAGGGGTAAACGGGGGGGCTTGTATATATCGCTGGGGGCCAGTATATACCACTAAGGGGGCCAGTATATACAAAGGGCCTGTATACCACTAAGGGGGCTGTATACCACTAGGGGCCGTATACCACTAGGGGGGCCTGTATACAACTAAGGGGGCTTGTATATACCGCGGAGGGCCAGTATATACCACTAAGGGGGCCTGTATACCACTAAGGGGGCCTGTATACCACTAGGGGGGCCTGTATACCACTAGGGGGGCCTGTATACCACTGGGGGGGCCTGTATACCACTGGGGGGCCCGTATATACCACTGGGGGGAGGCCTGAATATATCACTATGGGGGCATGTATATATCACTGGGGGGCTGTAACCTCTGATGGGGGGCCTGTATACCACTAATGGCAAGCCTGTATATACCACTGGGGAGGCTGCTGTATACCACTGGGGCTGCTATATATACTGCTGGGGCCTGTATATACCACTGGGGAGGCTGCTGTATACTACCACTGGGGAGGCTGCTGTATACTACCACTGGGAGGCTGCTGTATACTACCACTGGGAGCTGCTGTATACTACCACTGGGGAAGCTGCTGTATACTACCACTGGAGAGGCCTGTATACCACTGGGGGGAGTCTGTATACCACACTGCTGGGGGCTGTATACCTGTGCTGGGGTCCACCCTTGGCTTATACACGAGTCAATGGGTTTTCCCAGGTTTTGGGGGCAAAAGTAGGGGGTCGGCTTATACACGGGTCGGCTTATACACGAGTATATACGTAATTCAGTAAAAAAACAAAAACAAGCACTCTTATGGCTAAGGGTGCCTCTACACTGTCGTTCCCCTCCGCAGCGTTCTGCAGAGGGGATCCGCAATGTGAGCTTTGCCTAAGCAAGCCCCTATGTTTATATTGGGAGTGCACGGGGCTGCGCTTGACTGCGCATGATCGTGCGCACCCATTCACTGCCATATGTGATTTTTGCGCAGGCGCATGCCTGCACACAAATCATACAGTCTCATCCGCACCAGGAACTCGACACGTTGCGGACGAGACTGTGTGATTTGTGCGCAGGCGTTTGCCTGCGCACAAATCACATATATCAATGAATGGGTGCGCACTGTCATGCGCAGTCAAGCGCAGCACCGTGCGCTCCCATTATAAACATAGGGGCTTGTGGTGCCTGCGCTCACATGGCAATTCCCCTCCGCAGAACGCTGCGGAGGGGAACGCCAGTGTGAAAGCAACCTAAGAAAGTCGAAGAGGAGAAAAGTGATCACTCTTGGAAGAAGCGTAGGGCATGGTGAGGAGAGAGAAAGGGAATGGATGTGGACAACAACCTGGAACCATAAGAAAGGGTTCACTTTGATCTACATTATGTGCAGTACTCAATATATTGCAAAATTTTATTTTACTTTCTTATATAGCGCCATCATATTCCATAGCGCTTTACTAACATTACCATCACTTTCTTCCTTTCGAGTTCACTGTATATTCCCTATAAATATAATATAACATTGAAATGAAACACATGAAAGAACTGGGAATATTAGAGAGAACATCACTAAATCTCATTTAAGCTGATAATAATGGAGCAGGCTGTTAATGTACTGAATATCCCTGACATGGCTTTATTAATGAGCATACTTTCCTACATTGCTTCTACTTAGCTCTTAACTCCCCTGTATGCCAATATCCTCGCACAGGAGCTGGACAGCTATCAATAGTTATCAATATTTGATTACATCTTGTTTCCACTGTACGAAGCCTACTGTGACCATACAGGTAGTGTTGCATTGATCTCGTAACAGGAAAAGATTAATAAAAAAAATCCCCTCTATTTTATATTCAGTTTTTCTTGCAATTTCAAAAACCATGGTGGTGCAGGAACCTGGAGCTACAGGGGTGAGTGGTAAGGTGAGTACAAACATTTATTTATTTTTAATTCTTTTCATGGATCTGTATGTCTGTCATTTTCCTGAATCCGTGTGGAGGTACATAACCAAAAAATTAACATTTTGGCCAATGCAAATTTTGGTAATATTTTAGTAAAGTTAATTTTACTCTTGAATATATTTGCTCATCTCTACGTTTTACTCCAGTCACTGCAGCACTGTTTCTCACCAGTCTTTGATAATATTATTTTGTTATTTTTAAGAAGGTCATGCCTTTAAAGTTTAAAAGTCGATTACCTCATTTAAGGGAACCTGTCACCCCCTATGGGCATTTTAAATTGTGCCCACCAGCTTACACATAATATAAATGGGGTTTGAGTGCGTCTGCGCAGTGGAGCGTGTGTCCGCACTCCATTGAACATAGTGCCGATGTCTCGCAAGACTTCACAAATCTCATGAGGTTTCACAAATCTCGTGAGAGGGTGGCTGTTACTCAAGCGCCGATCACAGATGCGGGCGGCAATTTTAAAAAATGCAAGAGGTGTTTTGCAGCTGGGGGCAGCAGGGATCTAATCCATTAGGACCATATACCAGCCTCCCTGACTTAATAGGAGACCAGCGCTGGACAGAATAAAAGTTATTTTCTCAGGTATGAGGGGCACATCTGGGCGCATAGAGGGGCTACAAGAACCCCATTTACATTATGGATAAACTAGTGTAAACAGTTTAAAATGCCTAAAGGGGGTGACAGGCTCCCTTTAAAGGGGAACTCCGGGCAGAGAATTTTTTTTATATTGTGTCTGCCCTCCTACATGATGAAGCTGAGCTATCCACTATGGTTCTAGGATGTTTAGACCACTTATAAATCAATAAAATTATACCTGCTCTTTAACACTCACCCCTCCTTTATGGGAAAATAAGTAGCAGAGCAGAGAAACTTCTTGCTGCTGGAGAGAGCTGGGGGTGTGGCGGGGGTGGCCTCCGGGGCTCCATGATAATCCTATATTGCAGCTCCCTCATACTTCTAGCTAGTGTAATGAACAGTGGGCATGGCCCCATGCTCTCACTATATGCTAGCCTCCACTCTATATACCTGCTGTAAGAATTGCACAAGTCTCCTGAGCTGAGAATAAAATCTGTACATTTGTGCAGCTGTAATTGTCAGTTCAGGAGAGTACAGCGATACATACAGTAGGCATATAGAGTGTGAGCGGTATAGAGTAGGGGCTGGCATACAGTGTGAGCATCAGAGCCGGTGGTCACACCTCTGCCACGCCACCTGCTCACACTGTATGCCAGCCCCCACTGTATATGCTTGCTGTATGTATTGCATGACTCTCCTGAGCTGAGTGACAGTGTGTATGTTTGTGCAGCTGTTACTGTTAGCTCAGGAGAATATAGCAATACATATCGCAGGCATATATAGTGTGGGTGGCATATAGCATGAGCATCAGAGTCAGTGACCATGCCCTGCTTCTGAATCTGCTCTATGATGTACTGCCCCCTAAGGGAGGGAGTGAGTGCTGAGGAGCAGATATAATTTTATTGATATATAAACAATCTAAACATCCTAGAATTGTAGTGGACAGCTCAGCTTCATCATATAGAAGGGCAGGAACAGTACAAAAAAAATATTTCTCTCCCTGGAGTTCCTCTTTAACTCTTACCCATCATTGAATTTACTGGTACGTTGAATATTGTGTCTCAATCTTTGAGGAAGGTGGAACTCTGCCTGCATCATTGCTACAAGATGATTGCTGTATGAGACAGCCATTATCTTCCTCTGGCAGCAGTGAGCAGAGCTGAGCTCTTCCTGCTGCTGTTATCCCTGTCAATCTGTGTAATTAAAAGAAAGCAAACTGGGAGAAAACCATTTCATGCACCCATCAGCCTTCCAGTAATATGGTAGCCTGTTGAAGGCCCTTGTGCCTTCCATCAAAGTACCCCTGTGAAAACAAGCATGTGTTTCTCAGTAGGGAAGGTGTTAATTGTCTACAAGTAGCATTTGCAATGGCTGTACATATAATAAATAGAAAAACATTAAAGTGTCAAAACAGTAATTTTTTTTAATATATTAAAAATGTATGGATTGATAAATACCTACAATTGAAACCAGAAGTTTCCATACACAATATAAAAAGACACATACGCATGTTTTTCTCACTATCTGACATGAAATCAGAAAATAATTTTCCTGTTTAAGGGTAATTAGGATTACAATAATTATGTATTTTTGCCAAATGCCAGAATAATGAGAGAGAGAATGTTTTAAGGCATTATTATTACTTTCTGAAAAGTCACAAGTTTACATACACTAAGATTACGCCTTTAAACAATTTTGGAGAGCCCATATGATGATGTCATGGGTTTGGAAACTCCTGATAGGTTTATTGGCAACATTTGAGTTAATTGTAGAGACACCTGTGGAAGTATTTTAATGTACACATAAAACACATTGCTTCTTTGTGTAGTATCATGGGAAAGTCTAAGGAAATCAGCCAAGAATTCAGGAAGAACACTGTGGACTTGATTAATCCTTAGGTGCAATTTCCAGATACCTGTAGGTGACTTGTTTATCTGCAAACAATTATATGCAAGTACAAACAAGATGGGAATGTCCAGCCATCATGCTGCTCAGGTAGGAAATGGGTTCGATGTCCCAGAGATGAACTTGCTTTGGTACTGGCATGTGTACATCAACCCAAAAACAAAAGCAAAATACCGGGAGAAGATGATGGTGAAAGTGTAAGCTGGTAAGATAGTGTCATTATCCACAGTGAAAAGAGTACTGTATCAACAGGTGCTTAAGGCCACCTGCCAGGAAAAAGCCATTACTCTAAAAGAAACATATAAACGCCAGATTCATTTTTACAAATGCACACAGAACAAAGACCTTCAGTTTTGGAGACATGTCCTGTGGCAAAACTAAGATTGAACGGTTTGGTTATAATGGCCTTCATTATGTTTGGAGGAAAATGGGAGAAGCTTGGAAACCAAAGAACAAAATCCCAACGGTAAAACATGGGGAAGTCATCATCATATTGTGGGGCCATTTTGCTGCAAGACTGGTGCACTTCGCAAAATAGATTGGATCATGAAGAAAGAAGAATATGTGGCAATACTGAAGTAACATCTTAAGACATCAGTCAAGAAGTAAAAACTAAAGGCAGAAATAAGTATTTCCAATGGACAATGACCCAAAGCATACTGCCAAACTGGTTACAAAGTGGCTTAAGGATAACATGGTCAATGTTTTGGAGTGGCCATCACAAAGCCCTGATCTCAATTGAAAATTTATGGGCAGCACAAGATTGGCAATGGATGACATAACTGGCTATGTGACCTGTGAATATGATTGGCGCTGGTGATGGGCTACTGTACTCTCCAAAGATTGTGAAAAAGTCAGATAATAACTCAGTGACAGGCTGGACATACTCTGACACAAAAGGAAATGGCCATTGCTAGTAAGCGCTTATGGACAAGATTACATTTCACCCACTTAAAAGGGACAAATTGATGATAAAAAGCCACTTTAAAAACGTAATATTGTTTGATTAGTTCATATTTTATAGAACGATGATTTAACTACTGTACTATTCTTATTAAACACTTCATAAATGACATGTTTAGTGATATAATAGAAAACAAATTTACATGTATAAATAGGAGTTAACATTTTTGATTCTTTTAATCTTGTTCAATCAAACTTGAGGATATGATCACCTTTCTTCTTTTGGTTTGCTCAATGCATTCAGGTTGAAAATGCTGAGCGTTGTGTTCTGATAATTAAGATATATTTATCCTGGCACTTATGGGATTTGTGTTTCTTTTTTGTTGCATATAAATGTTTTATTCAATAAGTTGTAATAACTCATACAACCATAAAATAAAAAATATATAAATTTGACAGGTCCCAAGTTGAATCTCTGCACAATGTGAGGTAGCGTTGCTGGTTGCACAGACGCAGGCACGGGATCCAGGCACCAGGGTTCACACAAAAACGTTTATTGCAACACAAGTCCAATATATCACAGACCTCGTGTTTCGGGACGCAGCCGGAGTTGCCTGTTCCTCTTACTTCCTGGGCCACTCATTATCCACATGAATTTCAAGGATCAAGCCCCCAAGGATCTGTGTCTGGCTCACGCTCCTTCTCTGTCTGAGCCTAGGGAGTTGTGCTCACTCCCTCACTAAGAACCACACCCAGGGTTCCTGTTTCCCTTTTAACACTCTGTTCCTGGAGGTAAAACCACTTCAAAACCCCGAAGTGGAACTATTCCTACACATGGAGGGAGCACAACCTGGGTGAGACGTACCGGCCATCATAGATAACCCCAGTCATAGTCTCACACATCCCCCCCTCAGTTCAAGCAAGCGGTGTTGAACTCTAGCCATCAAACATGGACCCCGAGAACAAAGCATCTGCGTTGCCCTGCAACCTACCGACCCGGTGCTCAACCGTAAACCAGAAGTTCTGCAGGGAAAGGAACCACCGGGAGTGATCCGTCACTAGGCAAAATTGCTGTCCCAACAGGTAATAGCGTAGTGACTCCAAGGCCCACTTGATGGCCAGGCACTCCTTCTCCACTACGCTATAATTCCGCTCGGGAGGGGTGAGTTTCCTACTCAAGAATGTGACGGGGTGTTCCTCCCCCTGGACCACCTGGGATAGCACCGCTCCCAGCCCGACCTCCGAGGCATCCGTCTGTACGATGAACTCCTTCCGGAAATCAGGGTTAATGAGTATGGGTCGTCCGCACAGGACTCCCTTCAGGGCCCGGAAGGAGTCCTCAGCCTGCGGAGTCCAACGCACCATGACAGACTTCTTGCCTTTCAGAAGGTCAGTCAGTGGGGCTGAGAGGCCCGCAAAATTGGGGACAAATCTCCTGTAGTACCCCACGATACCCATGAAAGCCCTAACCTGCTTCGTGGTCAGGGGTCTAGGCCATTTCTGGATCGCCTCAACCTTGTTGATTTGGGGCTTCACCACCCCTTGGCCTATCACGTAACCCAAGTAGCGGGCTTCTGTGAGCCCCAACACACATTTCTTGGGATTGGCTGTCAATCCGGCGGCTCGAAGCGCATCCACCACAGCTTGTACCTGTTCCAGGTGGGTCTGCCACTCGGTGCTGTATATTATGATGTCATCAAGGTATGCTGATGCATACACCTGGTGGGGTTCCAGCGCCAAGTCCATCAGCCTTTGGAACGTAGCCGGGGCGCCATGTAAACCAAAAGGCAAGACAACATAGTGAAAGAGACCCTCTGGCGTAACAAAAGCGGTTTTCTCCTTGGCAGACTCAGTTAGTTGCACCTGCCAGTACCCCTTGGTGAGATCGAGCGTGGTGAAATACCGCGCCTGTCCCAGCCTATCGATCAGCTCATCCATCCTGGGCATGGGGTAGAGATCAAACTTCGATATCTCGTTCAGTTTCCTAAAATCATTGCAAAATCGTAAGGAGCCGTCCGGCTTGGGTATCAGTACTATGGGACTGGCCCACTCACTCTTGGATTTTTCAATCACACCAAGGTGAAGCATTTTTTTCACCTCTTCTGATATGGCTTGTCTCTGAACCTCGGGCACCTGATACGGCTTAAGGCGTATTTTCATGCGAGGCTCGGTGACAATGTCATGACACATCAGATTTGTCCTACCTGGTAGTTCAGAGAAGACGTCTGGGTTATGCTGAACCAGCCTTCTGGCCTCTCGCCTCTGTTGCTTGGTCAGGGCCTCCCCGATCCTTACTTCGGACACGTCCTCCCCGGGGGTCGCTGTACCCGGGGCTGGATGTCCCGAAGAGGAGGGGGATGGGGAAAGGGCAACCAGCAGGCCTTCCCGTTCCTTCCATGGCTTTAACAGGTTGACATGGTATATCTGCTCAGGTTTCCTCCTACCAGGCTGTAATACTTTATAGTTGACCTCCCCAACTTTTTCCCGGATCTCATAGGGGCCCTGCCACTTAGCCAGGAATTTACTTTCTGCGGTGGGGACCAACACCAACACCCGATCCCTGGGGTTAAAGGACCGCACGGTGGCTCGTCTATTATACCTGGCACTTTGAGCTGCCTGCGCGTCCTGTAAATGCTCTTTTACTATCGGCATGACCGCGGCGATATGGTTCTGCATCCCCAAAATGTGCTCGATCACACTCTTATGGGGGGTGGGTTCCTGTTCCCACGTTTCCTTCGCCAGGTCCAACAATCCCCGGGGATGTCGCCCGTACAACAGCTCGAAGGGCGAAAACCCCGTGGATGACTGCGGTACCTCTCGGACGGCGAACATCAAATAGGGGAGCAACATATCCCAATCCTTCCCGTCTTTGGAAATCAGCCTTCTGAGCATGGTTTTCAGGGTTTTGTTGAATCGTTCCACCAACCCGTCCGTTTGGGGATGATACACCGACGTACGCAGCTGCTTAATCTGGAGTAGTCTGCACAGCTCCTTAGTGATTTTGGACATGAATGGGGTCCCCTGATCCATAAGGATCTCCTTGGGCAACCCCACCCGACAGAACACGGCAAACAACTCCCGAGCAATAAGCTTCGCTGCAGTATGTCTGAGTGGTATTGCCTCGGGGTACCGGGTGGCGTAATCAACTATCACCAGGATATATCAGAAAATATACGGTGATTTTTTTGCAAAATGTATAAATTTTATTGATCATATGATATTAAAAAAATATAAATAAGGTTTTAGTACAGAGTACACAATAATATTACATACAAGTCTATATTGATATAAAAGATAATAAATATAAAATCTATAGACAACACCCTATAAACTAGGAAACCCGTGATCTTCTTATGTGATGTATTAAACCATAAATTAAGCATCAAACAGCAAGCAATAAGTTTCCAACATTCACCTATCTCTCACATAGGGGAACAAGGAAATAATAATAGTGAAACCAATAAATTATCTATTAGTCACCTATCTCAACATAGGAGACCAAAGAGAAAGTGAAAAAAAGCCTATGGCAAAAAGTGACAAAAAAGAAAAACAACCAATGAAAATCAATCTAAAGGGTGATTACCTGGTGTATCTACAGACTCTGCTGACTCTACATGCACGTTTCGGCTCGCGCCTTCATCCAGGAGTGAATACAGCTCCCAACTTCCACCATTATATAGTGTATAGTGGCCTATCCCTGAGCCCGCCACATTGCACCTGATCCCTATCACAGCTGACCAACATTAGTCCACATTACTCCATGGAGATGAATAAACAACATGGATGCGCCCATACAGCATCTTAGATTGCCATAGTGACCCTCTCATGGCGCATGCCCGGCGTCCTGCGTCCGGATCCGATCACCCTGACCGCGTCATAGCGGTCGCCATGGATCCGAGGACAAACATCCGCCGATTGGCGGAAGTCGTCATCGGAATCCCGGCGCTCGCCGTGATTGACGCGCGGCTGGTCCTCTCCTAAGACGCCGCCCCGAGCATGCGCGCCAGGTCTTCCCGGGGACTTAATCCATAGAAGAGCGCAGATAAAGCTGTAGGGAGCGGACAATTACGTGGATGGCGCAGGGATAGTTATCTATGTCTCAAAACTTTCAATTTATAAACAAATACTCAAATTTGTGAACAAACTTTGGTATAGTGTATTAATCTATAGAAAAGGATGTATAACACATATTTAGCAAAAAATGCAAAAATTCACAATACATACAAAAAATACCAAAACAAAAAAGGGGGAAAGCAGAAAAAAAAGAGAAAAGGGAGAGGCTGTCACATATTGGGTACCTTGTGCTAGGAAACCTAACACCACAACAAGAATATACATCTATTTAATCGAAGAGAATTTCTCTTTCCCTATTATAACATTGGATATCAACAGGAAAGAGATAGCAATAATGTTCTTCCATTCTCGAGTTGATACATTCTTGTATTCCAGTGGTGGACACAACACTTTTTCTTCCTAAAGGTATCTCCTGTAGCACTACTGAAAATCAAAGTATTACAGCATCCCAATACTAAAAAAAGAAGAAAGAAAGAGACAGGTAAAATCACAAAAATTATATTGTTAATAAAATCATAAAAAATAATAAAATAAATCATAAAAATTTTTTTTTATATTAATGGTGAAAATTTTTATTTAATAAAACACTAAAATGTAATTAAAAATGACCAATATTAAATTAAAAAAGAGAACGTATTCAGAGTTCAGATAGGGGAATCCCTCAGAGGAATGGGACAAAACTAATATTTTCATTTAACCCTTTGGGTTGAACCGTATCTAATGTCCAAATCCACTTTGTCTCACACTGTGCAAGTAGCTGACTCACATTACCTCCTCGTACCCCAAGTACTATCCTGTCAATCCCTCTCACCCTAAAACCAGACGGGTCACAGCCATGGAATAATTTAAAGTGTTTCGGTATTGTCCTAAGCACCTCAATCTCTTCCTCTTTTTCTATCTTTGCAGCTGCAATAATGCCCAAGACGTGCTCCCGCACTCTAACCTTCATGGATCTTGTAGTAAGGCCTACGTATATTTTCGAGCAAGGGCATGTTGCATAGTACACTACAGCTTTTGTAGAACAATCAATCTGTTGGGTTATCTTAAACTGTTTGGAACCATCTGACGATAAAAAATGTTGCGCCCTCTCTACATTTGGGCAGGCAATACAGTTCCCACATGGCTTACAACCCCATTGGCCACTACGCCGGTTCCCAAAGGGTAAAAAGCCTTGATCATTCTTATCGTAGTGACTTCTTACTAAAATGTCCTTGATATTTTTAGTTCTACGTGCCACAACCGTCGGTCTTAGAGTAAGATATTGTTGCAAGACTGGATCTATCGTCAGAAGGGGCCAAAATTTAGTCAAGCATTCTTGCATTTTTTCCCAATTGGAGTGGTATTGTGTAATCATTCGTACTCTCTGATCACCATGTCTTTCCCTACTCGAATAAAGCAGTTCTTGTCTTTTGCTGTTCCTTGCTCTGTTATACGCTTTTTTCAGAGATCTCATACTGTATCCTCTATTCAGGAATCTAGATTTGAGTTCCTTTGCCTGCTTTTCAAAATCTTCGTCAGAAGAACAAATTCTCCGGATACGGAGAAATTGACTCGTGGGGATGGATTTCACTATATGGGCGGGATGTGCCGATGAAGCCTGTAAGACGGAATTTGTCGCCGTAGTTTTACGGAACAAATCCGTCTGTAATGTCCCTGTTGGATCTCTCCTGACCATGACATCTAGGAATTCAATCTCATTTCTGCTAGACTTGTAAGTCAAATGAATATTTTTCTCATTCAAGTTGAGACCCCTAAAGAACTCGTCCAATTCCTCAGAACTACCTTGCCAGATCATGAACACATCGTCGATGTACCTTGTCCAGAAAAGAACCCGGTCCATCGACTGTGACTGATCTGACATAAAGAGGTCCCTCTCCCACAGCCCCAGAAAAAGGTTGGCATATGAGGGGGCAAAGGCCGCCCCCATTGCCGTCCCCTGGAGCTGTAGGTAGAGGGACCCCCCAAAGAAAAAGAAATTATGTCTCAATGCAAAGTCCAGCAGTTCTAAGATGAAATCCCTTTCCTCCCTTGGTCGTGAAGTCATAGATAAAAAATACTCCACTGCTTTTACTCCGTCTTGATGACGGATGCTCGTATATAGAGCTTCGATGTCACAAGTCACCATAAGTGAACCTTCCCCCAGATGTACTGAGTCAATTTTTTCCAGGAAACTCCCTGTATCCTTAAGATACGAGGGTAACTCCTCGACTAGAGGCTTCAGCATGTGATCAATATATTTGCATACCCTTTCAAGATAGTTACCCACCCCAGATACAATTGGCCTTCCGGGTGGATGTTCTTTACCCTTATGTATTTTGGGCAGGAGATATAGGGTAGGAATTTTAGGTTCTTTCACCCATAATGCCTCTATCAGTTCTTTTGTGGCTATCATATTGCTCACTGCTGTCTCTAAGATCTTCCTATATTCCAGGGAAAAAGACTTTAATGGATTATATGTTAGTTTTTGGTAACACGATTTATCCCTTAGTTGCCTGTATGCCTCTTTCTCATAGAGATCGCATGGCCAGATCACAACATTCCCGCCCTTGTCCGCAGGCTTAATCTGTATGTCCTTCAGATTTTTTATTCTTTTAAGGGCCTCCCGTTCAGCCCTTGGGAGATTGTCCATATAAATTCCATTTGGAATTTTTGAAAACTCTTCAGTGACCAATCTCACAAATAATTCAATATTTGGACATGCGGACAAGGGCGGGAAATATGTTGATCGTGTACGTACACAGGATGGGACTTTTCCCAGAGTTGATTGGTTGTGTTCTAGAGCTAGTCCCTCCAAAAATTCCATTGTCTCACCTTCAGAGGGAGAGACTACATCCTGTTGTCCCTTATGGAACCATTTTTTCAACATCAGGGTCCTGGCAAATATGTGTAAATCTTTTACTGCGGAAAAAAATTCAAAGCGTGAGCTAGGTGAAAACGAAAAACCCCTAGAAAGTACTGCCAATTCAATGTCCGAAAATACGTGATCTGAAAGATTGATTACCCTTGATGTTTCCGGAAAAACTGCTGGTCTTTTATTCCCGGAATGTTGGTAATTCCCCTTACGTTTATTTCTAAACCGAGTCGTCATTGGTGAGAAATCCACTCCAGATCGTCCACCTGATGATGCTTGTGAGGATACTGATTCTGACCGAGGATTATCTCTAGGCGTAGTATTCCTTCGCCATCTATATACTTTCTGCTGCTCATAGTCGGTCAGGTCTCTGCTCAACTTCTTAGAGTGAGTCTCTCTTATAGTTTTTTCCCATTCCTCTGAGTTCTTAGTCATCAGGGAATCAAAAGCCAAAATCTCCTCTGTAGTGGAGACCTGTTTCAATTTCTCATATGTACTATCTAGTTCTTTCTCTAGACTCTCTAATGACGTTTGATTGTGATTGACCAATAGCTCCATCATTTTTAGGGAACCATTGGTACAGACCTCCTCCCACTTCATTATAAAATTACTATCTTCTACAGGAAATGAAGGAAAGACCTGGATACGAAGCCCCCTAGGGACCATCTTTTTCTGTACATAGTTTTCCAGAAAAGCTTTATTCCACCAGATCTTAGTACGTCGGTGTAATAAGCGTTTAGTGGAGGTCTGTAATTCAATTTTCCCCTCTGAATCTCTGAATCGGTCCCTGGTACCCCCCCATTAAAAACCTTAGAGCACTGTGCCTTCCAGGCTAGGTCTCTGGACTTGTAATCCATGTCCGTATGCACGATTTATCTGTGAAAAATACACAGCAAGAGATATACACCAAAATTAGGCAACACAGAGGATGAGAGTAATATCATCATCCATCAATTGCATGGAAATAAATGCTCACCCAATATAAATATATCAGAAAATATACGGTGATTTTTTTGCAAAATGTATAAATTTTATTGATCATATGATATTAAAAAATATAAATAAGGTTTTAGTACAGAGTACACAATAATATTACATACAAGTCTATATTGATATAAAAGATAATAAATATAAAATCTATAGACAACACCCTATAAACTAGGAAACCCGTGATCTTCTTATGTGATGTATTAAACCATAAATTAAGCATCAAACAGCAAGCAATAAGTTTCCAACATTCACCTATCTCTCACATAGGGGAACAAGGAAATAATAATAGTGAAACCAATAAATTATCTATTAGTCACCTATCTCAACATAGGAGACCAAAGAGAAAGTGAAAAAAAGCCTATGGCAAAAAGTGACAAAAAAGAAAAACAACCAATGAAAATCAATCTAAAGGGTGATTACCTGGTGTATCTACAGACTCTGCTGACTCTACATGCACGTTTCGGCTCGCGCCTTCATCCAGGAGTGAATACAGCTCCCAACTTCCACCATTATATAGTGTATAGTGGCCTATCCCTGAGCCCGCCACATTGCACCTGATCCCTATCACAGCTGACCAACATTAGTCCACATTACTCCATGGAGATGAATAAACAACATGGATGCGCCCATACAGCATCTTAGATTGCCATAGTGACCCTCTCATGGCGCATGCCCGGCGTCCTGCGTCCGGATCCGATCACCCTGACCGCGTCATAGCGGTCGCCATGGATCCGAGGACAAACATCCGCCGATTGGCGGAAGTCGTCATCGGAATCCCGGCGCTCGCCGTGATTGACGCGCGGCTGGTCCTCTCCTAAGACGCCGCCCCGAGCATGCGCGCCAGGTCTTCCCGGGGACTTAATCCATAGAAGAGCGCAGATAAAGCTGTAGGGAGCGGACAATTACGTGGATGGCGCAGGGATAGTTATCTATGTCTCAAAACTTTCAATTTATAAACAAATACTCAAATTTGTGAACAAACTTTGGTATAGTGTATTAATCTATAGAAAAGGATGTATAACACATATTTTAGCAAAAAATGCAAAAATTCACAATACATACAAAAAATACCAAAACAAAAAAGGGGGAAAGCAGAAAAAAAAGAAAAGGGAGAGGCTGTCACATATTGGGTACCTTGTGCTAGGAAACCTAACACCACAACAAGAATATACATCTATTTAATCGAAGAGAATTTCTCTTTCCCTATTATAACATTGGATATCAACAGGAAAGAGATAGCAATAATGTTCTTCCATTCTCGAGTTGATACATTCTTGTATTCCAGTGGTGGACACAACACTTTTTCTTCCTAAAGGTATCTCCTGTAGCACTACTGAAAATCAAAGTATTACAGCATCCCAATACTAAAAAAAGAAGAAAGAAAGAGACAGGTAAAATCACAAAAATTATATCACGTATTTTCGGACATTGAATTGGCAGTACTTTCTAGGGGTTTTTCGTTTTCACCTAGCTCACGCTTTGAATTTTTTTCCGCAGTAAAAGATTTACACATATTTGCCAGGACCCTGATGTTGAAAAAATGGTTCCATAAGGGACAACAGGATGTAGTCTCTCCCTCTGAAGGTGAGACAATGGAATTTTTGGAGGGACTAGCTCTAGAACACAACCAATCAACTCTGGGAAAAGTCCCATCCTGTGTACGTACACGATCAACATATTTCCCGCCCTTGTCCGCATGTCCAAATATTGAATTATTTGTGAGATTGGTCACTGAAGAGTTTTCAAAAATTCCAAATGGAATTTATATGGACAATCTCCCAAGGGCTGAACGGGAGGCCCTTAAAAGAATAAAAAATCTGAAGGACATACAGATTAAGCCTGCGGACAAGGGCGGGAATGTTGTGATCTGGCCATGCGATCTCTATGAGAAAGAGGCATACAGGCAACTAAGGGATAAATCGTGTTACCAAAAACTAACATATAATCCATTAAAGTCTTTTTCCCTGGAATATAGGAAGATCTTAGAGACAGCAGTGAGCAATATGATAGCCACAAAAGAACTGATAGAGGCATTATGGGTGAAAGAACCTAAAATTCCTACCCTATATCTCCTGCCCAAAATACATAAGGGTAAAGAACATCCACCCGGAAGGCCAATTGTATCTGGGGTGGGTAACTATCTTGAAAGGGTATGCAAATATATTGATCACATGCTGAAGCCTCTAGTCGAGGAGTTACCCTCGTATCTTAAGGATACAGGGAGTTTCCTGGAAAAAATTGACTCAGTACATCTGGGGGAAGGTTCACTTATGGTGACTTGTGACATCGAAGCTCTATATACGAGCATCCGTCATCAAGACGGAGTAAAAGCAGTGGAGTATTTTTTATCTATGACTTCACGACCAAGGGAGGAAAGGGATTTCATCTTAGAACTGCTGGACTTTGCATTGAGACATAATTTCTTTTTCTTTGGGGGGTCCCTCTACCTACAGCTCCAGGGGACGGCAATGGGGGCGGCCTTTGCCCCCTCATATGCCAACCTTTTTCTGGGGCTGTGGGAGAGGGACCTCTTTATGTCAGATCAGTCACAGTCGATGGACCGGGTTCTTTTCTGGACAAGGTACATCGACGATGTGTTCATGATCTGGCAAGGTAGTTCTGAGGAATTGGACGAGTTCTTTAGGGGTCTCAACTTGAATGAGAAAAATATTCATTTGACTTACAAGTCTAGCAGAAATGAGATTGAATTCCTAGATGTCATGGTCAGGAGAGATCCAACAGGGACATTACAGACGGATTTGTTCCGTAAAACTACGGCGACAAATTCCGTCTTACAGGCTTCATCGGCACATCCCGCCCATATAGTGAAATCCATCCCCACGAGTCAATTTCTCCGTATCCGGAGAATTTGTTCTTCTGACGAAGATTTTGAAAAGCAGGCAAAGGAACTCAAATCTAGATTCCTGAATAGAGGATACAGTATGAGATCTCTGAAAAAAGCGTATAACAGAGCAAGGAACAGCAAAAGACAAGAACTGCTTTATTCGAGTAGGGAAAGACATGGTGATCAGAGAGTACGAATGATTACACAATACCACTCCAATTGGGAAAAAATGCAAGAATGCTTGACTAAATTTTGGCCCCTTCTGACGATAGATCCAGTCTTGCAACAATATCTTACTCTAAGACCGACGGTTGTGGCACGTAGAACTAAAAATATCAAGGACATTTTAGTAAGAAGTCACTACGATAAGAATGATCAAGGCTTTTTACCCTTTGGGAACCGGCGTAGTGGCCAATGGGGTTGTAAGCCATGTGGGAACTGTATTGCCTGCCCAAATGTAGAGAGGGCGCAACATTTTTTATCGTCAGATGGTTCCAAACAGTTTAAGATAACCCAACAGATTGATTGTTCTACAAAAGCTGTAGTGTACTATGCAACATGCCCTTGCTCGAAAATATACGTAGGCCTTACTACAAGATCCATGAAGGTTAGAGTGCGGGAGCACGTCTTGGGCATTATTGCAGCTGCAAAGATAGAAAAAGAGGAAGAGATTGAGGTGCTTAGGACAATACCGAAACACTTTAAATTATTCCATGGCTGTGACCCGTCTGGTTTTAGGGTGAGAGGGATTGACAGGATAGTACTTGGGGTACGAGGAGGTAATGTGAGTCAGCTACTTGCACAGTGTGAGACAAAGTGGATTTGGACATTAGATACGGTTCAACCCAAAGGGTTAAATGAAAATATTAGTTTTGTCCCATTCCTCTGAGGGATTCCCCTATCTGAACTCTGAATACGTTCTCTTTTTTAATTTAATATTGGTCATTTTTAATTACATTTTAGTGTTTTATTAAATAAAAATTTTCACCATTAATATAAAAAAAATTTTTATGATTTATTTTATTATTTTTTATGATTTTATTAACAATATAATTTTTGTGATTTTACCTGTCTCTTTCTTTCTTCTTTTTTTAGTATTGGGATGCTGTAATACTTTGATTTTCAGTAGTGCTACAGGAGATACCTTTAGGAAGAAAAAGTGTTGTGTCCACCACTGGAATACAAGAATGTATCAACTCGAGAATGGAAGAACATTATTGCTATCTCTTTCCTGTTGATATCCAATGTTATAATAGGGAAAGAGAAATTCTCTTCGATTAAATAGATGTATATTCTTGTTGTGGTGTTAGGTTTCCTAGCACAAGGTACCCAATATGTGACAGCCTCTCCCTTTTCTTTTTTTTCTGCTTTCCCCTTTTTTGTTTTGGTATTTTTTGTATGTATTGTGAATTTTTGCATTTTTTGCTAAATATGTGTTATACATCCTTTTCTATAGATTAATACACTATACCAAAGTTTGTTCACAAATTTGAGTATTTGTTTATAAATTGAAAGTTTTGAGACATAGATAACTATCCCTGCGCCATCCACGTAATTGTCCGCTCCCTACAGCTTTATCTGCGCTCTTCTATGGATTAAGTCCCCGGGAAGACCTGGCGCGCATGCTCGGGGCGGCGTCTTAGGAGAGGACCAGCCGCGCGTCAATCACGGCGAGCGCCGGGATTCCGATGACGACTTCCGCCAATCGGCGGATGTTTGTCCTCGGATCCATGGCGACCGCTATGACGCGGTCAGGGTGATCGGATCCGGACGCAGGACGCCGGGCATGCGCCATGAGAGGGTCACTATGGCAATCTAAGATGCTGTATGGGCGCATCCATGTTGTTTATTCATCTCCATGGAGTAATGTGGACTAATGTTGGTCAGCTGTGATAGGGATCAGGTGCAATGTGGCGGGCTCAGGGATAGGCCACTATACACTATATAATGGTGGAAGTTGGGAGCTGTATTCACTCCTGGATGAAGGCGCGAGCCGAAACGTGCATGTAGAGTCAGCAGAGTCTGTAGATACACCAGGTAATCACCCTTTAGATTGATTTTCATTGGTTGTTTTTCTTTTTTGTCACTTTTTGCCATAGGCTTTTTTTCACTTTCTCTTTGGTCTCCTATGTTGAGATAGGTGACTAATAGATAATTTATTGGTTTCACTATTATTATTTCCTTGTTCCCCTATGTGAGAGATAGGTGAATGTTGGAAACTTATTGCTTGCTGTTTGATGCTTAATTTATGGTTTAATACATCACATAAGAAGATCACGGGTTTCCTAGTTTATAGGGTGTTGTCTATAGATTTTATATTTATTATCTTTTATATCAATATAGACTTGTATGTAATATTATTGTGTACTCTGTACTAAAACCTTATTTATATTTTTTAATATCATATGATCAATAAAATTTATACATTTTGCAAAAAAATCACCGTATATTTTCTGATATATTTATATTGGGTGAGCATTTATTTCCATGCAATTGATGGATGATGATATTACTCTCATCCTCTGTGTTGCCTAATTTTGGTGTATATCACCAGGATATGTTGGTGCCCTCGAGCGGACTTTGCGAGGGGCCCCACCAGATCCATCCCTATCCGTTCAAACGGGACTTCTATGATGGGCAAAGGTACTAACGGACTGCGAAAGTGTGCCAGGGGTGCGGTAAGCTGACACTCGGGGCATGTTTCGCAGAACCGTTTCACCTCCCCGAAGACCCTGAGCCAAAAGAACCTTTGCAACACCCGTTCCTGCGTTTTCTTGGCCCCTAGGTGGCCACTCATCAGGTGTTTATGGGCCAAGTCGAGGACTTGCCGACGATACGGCTGGGGCACCAACAACTGCTCTACCACTTCCCCTCCTATCTTATCCACTTGGTAAAGCAAATCCTGCTTGAGAGCAAAATGGGGGTATCTTACCTGGGCACCTGTGGCACCCCATCAATAACAGTCACCCGACTCCGGGCGTGTAGCAATGTAGGATTCTGGAGTTGGGCCATCCCGAAAGTATCCGGGGCCTCCTCCAAGTCCGGGATCGGCTCATCTGTCTCGAGCTCTCCTGCTAATACCTCTAGGGGTGGCCTAGCGGGTTCACACTCTGTCCCTACCGTGGTGACCCCTACGGCAGGTGTCCCGACCTCGGGATCAGCGAGCTCTGGTCCCATTATTTCCGTTACCTGAGGGGGCTTACCTGGCCCCTCGTATAGAGTCCAAAAAAATGGCAGATCCCTTCCCAGGATCACGTCATAGGGAAGAGTGGTCATAATTCCTACTTCATGTTGCACCTGTCCGCAGGGTGCCGTGATGGTAACCAACCCCGTAGGGTAGTCTCGGAGGTCCCCATGGATGCATACCACCCCTACCGTACTCCCGGTGGCTTTCACTTCTGCCACTAGGGTTGACCGCACAAGGGTTACCAGGCTTCCGGAATCCAACAAGGCTGTCACCAGACACCCATTAACCTGTACTTGGCACAAGTGGGGTTTGGTCTCCGGGGTAACAAGGTCCGCCATACACACCACCTGAGCATACATCGATCCCCGCCGGGTATATCCGCAATCCATGGGCTCACCGCCAACACCTAATGGGGAAGGAGGAGCCCCTGACAGGTTGTCTTTTGGGGTACATGACCTTCCGGACTTCAGGGTCGGAAGGGGAGGCCTCATGGGGGACATGAGAGGCCTCCTGCACGGGTGGTGGGTCCTTCACATGGGGCTTGGAGGGGGCTGACCGACGGGCAGCACGCAAAGTCCCAGTGTCTCGTATCAACTCCTGCGTAGCCACATGTCGCTCCACCAGGCACACTAATTGATCCAGGGTGCTTGGGTCGCCCTGTCCCACCCACCGTTTTATGGTGACAGGTAAAGTGCGCACAAAGCGATCGACCACCATCCTCTCCACCATTTGCGCAGGGCTCAGAGTCTCAGGCTGCAACCACTTCTTTACCAAGTGCAGCAAGTCATAGGCCTGGGAGCGTACGGGTTTGGTTTCCTCATAGAACCACTGGTTCACCCGCTGAGCCCATACGTAAGTATTCACCCCCAACCGAGCAAGGATTTCGCCTTTCAAGACCCCATAATCTAGGGCGTCCTCGGTACAGAGGTCCAGGTATGCTTTTTGGGGCTCCCTAGTCAGATAGGGTGACAATACCTCGGCCCACTGGGCGGCCGGCAGTTTCTCCCTCTCTGCCACCCGCTCAAACACAGCCAGGAACGCCTCCACATCGTCCCCCGGGGTCATCTTTTGTAACGCTTGTCTTACCGCCTTCCGGACGCTGCAGCCGTCACCTGATCCGCGGGGTGGAGCAGTCGGCCTGTCACGGATAGCCTCGGTCAGCAGGGCCATCTGTTCCTGGTGCATTCGTTGCTGCTCCTGGTATCTTTGTTCCTGCTGCTGCAGGGCTTGCTGGTGCATGTGGTGCTGCTCCTGGTGCATTTGCTCCTGTTGTTGCTGTGCCTGCACCAGATGCTCGAGCAGATCCTCCATGCTGGCTGCTGGTTTGTGTTGCAATGGAGCCGCTTGGATCCAGGACATGTGCACCGGGTATATCGCAAGAGACTGGGCTGCTACACCTCACCGGGCTGCCAATGCCCGCATTCTCTCACATATGTGTGGTAGCGTTGCTGGTTGCACAGACGCAGGCACGGGATCCAGGCACCAGGATTTATACAAAAACGTTTATTGCAACACAAGTCCAATATATCACAGACCTCGGGTTCCGGGATGCAGCCGGAGTTGCCTGTTCCTCTTACTTCCTGGGCCACTCACTATCCACATGAATTTCAAGGATCAAGCCCCCAAGGATCTGTGTCTGGCTCACGCTCCTTCTCTGTCTGAGCCTAGGGAGTTGTGCTCACTCCCTCACTAAGAACCACACCCAGGGTTCCTGTTTCCCTTTTAACACTCTGTTCCTGGAGGTAAAACCACTTCAAAACCCCGGAGTGGAACTATTCCTACACATGGAGGGAGCACAACCTGGGTGAGACGTACCGGCCATCATAGATAACCCCGGTCACAGTCTCACAACAAATATAACCAAGAACACAAGTAACACACAGGCATTTTTTCACAATTTTCAAACTAACATTTATTTCACAATTGCGCATCAAAATTTAGAATTTGATTTTTCCCAAACAAAATATAAAAAACCATAGTCTTGTGACATATCAAATGAAAGCTGTTACCATTCTGAGTAAAATGATACCTCTCCCATTTCATTATCTTATTTCTAGCGCGAGATAAAAAAATATAAAGCCCATACCAGGCCAAAATTCGCACTTTTTTAAAATTTTAAATATCTGTAAAAAATTAACTGATTAAGAAAAAATTCAAAACTCTTAATTTGTAATTAACTAACGTAGTACTTCAAATAGAAAAAAAATTAAAAAAATCTAAAGATGTCAGGTAAAAAAAAATATTCATATTTAGATCACTTGATATGGAATGACTCTTTGACGCTATTAATAGTAAAATATTTTAAAATATGATCCCATCGCGATCAAAACTTGAAATTTGGTACAGATGAGGCTAAGAGAACAGCAGACACCTGTGCAGTTTTTGAAATATTTAAATTATGCTGATTTTTCGGAGAGTTTTAAAATTTTGCGTTTGCGATCGCATGGGTAAAATATTAACAAAGATCCTCTTGTGGCGGCCGTCACACGCAACGATATATGGATAGATATCGCTTGAACGTGCCTGATTAGGCATCGCTCGAACGATGTCTATGCGTGTGACGGCACGACACGACCAACGAGAAATGATCAGATCATTAGATCGAGATATGAGATCCGGACCTCATATCAAACGATGTCGACTCAGTGGATAAGCACAATTGATGTGTGTAAATGAACGATATCGTTTGAAAGCTGTGAATTGAGCGATGGTGAAATCTAGCACGTAGGCGTGACGGGTATTCATCTGTGTCTCGCCTCCTCAGTTGTGATTTGTTAACCCTCATGCGTTACGATTGGCTGGCGCAACATCAGCTACTATTGGTGGAAGCTCCTGCGTTACGATTGGTTCTTTCTTCACAGGGCGCCATTTTGGATGAGCTGTCACTTCAACACTACACATAGGCGCCGTTTGCATGATCATGCCTTGTTTTTTTCAAATTATGGGCCCACACAAGTGCGCAAAGCTAAAAAACTCTAGTATGGTATGGGCCCAATATAGTGTGCACACTCTCATACACCAAAACGATATTGCTGTATGCAGCGCACAACGTGGCGTTACGCAACGCCCCCGGGTTATTGTCCCGTAGGTGCCGCAGAAGTGTTTATTGCTGTGTCGCGGCGCGTACGGCGCCTTTAAATTTTATTAAGCCACGCAAGCGGACGTACTGACGTCATGAAGTTGGTTTCAGTTTCATTCCCCCTTCAAGGTGCTAGCTCCTCCCATGCCCATTGCAGCACAGTCATGGCCGCCGCACATTGCGCTGCAACGTGGGGGATGGCGGAGCTCCTGATCCTAATTGATCATTGTTATAGTTTGGATTATTGGGGCCACCATCAGCACCGGCACCCCAGGCTGCGTAACCGCAGCACTGTCCGCAAGATCCAGCGAGCCCTGCTCTGGCAGCTGGGCGTTGAGAGGGAGGTGAAAGCCATCCAGCATAAGATTGCGGATCTGAAACACAAGTGCCCAGGCCGCATAGTGGACATCCGTGCCAGGATTGCCCGGCTGCGTGGTGAGTAATTGTTGGCTCCAAACACACACCTGCACATGTACATGTAACAAACTACACAGCAATGTCTCCAAACATATTAGAAGGAGAGTGTGGTCCCCAGCCTGTCCCCGCCCATGTGGTTGCATATATTCTGCATTAAGGCTGCCTTCACACTTGCAGATGCCTCCGCAGCGTTCTGTGGAGGCATGTGCAAGCCTCTGCATGCAGACTGCAGCCCTATCCTTCATAATGGTCTGCACGGTGTCTGCAGATGCTTGCAGACCGCTGTGCGCTGCCATTGGACGCCATGAGAGATCTGTGCGCATGTGGAGGCATGTGCACTTATCACACACACCCGTCCACACCGGGAATGCGACCTGTCTTGGTGGGCAATGGGAGTGCAAGGCGGTGTGCAAGCATCTGCACACACCGTGCGGACCAGTAGAAAGGATCGGGCTGCGGTATGCATGCAGAGCCTTGCAGATGCCTCCGCAGAACGCTGCAGAGGCATCTGCAACTGTGAAGGCAGCCTAATTTGGAGGCAGGCCCTACACTTTGGCCTGGTTGTCAACCCTCCAACTACCAAAAAACAAAATTTGTTATAAAATAAAATACCTAAAATGTGAGACACTCTTTAGTCTGCATCTTTACATGTATTCAATGCCGGTCACAGCCAGCATGTCAAGGGGACGGACTGTGGAGTACAGGTGACATATAGTACAGGTGACTGTACACTCCCTCCCCTTGCCATGCTGCATGAAACCTGCCTCCAAAAAAAAAAAATTTGCAGACTGATGATTGTCGCTCATTTTTTAAAGGACCAATCACCAATGAATGGAAATCACCCTACATTTCTCTACTGTGTATTGACGCACCATGTGGATGTGACAAGAATGTGCATTGCCTGTTGTTTCACACCCAAACAGGAATATGGCCCAACCAGTCATGTGCAGCACAAATGGTGAGGCCGGACTCAGGCGTAACCTCACTATATTTGTGCCTAACCTGACTCCACATTGTCATTGTGTTTGGGAGACATATTGAGCATCTAAAATACACACATGACACACTGCCCCACAGATGTGGCCCCGTACAGAGGGGACAAGATAAACACACTATGATGTTTGCACCAAAATAACAATAGCAATTGAACAAGAGGTCTATGCAGCCACGGTCCAAACAACAGCAGCTTCTGGGCCTACAGAAAATACAACACACATACATTGACCATGTGTTGGTGTCTGTGGCCACAAGCAAACATATCTTGCCAGTGTAGTGGACCTGTCAGTAAACATACTGTGTTCTACCCACAGTACATGCATACCACATGAGTATATGCATCCAACATGACCTTGCACCATATTTTTTAATGGGGGAAATACAATAGGCACACAATCAAAAAGATAGCCAACAATGTTTTTCACCTTTCTCATAAAAGCTTTGTCATTGTGCTTCCAAATACAGATGCTGAGGATTCCTCGTCGGAAGATGGGCACCATGCCCCACCTGCAGGTGGCCCACCTAACTCACCGGCAGATCCGGCTGCAGGGACACCATCGCCCCCTAGTAATCCCGGCCCTGATGATGAGTTGCCATCTGCTGCCGAGCCGGAGGAGAGAGAGGAGTGGTCCGCCCACTCAGGGATGGAGGAGTCTCCTGCCAACTCATCCCAGACATGGATGGAGGAGGATGATGACCTCCCCTCCCCACCATCGCCACAGGAGGCCGAGGATGGTTTTGAAGCGGCTGCCCTTGATGATGAGCCACCCTCCAGCCCAGGCCCAATTTTGCCCCCAAGACATGTCATGTGGCCTCAGAGCCCCAGCCCGGGAGTTACCCCACCTGCCACAGTGTCCAGCTCGGTGCCAAACACAGGGGTGGGCATGTCCCCTGAGCCGGATGAGGACGAGGTGCCCTCCACAACAGGCCCTGCGGAGGAGGAGATGCCGCTGGCTGATCAGGACCCACACTTGGAGGACTATGGTGGTAAGTGTGTATTTGTGGGGCATACACCTGCATACTGTATTGATTGTTGTGCTTATCTTCCCTCATTATTGTGTCTGAGTGTGTTTTTTTTTTGGCATACTGTTTGTGCAGATGGCGAAAGTGCAGGTGCTGCGGGGTGGAGTCTCAGTGCGTCCTCCATCAACCCCTGATAGTGCTGAGGATGGCGAGCACGAGGGTAAGGAGCATAGTTCAATTTTAACTTACAAAACCTCCACATGGACTGTTTGTTTGCAAATGTGTTCTTCATCCCAATACAGGTGTCCCTACTCTGGAGGACGTGATCCGGGCACACTCGGAGTTCGCCATACAGCTACACTTGGCACACGAGCGCCATCTACAAGAGCTGGCCCAGTTACGGGAGATGCTGGCTGCCCTCCAGCAAGGACATGGTGGGCTCCCATAATCGGGAGAGAATTAGACACTCTAATGGTCCATCCGGACCTGAAGGACTGTTGTCCATGTTGGACCCAATATCCAGTTTCTTGCCATGTTGGCATTGTTTTAAGTTTTTTTTTGCCCCCGTTGGGCTCTTTTCTTATAGTGTCCAACATTTGGACCATAGGGAGTGTGTTGGGGCTACCACGTTGGCCTCTTTTCTTATAGTTCCCCACATTGGTACCTATTAGGAGTGTGTGTGGCCTTCCACGTTGTGTTCTTTTCTTTGAGTGTCCCACATTGGGACCATCGCAAGTGTGTAGGGGGTATTCCTACACTCAAACAGCAAGGTGTACTTTATGGGCATGGTATGCCACATTTTTAATGTACTTTAAAATATTTTAACAAAGTTTTCATTGTTTTACTTGATCTAACCACACATATATTTAAGAATTCTGTGAGGTTAATGTTCGACTTTAAGTCCATCAAGGTCAACACGTAGCCTTAACATGTTGATCCAGAGGAAGGGACAAAATCCCATGTTCCAACACAAGCTCCACATTGTGAGCATACATTATGTCCACAAAGTAAATACACATCCTTTTTTGGAAAATTGATTATTTTAGTTTGGAAATGGCCTAACCCCATCACCAACAATGGGTGTTCACTCCGTCGAGATATAACTGCTGGCCACTACACCCACAATAAGTCTTTACAAAGTTGTCCCAAAATACAATGATGTTAAGGCCACCTCCGAGTTTATTGGGGAGAACCTCTAATTAGTGAAGGCTACTGCTCAAGACCCAACATTTAAGTATTATGACCCTCGACATATGAAGGTAGTGTGACCTACAGAATGTTGCATATCTGCTGAAGGGCCAACAATGATGCCCTCCTAAATACCCAGAATGCGACAATCATGGACAACATATTTACCTAGTGTGTAAAATTCATTTAATTTGTGAAACAAATAATTTGGAAAGATCCGTCCATTAGTAAGGCCAAAAAAAGGTTCACTATACAACAAAGTAAACTCCACAAGCATTTTCTTGGAACAAAATAAAATAAAAGTCACACTTTCTGGGTGGTCATACCCAAAGACCAAAAAAACAAAACAAAAATACCAAAAAAAAACCTATAAGTCGTGGTAATGTGGCTCCTCAAGGAATTCCTCATCAGGGTGGAAGCTGGGGTCGGGCCCTAGGTTTGCCAAATAACCACCCCTGGTTCGCTGAGTGGGGTAATGTGCTCGGCCAGATCTCCGCCCAGGGATGAGAATGCGGAGGGCCATAATTTTGCCTGGCCTGGAGGTTGCCGGGTGGCCGTGGAATGGCAGCAGGGAAACAGGAGCCGGGAGTCAGGTTCCCCGCCCGTGCTTGATCCATGACCTGGAGCATGACCCGCTCGGCATGTATTCTTTGGTCTGGGTCCAGAGATGGGAGCCTTTCATGATCCAGGCTTGCAAACGCACACTGGGGTTCACGAACGTTCTGCTGCAGGACCTGTTGTGCCAGACTCAGCATCTCGTTTGGGGTGGCCACAGGTGTGTTCCTTGGACGAACCCGGAAATGTGATGGAGGCTGAGAAGTAGGGTTCGCCGATGTTCCGGCCTCCTCAACGTTCACATCTGACGGTGTGTCCTGTGGGGGAGTGGTGGACCCAGTAGAAGGGCCTTCCAGCAGATCCTACATGTGGGAATGCATAACAGGTCAGGAAACATAGCAGTAAATGTTTGATGACATTTTATAAAGTTAGGCGAAAGGTACATGTATGTCACTACACACCACACTGTACCAGATGCCATGAAAACATGTCCTGACAGGGCGTTAATGTTTGTGACAATAAGACAAAACACAATCATTGTGTGTGAAATGAGTGATGTGATACAATGTAACTTGATGTAACATGTCTCCAGAAAGTTTGGAGCCCATTCTGTGTGTAATGTATTTTGCCTCAATTAAAACCAAGGAGATTCAATCCGTACAATATGTGTCTTGTGTGATAAGTGTGCCTTAGGATTGGCATAGGTCACAGACTTACATGTTGTTGGTCACCGGCAACTTCAGCATTCGCCTGTGGCGGCTGTGTGAAGCTGTTGTAATGAGGTGAACAATTAAGACTGCCGCATTGAAATGGACATGGAATTGGACTTTGTACATTCCACTAATGCCCCTTGGTGGACAAGTGCGGAAACAATCTCAGAGGGTGGAAATCCCCCACCATCTCTTTTGTTTACCCAGGAAGAGAAAGGGCGGGAGATTATTACAGACCCAGAGCTCAGCCAGGACAGACCTGTGTGTGGTGTCTCCCGACATAGGGCTCTTTTGCAGCTGGATTCTTGGGAAGAAATACCCCGTGAGGATCGCTGTTGCAACCCCCGGTCTGCAGGACCTTGTCTTACCGAGGGTCCAACTCAAATTCAGGACATTGCCTCCGGAATTCAGGACATTGCCACCGGATTACATGTGTAGGGACTGTGACCGACATAAGGGAGCCATCTGTGCTACTGTGATCTCCCTTCTGCTGATCGGTGTGCCCCGGGACAGAGAGAGAGAGACTAACAAAAATCTGTTACCTGCGGAAGAAGACCAAAGAAGAGGACTGAGGAGTTTCCCCCTTCAGCGCTGCACCGGGACCCTTCATCGTGAGACCCCAGGCCTGCCACGTGGGAGCGACATCTTCTTCTGTGACTGGTACGTGATTTTAGGGAAAGTTAGGGAAAGATACCTTCATTGTTGTGTTTTCTTCTTCTTGCTGCGCACCCGGATAAAGTGAAGATCCAGAGACTCCACCATATACATGTGTGCAGCTAGATCAGTTGACTGTGTTATAGATATGTTTTACAGTAAAGAAATGTTACTACCGGTTAAATCTGAGTATGGAGATTCTGTTGAAGCAAGACATACACACACACCCGCGGCCTTACCACCGGTCGCTACATCTGGCGTAGTCGGCAGGATGTGTGATCAACAGAATCTCCTCCCGGTAGTAACTTATAACCGGACAGCTCCCCCGGCATCTATTGTCAATCAGGTGAGGAAGTTTAACGGACGGAACTATCCTGTAACTGAATGGACCGAACAACTTAAGACAGTGGGGGAGATGTATAACATTGATCCTAAGACCTTAGCAGAAATGGTCATGCTAACAATAGAGGGGGAGGCGTGGACGACAGTCAGGCTGGAGACGGTTAGGGGCCGGCGTACGTTGGATGACTTGGTGCGGGTGCTGGAGAACACCTATGGGCCGACCACATATGCGGGAACATTACGGTATATGTTCTTCCGGCGTACTCAACTCGAGTCGGAGGACATCCCTCAATATGCCAACGCCCTCCAAGTACTGCTTGAACAAGCCTGCAGGAAAGAACAACAGATAGCTAGTACGGGCGCCCGTGACCTGTGTTGAGAGATCAATTCGTGAGTGGACTAAGAGACCTGTACCTTAACCGCTCACTGCAAGATCTTCTCTGTATAAATCCGGCCCTTACGTTCGCTGAGGTTAAGCAAGAAGCGATAGAACGTTCGAGAGGACCTGTCATAGAGGCCCAGACTTATACCGCGGCTTGCAGGTCCATAACTGGTATCAGAACCCCGAACAGTGACACGGAAGAACTGAAGCAGATGGTGGCAGAGTTGCAGAAACAGGTGTTGCAGCTCACCCTGGACCAACAGGCGGACAGGCAGGCGAGACAACAACCCAGCCGGCCGATGGGAAGATGCTGGACATGCGGCGATCCCCGCCATAGAGTAAACCGTTGCCCCCAGAACGTTCAAGTCCATCCACGGGCCGATATACCGGAACCAACAAGTCATGCCCCACAACAGCGGCCACCTTTAAACTAGAGGCCCCTGCCAAAGAGGCTCACTCGGCGGGGGAGGCCAAAGAGGGGTGTAGGAAAACAGAGCCAGCAACGGAACAAACTTGCATCAAACAGCCCTACCCTGGAAGTATTATTGGAAGGGACTGCTGTGCAAGGATTAATGGATACTGGGTCTCAGGTATCCACCATCTCCGAGCAGTTTTACGAAGAGTATCTGAAGCCGCGGGTTGCCTATGACCCTGATACTACTATCAAGATCAAAGCAGCCAATAATCTACCCATTCCGGTGACGGGAGTTGCCTGGATGAACACTGAAGTCTGTGGGCAAGATCTCGGGAAGAGAGGGATAATCGTGGTCAGGGAAGGCTGTGGATCAGAAACGCCCATGATTATTGGGATGAACATCTTGAAAGACCTGAATCTGGTGTTGCTTACCAAGAGGGGGGCCCAAGTACTGGCAAGAAGTGACCACACATAGGGCCACCCGCCGAGCCTTCCAACAAGTGGTCCGGACCTGCAATCTCCAGCGAATGACAGAAGAACAACTGCCGCTGGCCATGATCACCGTACCCCGCCATACTAGGATAACTTTACCTGCTGAGAAGGAGACCGTTATCTCGCTACCCCTTAGCACTACAAGACAGCTCAAAGGCGTGGAGGTGCTGATTGAGCCGCGCACCCCGAAGGAAGGGAAGCTGAACCCCCTAGTTGCTCGAACGCTAGCTGTTGTGAGAAAGGGAAGGGTTCCTGTCAGGCTGGGTAACACGGCTAACGTGAGCGTTGACCTAGAGGCTGGGACACAACTCGCCCGAGTTTACGCCCTAACCGAAGAGGTGAACCCTATGAACCCCCTCCAGTTTGCACCGTCTACAGAGGGAGATTGGATAGTGACGGTCTCTGCCATGGCCGCTGTCGCGGATGACATCAACGCGGGGCGAGTACTACGAGAAAAGTGCCAGTTGGACATATCCCAATACTCCAACGAAGAAGTGTCCCAGGTGGAAGAGTTACTTCAAGAGCACCAGGCGTCCTTTGCCCGGCATGACACCGACTTTGGATGCACCCCGAGTATCAAGCACGAAATCCCCACAGGTGATACCGCTCCTATCCGTGAAAGGTACCGCCAAATACCTCCCCAACAATACCAAGAAGTGAAAAATCTCTTGAATTCCATGTTGCACGCTGGAGTGGTACGAGAAAGCCAGAGCCCCTGGGCTGCACCAGTGGTGATAGTCAAGAAGAAAGACGGGTCCCTGAGGTTCTGTGTGGACTACCGCCGTTTGAATGCTTGCACCATTCGGGACTCATACCCTTTACCAAGGATCGAAGAATCCCTGACAGCCCTGAAGAAAGCTAAATATTTTTCGTCATTGGACCTGGCCAGCGGCTATTGGCAGGTACCCATGCACGAGAAAGATAGAGAAAAGACTGCTTTCATCCTACCCATGGGCCTGTACGAGTTCGACCGGATGCCCTTCGGCCTGAACAACGCGCCGGGGACCTTCCAGCGACTGATGGAGCGCTGCCTGGGGGACTTCAACTTTGACTTCACCCTCATTTACCTGGATGACATCGTAGTCTATTCGACCACATTTGAAGAACACCTGCAACAGCTGGGCCGTGTGTTTCGTAGGTTGAGAGAACATGGCCTGAAGTTGAAACCCAGCAAGTGCCGTCTTCTGCAGCCCGAGATCAATTACCTGGGTCACCGGGTCTCGGCCGAAGGTGTACAGCCGTCTTCGGAGAAAATAGCCGCCGTGCGGGACTGGCCACAGCCTACGAACGTCAGAGAGGTCAGGGTCTTCCTGGGGTTGGCCGGCTACTACCGCCGGTTCGTAAGAAACTTAGCCCGGCTTGCTGCACCCTTGCACGAACTGCTTCGAGGGACCACCAACGGCCCCAGAGGACGACCCATCAGCTGGGGACCCAGCCAGGAAGAATCCTTCCAAGCCCTAAAGAGTGCCTTGACTTCACCCCCCATCCTGGCATATGCGGACTACAATCTCCCTTTCCAACTACATACCGATGCCAGCCTACAAGGTCTAGGGGCAGTACTTTCACAAGTACAAGAAGGCAAGGAACGTGTCATAGCCTATGCCAGTCGATCCCTACACGAGGCCGAGAAGAACCCCATCAATTATAGCTCATTCCGGCTGGAGCTGTTGGCCCTAACATGGGGTATGGCGGAGAAATTTGCAGGATACCTCACAGGGGCAGAAGTACTGGTCCTGACCAATAACAACCCGTTGGCCCACTTAGAAAATGCGAAGCTCGGAGTCATGGAACAGCGTTGGATGGCTCGACTCTCGAAGTTCAACTACAAGATCAAATACAGGTCTGGGGCTGAGAATCAAAATGCGGACAGCCTGTCTAGAGTGTCATACCCCTTACTCACCAGAGACCGGATGAAGAACTAGAAGGAGACGAGACGCCCGACTTTGCAAGGCTTGCCCAACAGATGATGGATTACTGCCAGTTCGTTGTGGGCGAAGTTGGAACTCCAGTGGGGGTCACACTGTGTCTTCAAGAGTGGTGCAGGCTCCAGGACCAGAACCCTGAATGGGCTCTACTCAAACAATGGGTGAAGCAAAGGCAGAAGCCCCCCCCTGACACGCGGGCCCGACTGTCTACCGGAACCTTGACCCTGCTCAGCCAGTGGGACCGGCTGGTTCTGAGAGAAGAAGTACTATACTGGAAGGTTCTCTTGTCTCACATGCTGGAGGAATGCACACAAGTTGTAGTACCTGCCCAGTTAGCCCATGAGATGGTGGCCGAAGCCCACAAAAGGAATGGACACTTCGGAGTAGATAAGACGTTTCGGTGGATTCAACAATCTATCTATTGTCCGGGGCTCCGCAAGCTGGTCGAAGACGTCTGCAGAACCTGTCGCACCTGTGAACTGCACAAATCCACTGAACAGCGTGCACCTGTACAGACGATTAAAACCTCCAGGCCTCTTGAGCTGTTGACGGTGGACTATCTGCTGATCGGGACGGCGAGCAGTGGCTATCAATACTGCCCAGTCATGGTGGCCCACTTCACAAAATTCGCCGTCATTGTTGCTACCAAGGACCAGACGGCCGAATCGGTTGCACAGGCCATCTGTCGACAGTTCATCCACGTCTATGGGTGTCCGGAGTGGTTACACTCCGACCAGGGGGCTTGTTTCGAAGGCAGAGTCATCGAGGAGCTGCATCGGATGTATGGGATCCAGAAGTCAAGGACCACTCCTTACCATCCACAAGGGAACGGTGCATGTGAACGCTTTAACCGGACCCTACTCCAGCTGATCCGCACCTTGGCCGAAGATAAGAAAGATCGATGGCCCCAATTCCTTCCAGATCTAGTATGGGCCTACAACAACCAGGTCCACTCCGTGACTGGCTACACCCCACTCACCCTTCTCTTTGGCCGCCCAGGAAAAGGGGTCCATGACCTGAACCTATTCCGCCCAGAAGAAGATGTCTGCCATAACTATCCCTCCTGGCTAAATGCTCACCGACAGAAGATGGAGACTGTACACCGGCTGGTGAGTCAACAAATCCGGGGCCAGATACATGCTGACCCACTCCCCGTGCAAGAGAAACCCTTAAAGTTGGGACAGCTAGTCTTGCTCAGTATTAGGAAGCCTCAAGGGAAACTTCGAGCCAAGTGGGAGACTGAAGTCTACCGGGTAATCGAACGCCCTTACCCCAATGGACATGTATACCGAGTGCGGGGTGAAGACAGCCGCAGCTCCCGCACTGTGCACCGAAATATGTTGCGCCCCTGCCAATCCCGGCCTGACTCCCCTCCCACAGTAACTGGAGTGGGTGACGCTGCTGACATGACTGACGTCACGGACATTTCTCAACATAGAGATCACGTCGACTCTGAGACCGGTGACCCACCTACACAGACCAGTCCCTCTCCCGGAGTATTGACTGGAGTGGGGCATAAAGACAGTGACGAGGAGGGGAACAACCGACCCTTGCGACGCACTGACCGCACCACTGCTGGGATCCCGCCCGTACGGTCTTACAGGGACCAGTATGTATGGTCCACTTCTCAACCAACCCCTGTGACAACTACAGTCATCGCTGCCTGGGAACCGACAGTAGTTGACAGGGACTGCCAACCTTTAAGTGGGGGGGTATGTAATGAGGTGAACAATTCAGACTTCCGCATTGAAATGGACATGGAATTGGACTTTGTACAGTCCACTAATGCCCCCTGGTGGACAAGTGCGGAAACAATCTCAGAGGGTGGAAATCCCCCACCATCTCTTTTGTTTACCCATGAAGAGAAAGGGTGGGAGATTATTACAGACCCAGAGCTCAGCCAGGACAGACCTGCGTGTGGTGTCTCCCGACATAGGGCTCTTTTGCAGCCGGATTCTTGGGAAGAAATACCCCGTGAGGATCGCTGTTGCAACCCCCGGTCTGCAGGACCTTGTCTTACCGAGGGTCCAACTCAAATTCAGGACATTGCCTCCGGAATTCAGGACATTGCCACCGGATTACATGTGTAGGGGCTGTGACCGACATAAGGGAGCCATCTGTGCTACTGTGATCTCCCTTCTGCTGATCGGTGTGCCCCGGGACAGAGAGAGAGACTAACAAAAATCTGTTACCTGCGGAAGAAGACCAAAGAAGAGCACTGAGGAGTTTCCCCCTTCAACACTGCACCGGGACCCGTCATCTTGAGACCCTAGGCCTGCCACGTGGGAGCGACATCTTCTTCTGTGATAGACTGGTACGTGATTTTAGGGAAAGTTAGGGAAAGATACCTTCATTGTTGTGTTTTCTTCTTCTTGCTGCGCACCCGGATAAAGTGAAGATCCAGAGACTCCACCATATACATGCGTGCAGATAGATCAGTTGACTGTGTTATAGATATGTATTACAGTAAAGAAATGTTACTACCGGTTAAATCTGAGTATGGAGATTCTGTTGAAGCAAGACATACACACACCCGCGGCCTTACCACCGGTCGCTACACTGTCACTCTCCAACATTCCACGGGGTTCCTGCTGTTCCACTGTGAAGAGCATGAGGTTGTAATACCAGAGGGTTGGTACATAGATCTCATCAGCAGCCATTCCAGATCTGCGTGAATTTGTGACTTTGTGATGCTCCTTCTGGAACACGGTCCGCAAGGACTCGATTTTCCGGCGCACAAATTCTACATCCCTCTGTTGGCCAGGCATGTATTGCTCACATACCTCAAGCAGTTTCAGATAGGCCACCTGCTTGAGGGCCCTGTTGGTGTAGGCCGAGCTTCGGCTTTGCCACAAACAGGGGTTGGCCCTGTAGACTTCTATAAAAGCGCTTACAAATTCCCGATTAGGTCTGGGCATCTGCAAAAATAAAACAGTACAATTCACTACACCTCAGAGGGGACCATGTTTAAAAGCTATGGAAAAAATCACATCCAGAGGATGTCAAGTCATCCAAAATGAGCCTTGCCAAATGATGATGTTCAAAAACACAACAGCAGCATTACTTTGAACCAGATTTTTGTGTTCCTGCCATGGATGTGTGCTGGTGTGACAGTGACAATACAAATGTGTGTCAGGACTACAATATAATAAACAACATTTAGCTGTGGCTGCCTCATCTGATATGGACATACCTTGCCTTTTGAAGACACAGTGTCCAAAGGTAAATATATGCAGCAAGCAAGGTGGATGTTGAAATGCACAAGTGAGAAGGGACGCACACAAGAGCAGGGAATCCACACATGTTTGCAATGCACTATTTATCCCAATAGAAGCGAGTGCTATTTGATTATCACAGGTGTGATGTGCATAGGCATCGCAAGTGCCACGCCTGTTGGAGGACGTAACATCGACGTTGGGTGTGGTCGAGCGCTGAAGACACGCCTGCTGTCTAACATTGCCTCGCCGTTGGGTGTGGTCCAGCACTGCAGCCATGCCTGTTTGGAGGACACTTTGCCTTGTGATTGGATGTGGTAGGTATATAGCGACGTGACAGCCGCACAGATGCGTGATTGCTGCAGAGTTATCGCCGGTATGTATTCCGCATGTAATACATTGACGATGGGGGACACTCTAGCGTTGTCAAATGTCTATGACTAGTGATGGGCGAATCCTAAATTACTCGGAATCGCTTGACTCTAGCGAGTCCGAGCCCAGGACTCGCTACTCGTTGCGAGTCTAGCGAGTCCAATGTTAATGAATGGGGAAGCGAGTAATAGCGAGTAGTGTGAGATTTACAAATCGCAGATGTGTGTCGGAAGCTTCAGCCTGAAGCAATCCTAGTTTTGTCATTTATTTGCATTGGACTCGTTTACTTTGCAACTGTAATCGCTGGCTGGGAAACTCGCACAGATAAGAGTCCTGCTTTCTCCTCTGTACAGGCTGCCACAGCTCCAGGGTCCTAGAGCCCGCCTGCTGCCTGATGTAGCAGTGCTGAGATTGTTCTCAGTCTGCTCATTCCCTGTGTACAGACATGAATGTCTGTACACAGAGATGATGAAGCAGTGCTGAGATTGTTCTCAGTCTGCTCATTCCCTGTGTACAGACATGAATGTCTGTGCACAGAGATGATGTAGCAAAGCTGAGATTGTTCTCAGTCTGCTTATTCCCTGTGCATAGACATGTATATTTATGCACAGGGGATGTAGCAGAGAGGACATCGCGTTTTGGACTGCGTCGGACGGAAGAGGATTTTTTTAATTAAAGATGGAGTCCCTAATGGCTTTTTTTTTTATTTCTAATAAAAAATTTTCTTTGTGTTGTGTTTTTTTTAAAACAATTTAATAGAAATTCATGGCGGTCATGTCTAATATTGGCGTGACCGCCATAAATTTCGGGCTTAGGGCCAGCTGATAATACAAAGCTGGCCCTAACCTCGTTATTACCCAGCGTGCCACCGCTACCAGGGCTGCTGGAAGAGCGGGGTTCAGCGCCAGAGGATGGCGCTTCAATGAACGCGCCATCTTCTGGGGCGGCTGCGGGCTGCAATTTGCAGCGGGGGGTGCCCAGAAAGCTTGGGCATCCCTGCGCTGCGGATTACAGCCCCCAGCTGCTTAGCTGTACCTGGCTAGACATAGAAATTGCGCGGAGCCCCACGCATTTTTTTTAAATTATTTCATGAAATTCTGAGATTCTGACTCTGAGATTCTGACTCTGAGACTCTGACTCTGAGACTCTGACTCTGAGACTCTGAAATTCATGAAATAATAAAAAAAAAATGCGTGGGGCTCCGCGCAATTTCTATGTCTAGCCAGGTACAGCTAAGCAGCTGGGGGCTGGAATCCGGAGCGCAGGGATGCCCAAGCTTTCTGGGCACCCCCCGCTGCAAATTGCAGACCGCAGCCGCCCCAGGAGATGGCGCGTTCATTGAAGCGCCATCCTCTGGCGCTGAACCCCGCTCTTCCAGTGGCCCTGGTGGCGGTAGCACGCTGGGTAATAAAGGGGTTAATACCAGCTTTGTTATACAAGCTGGTATTAAGCCCGAGATTCTTAATGTCAGGCCACGTTTGACCCAGCCACTAAGAATCTCCAATAAAGGGTTAAAAAAACACAACACAGAGAAAATTTTTTATTTGAAATAAAAAAAAAAGCCATTAGGGACTCCATCTTTAATTAAAAAAATCCTCTTCCGTCCGACGTAGTCCAAAACGCGATGTCCTCTCTGCTACATCCCCTGTGTATAGATATAGATCTCTATGCACAGGGAATGAGCAGACTGCGAACAATCTCAGCACTGCTACATCATCTCTGTGCACAGACATTCATGTCTGTACGCAGGGAATGAGCAGACTGAGAACAATCTCAGCACTGCTACATCATCTCTGTGCACAGACATTCATGTCTGTACACAGGGAATGAGCAGACTGAGAACAATCTCAGCTCTGCTACATCATCTCTGTGCACAGACATTCATGTCTGTACACAGGGAATGAGCAGACTGAGAACAATCTCAGCACTGCTACATCATCTCTGTGCACAGACATTCATATCTGTACACAGGGAATGAGCAGACTGAGAACAATCTCAGCACTGCTACATCATCTCTGTGCACAGACATTCATGTCTGTACACAGGGAATGAGCAGACTGAGAACAATCTCAGCACTGCTACATCATCTCTGTGCACAGACATTCATGTCTGTACACAGGGAATGAGCAGACTGAGAACAATCTCAGCACTGCTACATCATGTCTGTGAGCAGGCGGGCTCTAGGACCCTGGAGCTGCACAGAGAAGACAGCTGGACTAGGCTCCAATGTAACAGCAGTTATCTGCGAGTTTCCCTGCTATCACTGGCACAGTAGCCGAGTCTAATGCAAACAATGGCAATCCTAGTTTTGTCAGCGTTTCTGACAAAACTAGGATTGATATTGATTTGCATTGGACTCGTGCGAGTAATCACTGGGAAACTCGCAGAGTACCGAGTCCTGCGAGTCCCTTACTACTCGCCGAGTAACGAGTCCTAGCGAGTAGATTCGCCCATCCCTATCTATGACGTTTAGGTTATCACTTCAGTCCACCCATCTGCCGTATATGCTATCTTGAAACCTGTGCTATATTTGTGTTCTTTGTGTAGGTCACTTTGCTAACTACAGCATTGCACTAGTGCATTATTAGCATCTGGAAAATCTTCCTATTTTTGTTGCCTTGACATTTGAGTGACACCCATCTCCACGACCAGGGCATGTGAGTTTTTCTGTTTCTGTACTGTTTTTTTGAACATAAAATATTTGTTCCATGTGTTTGATGGATTTAGGAGTCGCTTTTAATGCGTTTAAAGTGTGATGTGGGGTTTTGGGGCTGATGTGTCACTACCCTTTTTTTTTAAAAAGAAAAAAAAGGCGTGCACACAGACTTTTCCCAAAACGGAGGGTGCCCTACAGACAGGATTTACAGATCCCCCAGTCAAAAAATGTATGGTAAAAAAGTCGCACATCCCCTTTGTTGTGTTTTGGGATATTTTTTCATGAAAAAGGTGCAGGGGCAAAATACAGAAGGGCAACGTTTCCACCAAAACCCTTTGGGCACGTGATGCCGGGGGGGCGTCATTTGGGGGGCGCAATCCCA
>JARQOC010000004.1:175691692-175774400 GCA_033576535.1 Allobates femoralis
TGGGGACACCGAGTGCAAGAGCAGTGCATCTATGCGCCTATGCGCTTGCTTGCACTTGCTTCTAAATGCACCTGCGCTTGCATTTGCGCTAGCGCAGGGCAGGGCAGGCGGGGCAGGCAAACGCAGGGGCTGCATAGATGTGAAAGGGGCCTTATAGTTTTCCTCTGCAAGTTCCTCTCCTGGTTTTGACACACATACCGGATAGAACCTGATCAGGGAAACAACTGCAGTGTGAAACCAGCCGTACTCCCTCGTCATGTGATGCGCTTGGAAAAAGCGCAAGGTTTGAAACTCTGGCAGTCAGAAGCTGGCGTTTGACCTGCGCTTGGGTCATGTCTGCCATAGGAATGAATTGACAGCGTTAACGCAGTCTTACCTTTCCGGTAACACTGCACTAATGCTGAAAAATTCTATGTTATAGACGGAACCCTCTGAACGCAAGGGGGTAAACCCTAGTTTGACCCTAGCCTTTGCATTCTGGTTAGGCATGACAAAACCTTGCAGATGTTTTGTCGGATTGCACTAATGCATTGTAAATGCAAGTGAAACCGAACCCTAAGGCCTACGATCTGTACTGAAACACATTTGTATGTATGTGGTCAAAATTGGTTGTAAGAAGTACCCTGTATAAGAAGTGGCATATCATTAACTGTTGATGCCAGTGTTGCCTTTACCACATTTTCCGCATATACAATATCAAATTCCTGCTTTTCTATGAATCATGTTTGTGAATATACTATATTTTTAAAGACAGTATCCTTAAATAGAAAAAAAAATAAGAAATGCCATTAATATATATATATATATATATATATATATATATATATATATATATATATATATATATATATATATATTCCCTTAATTAGCAAATGACACTCGTTATGTTTATGGTAGTAATTACTATAGTACATTATAATAGCTATTTTGTGCTATACATTACTGACAGAAACCTGACCGAGAGTCATAGTAGAAATGTTGTCTGTGAGTACGGTCAGTAGGAACCTCCACTGCTGTGACCTGGAAAAAGCTTGACACTATGTGGTATAGAGAAGCTTCCAATTACACATGCTCACAGGCAACGATCCTTTTAAAGGGAATTTGTCAACAGGTTTTTGCTACCTCAACTGAGATCAGCATGATGTATGAAAATTATGAATCCAACGATGTTTTCACCTTTCTTCTTCAGGACTCCCTCTTAAACAAAAAAAGTGGAAACACGCGTCGGGTTGTGGACATCCACTTACCAGGCTTACCTCACAAGGTCAATAAAGTACAAGATTGATATTACTTGCATTTTTAGTATTTTTCAGTTGAACTTATTAATACAATCATGGTCACCATAGTAGTAGGGAGCACATTAATTATAAATTTGTACACCTATTGTCCATAACTATAGGACTTATGTCTGGTTAACATTAAATATACACTCTATTTAATCTCAGTCCAAAGTAGTACTATATTACTTAGGACTGGTGCAATCCTCCATATTCACTAATTGGTATTACTTCTTGGTAACATAAGTACAATACTTATTCTCTGCATTAGTATTTATTCCTTGTACAGTATTGAATTACTGGTAACCAGGATATGTATTTAGTCATAACTACAATATCTACAGTATTGTCTGCCACAGTATTTAGTCCTTGTACAGTGTTTATTTATTCACTAGCTGTGAGCCCGATGCAAATGCATCGGGATTCTAGAATGTGCATTAATTTGATTATAGTAGTTATAGCTGGTGTGAGGACTTTTCGGGGGGTGTGAATAGTTTTTGGGGAGTCCCATACTTTTTTTGGGGGGTCCCATACTTTTTTGGGGGGGGTCACATACTTTTTTGGGGGGGTCACATACTTTTTTGGGGGGGTCACATACTTTTTTGGGGGGTCACATACTTTTTTTGGGGGGTCACATACTTTTTTTGGGGGGGGTCACATACTTTTTTTGGGGGTCACATACTTTTTTGGGGGGGTCACATACTTTTTTTGGGGGGGTCACATACTTTTTTGGGGGTCACATACTTTTTTGGGGGGGTCACATACTTTTTTGGGGGGGTCACATACTTTTTTTGGGGGGGGTCACATACTTTTTTGGGGGGGGTCACATACTTTTTTTGGGGGGTCACATACTTTTTTTGGGGGGGTCACATACTTTTTTTGGGGGTGCAATACTTTTTTTGGGGGTCTAATACTTTTGGGTGGGGGGTCCAATACTTTTGGGGGGGGTCCAATACTTTTTGGGGCGCGTTCAATACTTATTGGGGCTGAGTGCTCGCAATGGCCGCTTATTATTAGCATTAATCTTATTATTATTAGCATTAATAGCATAATTATTAGCATTAATAGCATAATTATTAGCATTATTAGCATTATTATTAGCATTAATAGCATAATTATTAGCATTAATATCATTATTATTAGCAGTAATATAATTATTATTAGATTTTTTTTTTAATTATTATTTTTTGTAATTTTTTAATTATTTTTAAATAATTTTATTATAAAATTTATTATTTATTTTAACTGAGACACAGTTCTCCTTCTGGTCCGCTAAAAGGGCTGGGCTGATTAGCATATATTTATTTTTTTTATTATTATTTTTATTTAATTTTTTATTATTTTTTTATTATTATTTTTTATTATTTTTTAATTCTTTTTAAATTCTTTTATTTATTATTTAATTTATTATTTATTTTAAGTGAGACACAGTTCTCATTGTGGTCCGCCAAAAGGGCTGAGCTGATTAGCATATATTTATTTTTTTATTATTATTTTTATTTAATTTTTTATTATTTTTTTATTATTATTTTTTATTATTTTTTAATTATTTTTAAATTATTTTATTTATTATTTAATTTATTATTTATTTAAAGTGAGACACAGTTCTCATTGTGGTCCGCCAAAAGGGCTGAGCTGATTAGCATATATTTATTTTTTTTATTATTATTTTAATTTAATTTTTTATTATTTTTTTATTATTATTTTTTATTATTTTTTAATTCTTTTTAAATTCTTTTATTTATTATTTAATTTATTATTTATTTTAAGTGAGACAGAGTTCTCATTGTGGTCCGCCAAAAGGGCTGAGCTGATTAGCATATATTTATTTTTTTATTATTATTTTTATTTAATTTTTTATTATTTTTTTATTATTATTTTTTATTATTTTTTAATTCTTTTTAAATTATTTTATTTATTATTTAATTTATTATTTTTTTTAAGTGAGACACAGTTCTCATTGTGGTCCGGCAAAAGGGCTGAGCTGATTAGCATATTTTTTTTTTTTCTATTATTATTTTTATTTAATTTTTTATTATTTTTTTATTATTATTTTTTATTATTTTTTAATTCTTTTTAAATTATTTTATTTATTATTTATTTTATTATTTATTTTAAGTGAGACAGAGTTCTCATTGTGGTCCGCCAAAATGGCTGAGCTGATTAGCATATATTTTATTTTTTTATTATTATTTTTATTTAATTTTTTATTATTTTTTTATTATTATTTTTTATTATTTTTTAATTCTTTTTAAATTATTTTATTTATTATTTAATTTATTATTTATGTTAAGTGAGACAGTTCTCATTCAGGTCCGCTATTTTTCCCATTGACATACATTAGCGGTGTGTCGGCGATTTTATGGCCGGCCACCTGGTTCTATTTGTCGGCCGTAAAATCGCGGACACACCGCTAATAGATGTCTATGGGCAGTGAGCCCGATTTCGGATTGGGCGCCGACCAATCAGAATTCGAGCTCAATGAGGGGCTCTTCTGATTGGCTGAGGCAGTACACAGCGACCAATCAGAAGAGCCGCTCATATCTCATTGAGATACAATGGCGGATTTGTCGTCCATTGTACCTGAATGAGAAGAGAAGAGGACGTCGGAGCTGGAAGAAGACAGAAGATCCCCGGGGCCGGACGAAGAGGACGCCTGGCCGGACGAAGAGGACGCCTGGCCGGACGGACGATCAGATGACTAAGAAGACATGTAAGTATGTGCGGACATGGGGGGGGCTGTGTGGACATTAGTGGGGGTCGGCTGTGCGGACATGGGGGGTTTTTCGGACATTGATGGGGGCGGGCTGTGCGGGCATGGGGGTGGGCTGTGCGGGCATGGGGGTCGGCTGTGCGGGCATGGGGGTCGGCTGGTGGCGGGCATGGGGGTCGGCTGTGCGGGCATGGGGGTGGGCTGTGCGGACATGGGGGTGGGCTGTGCGGGCATGGGGGTCGGCTGTGCGGGCATGGGGGTCGGCTGTGCGGGCATTGGGGGTCGGCTGTGCGGGCATTGGGGGTCGGCTGTGCGGGCATGGGGGTCGGCTGTGCGGGCATGGGGGTCGGCTGTGCGGGCATGGGGGTCGGCTGTGCGGGCATGGGGGTGGGCTGTGCGGGCATGGGGGTCGGCTGTGCGGGCATGGGGGTCGGCTGTGCGGGCATGGGGTCGGCTGTGCGGGCATGGGGGTCGGCTGTGCGGGCATGGGGGTCGGCTGTGCGGACAGGGGGGTGGGCTGTGCGGACATTGATGTGGGCGGGCTGTGCGGACATGGGGGTGGGCTGTGCGGGCATGGGGGTGGGCTGTGCGGGCATGGGGGTCGGCTGTGCGGGCATGGGGTCGGCTGTGCGGGCATGGGGGTCGGCTGTGCGGGCATGGGGGTCGGCTGTGCGGACAGGGGGGTGGGCTGTGCGGACATTGATGTGGGCGGGCTGTGCGGACATGGGGGTGGGCTGTGCGGGCATGGGGGTCGGCTGTGCGGACATGGGGGTGGGCTGTGCGGACATTGATGTGGGCGGGCTGTGCGGACATTGCTGGGGGTGGGCTGTGCGGACATGGGGGTCGGCTGTGGGGACATTGATGGGGGCGGGCGGCGAATTGTGTGTAGCGGGGAGCGGAGGCGGCAATGCCGCCTCGGCTCCATGGTCCCCGGGGAGCGAATTGCGGCTCAGGCAGCGACTCGCAATGGCCTCGCGGCCATTGCTCGCGCTACCTGAGCGGTAAATCGCTAAGGTTGTAGCCGGGGCTGTGGATGGATTTTGGGCCAGCGGCTCGCAATGGCCTCGCGGCCATTGCTCGCGCAGCATTGGGCGCTTCGCGCCCAATGTTAAATTCGTATCCACATGACGACACCGGAAGTAGCGCGCGGAGGGGCGCTTTTCCGATTCGCGATTATATAATAGATTGTAATTATCATATGTATTCATTCACAATAAGTGTACTTATCTATGTGTATATATATGTACTGTATATATATACAGTATATATATATATATATATATACAGTATATATATATATATATATATATATATATATATATATATATATATATACATATATGAGTCGAGTCGGCAGGGAAGGGGAAAACGGGACGGTGGTTTTGGTGGGGATCACAGCTGGTTGGGTTCCGGTTCAGTGCCCTGGGCACTCAATTGGCTGATGGGGATGAGGCGATGGGGAAGCAGCTTTGGTTGTACAGCTCCCCACTGGTGGAGCTTTACCTCAGGGCAGCGGGGAGGATGAGAGGAGTCGTAGTCCTTGGCTCTTTGGTGCTGTAGAGGCCTTTTGGATGACGAATAATTGATGCCAGAGACCAGATTTCCTCAAACAGTTCTTTACTGGTACCAGATGGATACTGTACAGTCTGATTCACCGGGGGTTGTAGCCGCGGATTTAGGAGGCTTTTGCAGAGTCTGTCAGAGGTGTCTCTACAATAACTTTCTTGGTCTATGTTATACTTTAGCTCTCTTGTCAACCACACTAAAGAGCCCGTTTGCCAGTCCCCATGTCTGTTACTAAAAGGTACTTCTCACCCTTCTCCGGTCCGAACGGGAGCAGTGAGAAGACAATCCCTCCCATCACTGTTTTTTTAGTCCTTTCCCTTGTTAGTGTCTTGGACCCACTTTGGGACAGAGGTAAGATTTAGTCTTGTTGTGCCGTGGCTCCTACTTTAGGCCCACAGCCTGCCGATCTGCGATTTAGGATGAACCGTTAACAAACTGCCTTGGTTCCGGTTTACTGGTGTCGACCTGGGCACTGCAGACGGCTCCAACCAGACCTGGAGTGTCCTCCTTCTTTGGCTGGGTCACCTCTCTCCTTAGAAGTGCCTTCCTGTCACGACAGCAGGGTCCCCTGCGTCCGTCCGTTCTCCTCTTCTGTCACCGTCTGACTGACTGTCTGTAACTGTCACTTACGTTTCCTGCTCTTCCAAGCTCCAACCCCTGGGACCTAGTGAATTACAGTCCCCTGTACTAAGGTGTGTTATGAGCATGCCTGTGTGCAGACTCCGGGTTTCCTCCTCACTAGAGATGAGCGATGTTCGATTCGAATAGTTCGCCAATCTCAAATTCGAGTTGATTTTGGCCCTATTCGAGTCATTCGCCGAATTCGAACAATTTGTTTCAAATTCGGCGAATTTCGAACATGTTCGATTTTGGTTCGAAAATGCGGCAGATGCGGTCAGAAAACCGCATCTGCCGCATTTTCAGCCAAAATAAACATTCCCTAAAAGAAAGAAAGTGTTAAAAATAAAAAAATTATCAATGCTCACCTGTCCGCGGTCCAGCGATGCCTCCGGCAAGGTCCTGTGGCTTCTAGGACCTGTGGTGATGTCATGTTCTCGCGGGAACTCCGGTCACATGACCGGAGTTCCGCGAGAACATGACGTCACCACAGGTCCTAGAAGCACAGGACTTTGCGGGAAAAGCTTAAAATAGATATTTTTATGTTTCGGACCCTATCTTTAAGTAAAAGAAAGTGTCCGAAACATAAAAATATGTATTTTAAGCTTTCCGGCAAGGTCCTGTGCTTCTAGGACCTGTGGTGACGTCATGTTCTCGCGGAACTCCGGTCATGTGACCGGAGTTCCCGCGAGAACATGACGTCACCACAGGTCCTAGAAGCCACAGGACCTTGCCGGAGGCGTCGGTGGACCGTGGACAGGTGAGCATTGATTATTTTTTTATTTTTAACACTTTCTTTCACTTTTTTTCATTTCCACAATGTATGTATATACATTGTGGAAGTGAAAAAGCCCCACAAGCCCGATATGTTCGTTTTCCGGGGTGTACGACGATGTTCGTCGAGCATTCGACGAACATTTGTCGAACACCCCGTCGATTCGACGAATCGAATTCGAACACCGGGGTGGTGGCTCATCTCTACTCCTCACCCACGACTACGGGGACACCACACCTTCTGTTTGGGGTGTAGTACCTCCCTGTGATGTCCCGCCAGAGTGGCGCCACATATATATATGTATATATATATAAATATACATATACATATATATATATATATATGGTTTCGTGGATGTCCCTTAACCAGAGACCTCTTGCTTATATCATTTTTATTTTTTTTTATTTTTAATTATTATCATTTTAATTTACCTAATACAATATTATTTTCATATCTGGGTATTTTGTGCACCTGTATTTATCCCTGGTAGATATTTAGTATATTTAGTAGCTTTGTGATGCCTCCCATAAAATAACCACAACAGCCCTTTATTTGAGACTAATTGCATACTCTCTGTACAGAATGTCTATTGACAGTGAGCTGCTGAAAATAGCAGCGGGTGTGGACTGGCAGTGATAATCTCCTGGTGATAAAGTCATCATTATAAGTAAACAACAGCATACAGTCTAATAAGAGACATATCCCTGAATTCAGTGTTTTAACACCTACAGCATGCTTATATAGCAGAAACCTGCTGACAGATTCCCTTTAACATCCAAAGACAGGTTTCTGATTGTGACAGCAAGCCTTTTCATGTATTATGTTCTTAGACAAAATGAGTATTATTAACTAATAACCTAATTAAAGGAAATTAAGAATATATATTTAAAATTAAATAGTATTTTATTTATTTTTCTGATGCTTTAATAAAAAGTATGCAATTTTCCTGCCATAAAGGCGTTGCAGAAATGATGTTTTAATGAACTTGGCTACTGTCTTGTTGCCAGTGTATGATTTAGTCTAGGTTACGGGGCTTCGCCTAGTTTTAGTGACATTTTCCAGACACTTTTACCAATAAAAGGATTAGAGCCGCTGATTTGAATACCCTGGCATCTAATTATGTCTTACTCTCTGGATGATGATGAATATAAAGCCAGCCAGAATTAGCTGCACATTGGCAGGGAGTGGATAAAGGTCAAACTCCATCACTTACAAGAGCAAATTCTGATAAATAGTACACCCCCCAACTTCCTCTTTACCCCTTCTTTAAGATTTTGAGTCCAGCTGTGGGGTGAACACCTGCGGTCATAGAGAGCGGCCAAGAATCACACAAGGAGGAGGTGTGTGTATGAGCCGCAGGAACAAAGCCTGTGTTTCAAGAAGAACAGCTCGGATGCAGATGGTTGAAAGCTCCATGGCTAATATTCATTCAGGTCCAGACTGAACTGTGCAAAGCTCATTTCTGAATACCCCTGTTTAAATATAATCTGTAAAGCTCAATGAGGAAAAACATGTTGTCCATTCATTACAGGCATCAAAGGGTCATTTTTAGGACACAATGGCACAAAAAGGCAGCAATGACTCAAGGTCCCCGGGACATCGGAGGGAGTGACCTTTCAATGGAAGTGTCAGTGTTCCGAGTATATTGAATTTCTGTTATAACATAGATGTCATATTTATTTGAAATTACCTTGGCAAGCTTTCTATCCTCTGGTATTAAGTGGATTTATTCAGAATTGTGAAAGCACCCATGTGTCGCTTCATAACAGCCGATTCAATTACATGATACAAAATGTTAGCCCTTTGGATGAAGAGTTTTTCTTTCTGTCCTTCATTTGCTTTTCTTTCTAGGTTATTTGTGGTCTCTGTAATTGTATATGTATTATTAAGAATAATGTGTGGATCCTGACAGGTTGAACAGCTTGAACAGAATCAAATAATATAAATTACTGAAAATCAATGTAGCCAGAAAATCCTATTTGAACATTATTATTTCTTGTCTGTGATTTATGTAGATCTGACCTATTCCAAATAGCTAAATAGGTAATGTGCATACTCATACCCCTCTCACTATGCAATTCCACTATGTAATTTAGGCCTCCTTCCAGCGGCCATTTTTTTTTCTTGTATGTGAACAAATTAGACTGATTTCCTTCGTTATGCCAGATCAAATTCCCATTATTTGTTTGGTGAGTGTCATTTTTTAAAATCAGGTTTTATCAATGTTTTATCACATGTAAAGGAAAATCTACTAAAGGTTTCTCGAGTCTCCCATAACACACTCTCTGGGTAAGATCGACAGTACTAGAAGGTGACCACTGGGCAAAGACAGAGCTGGTAGAGACATACCCCAAAGACTTCCTGCAGCAACTTGACATGAGGGCTAATGGGGCTGTATGTATCACATAAAATCCCAATAAAATATATTTAAGTTTGTGGGGGTAGCATAAAAAAATACTTTTTTACTGTCCTTCTGTATCACAACTAGTGACGGGCATACCCGAACTGTAAAGTTCAGCGACCGTACCGAACACCTAGTGTCACGGATCCATAACAGGGACTTCCCTGAGAAGACCATGTTATAATTTGGGTTCGGCTGGGGAGGTGCTGTAAAAATAGGCACACAACAGTGATTAAGCTGCAGTGTTATACTTACCTAGGACCGTGCGCTTCTACATCCAGGCCACTCAATAACCTCCTAAGTATTCATTGGACTTTGCCTCCAACAGCCAATCACAAATGCCCAGTCCCTGTGACAGCATCTGTGATCGGCTGTTGTTCCGGAGTCTGTGATTAGATGACTTTGGCAACAAACCTGCCATCATAGTGGTGTAAAAATAAAAAAATTATTTTGGAAAATTTAAGTAGGGCTTTGCCATTTTTTTTATCTCAGCGCAGATACCCTGCTGCCTGGCTTTACCTTGGCTGGCAATCAAAAATACATGGGAAACCATTTTTTTTTTAATTATTTAAATAAATAATAAAAAATTGTGCTGAATTTGTCCTCTTTTTGATTGCCAGCAAAAGTAAAAAACAGTCAGCTAGGGCCTGGTATTCTCATTTTGGTGAGGCTCACATTTACTGGGCACCCCAGGCTGCAGAATAGCAGCCAAAAAAAGCCCCAAAAATTGGTGCATCCATTAGAAGAGCCAAATCATGGCACATTACCCAGCTCTTTCTGATGCCCTGGTGGCATTGGGGTGAAAGAGGGGTTAAAGACAGATAAAGATATTGACATCTGTTATTAGGCCCAAATTGATAATGTTCAGGCTTCTGAGATCCACCCATTATTAATCCTGTGAGTAAATAGTTAAAAACAACATACAGAGAAAAATCATTTATTTGCAATAAAACACACAGATAACCCTCATTTTCCCATTTATTATCCCCAAACATACCCTCCGACGGTAATCCACAGCAATATCCAGCAAAGCACACAATCCTGGCTCTGACGCTTTCAGAGACTGCAACAATGGAACAATTGTCCTATTGCTGCAGTATCTAGGATCACACTGACTGCTGTGCGGAGTGGTGACATCCCTTACTGAGTCATGAGGGTTCCTTGCAGCAGTCTGAGAACACAAGTGACCCCGCTGCTGGATTGCGGAACATGAGGGCACAGCAATCTGGCTATCCAGCAGCAGGTTCAACTGAGTTCACAGCAGTAGTTTCTCATGCCATGAACTAAATTGAACCTGCTGCCAGTTTGCCCTCAGTGACATCACCGCTCCTTGCACCACTCAGTGTGATTCCAGAGACTGCAGAAATAGGATGCTTGTTTCATCACTGCAGTCTCTAGATGTAACAGAGCCAGGATCACGTGCTTTGCCGCCTATCGCTGTGGATTGCTGTTGGAAGGTATGTTTGGGGTTAATAGATGGGTAATTGAGGGTTGTCTGTGTGTTTTATTAAATTATGATTTTTCTCTGCGTGTGTGTTTTTTTAACTATTTACTCACAGAATTGATTATGGGGGAATCTCATGGGGACTTGAATATTATCAATCTGGGCTTAATGACAGCTGTTCTCAGATGTCACACTGGTGCCATAAGGACATCAGGGAAAGCCAACTAAAGTGTCAGGTTTGGTGCTGCTAATGATTGCACCAATTTCTGGGGCGGCTGTAGGTTGCTATTCTATAGCCTAGGGTGCCCAATAACTATGCACCTCACCATGCTGGGAATACTTTCCATAAGCTGCCTGGTTTTTACATTTTCTGGCAATCAAAATAGTGCAAAACTGGGGGATGGAGCCCGTAGCTGTCTGCTTTATCTGTGCTGTGAATGAAAAACACAGCAAAGCCCTACTTAATTTTGTGAAAAACTATTTAAATATTTTTATACTCCTATAATTTCAGGTTCACTTCCAGTGGCAACAAAGAGTGGGTGTCTGTGATTGACTGTTGGTGGCAGGGAGTACTGAATAATCAGGAAGTTAATGAGCAGCCCAGACGTACAATCGCGCGGTCCTCAGTAAGTATAATGTTGCAGTTTAATAACTGTATTGCAGCCCTCCAGTCCCTCAGCCACTATTTTATAATTTTAAATTCCAGGTTCGAGGTTTGGGCTTAAATTCTGGTCAAATTCATTCCCAGACCGTCCAGATCCGCCGAACCCGAGCATCGGTGGGTTTGCCCACCTCTAATCACAACCAACCATCCTCTTTAACTGAAATACGGTATTAATGCAAAACTGTAGTCACAACACAACTGCTTAATATACAATTCGTGGTAAGGTCAGGAGAACACCCATTCAATTTAGGCATTTCGGAAATGCGAACTTCTAGTGTCTGATTAATCCACAATAATGGGGTCTGTTATATTTTTGCTGTCTTTTTTAAAATTTTATCTTTAATTGTATTACAGCAAGATTAACGCTGCAAACTATCAGATTTTTGCTGTAAAAAAAATCAATGAATATCTGACAGGACAAAGACTAATGGTGATGTGAATAGTTTATGAATCACATTCTATGCACATCAATCACCATCTGTGACATTTACAAAAAATAATACGAATTATGTTTTCCAAAACAACACAAATATTTCTATGCTTACAATCATACATTATCAGCTAGCTGCAAAGAGAAAACCTTTGTGTTTCCAATGGTTTACACAGCTGAAGGTTTAGACTGAAAATCAACGTCCTCTTATCCAATTATATCATTAACAATCGCAGAGATGAACAATCTGCCAGTGATTAGCAACTGCCACCAGTATAAATAGTGAGAATTAATGCTATTTCCTAATATTACATGCATGTGAGTTCATACAATATATTTCCTGTTTAGGCTGATGTTGTTATTAAGCTAATTAGCGCTGTGGTGTATAAGAGGGAATCAGGAGTGGAGCGTTCCCGCAGGAATTCACAGGAAAGTTCTGCATTAGATGCGGTTATTTTTAGGTATGGAGACTGTTGAGAATTTCCTATATGATCAACTGTATATACAATATACAATTAAAAATCAATGTCTTCCCAAGTCCTATGCACAGTCTAAAACAAATCCATTATTAATATTGTTACTACTACATGCGGATGTATTTCTCTTGACTCCATTTGCATCATTATAGTTATTATTACAATATGCTAATGTAGAAATGATACAGAAAGCCTGAAGGACTTGTATGTGAGTGTTTCTGCAGTAAAGCCACGGCTATCGCTAGCCCCTATGGTAGTTCTCTGTATACTACCTGCTTCCAAGGCCAAACTTTCTCTATACTTTAATTAAGAACAATACATTTTATTGCAGTGTCCATTAATGTGCCTTATTCTACAGCACTATGTTTTTGGCTTCTGAACCTGGAGTTGGTGATTAGCTTTGAAGAACACCCTCTCTGGTGGAAACAATAGGGGTAAACTTAGATCCTGACTGTTTAACCTTTTTATTTTTATAGTTGAGTACCTATGGCATAATCAGTTGGGCTACTTTACTCCATCAGGTCACTGAGCACACAGAAACATGAGAACCACCTAAAGTCCTTGTCACGCTAAGTGAGATTGCTAGCGGGATCGCTGATATGTCACAGTTTTTGTGATGCAACAGTGACCTCGCTATGTGGGACACGTAGCAGCGACCAGGCCCCCTGCTGTGAGATTGCTGATCGTCTTGGAATATCCTGGACCATTTTTTGATCCTCGGGCTCCTGTTGGGCAGCATGCATCGGTGTGTTTGACAGGGACAACGACTAACAATCTCAATACTACAGATCTGAGTGACAGGTTGCCAATGACCTCCGTATTGTTGCTGTGTTGCTGGTGAGATCTGACTGTTTGACATCTCACTAGCAACCACGTAGCGATGCTCCAGAAATCCCTAACAGGTCATATCATTGTCGGGATCGCTGGTGCATCGCTAAGTGTAACGAGGCCTTTATAGTCAGTCCAGGGAACCTGTAAAGGAACCCAGGCCTGTCTGTATACTCAGTCTGTTGTAATCACACAAATCACCCAAGAGTGGTGTATTTAGAGGAGCAGATTATCTGCTCTCATAAACATGGGGTGATCCGATTGGGTGATGGGATGGTCGGATTGTTTAAATAGGGAACGTGCTTCTCTGTGGGACCGAAGAATCGCATTAATGATTTTTCTGTCTGCGTTACGATTCATTGGCCTCTGTGAACCAATGCAGAATGACTTGTTATATAGTTAAGTGTGCTTTTTTAGGTAATGATGAGCTGATCGGTATGGCTACACTTATTTATTTAGTCTACTTATATAGGGCCATTATTCCTAAGCACTTTACAGACATGATCATCACTGTCCTCATTGGGGCTCACAATCTAAATTCCCTATCAGTATGTCTTTGGGATGTGGAAGACAACCAGAGAACCTGGAGGAAACCCACGCAAACACTGGAGAGCATACAGACTTCTTACAGATAATAATAATAATAATAATAATAATATTTATTAATTTATATAGCGCTATTTAGTCCACAGTGCTTTAAATACATCATCAGCACTGTCCCCATTGGGGTTCACAATCTAAATCTCCTATCAGTATGTCTTTGGAGTGTCGGACGAAACTGAAGTACCCAGAGGAAACGCACACAAACACGGGGAGAACATACAAACCCCTTGCAGATGTTTTGTCCATGGGGGATTTAAATCCAGGACCCCGGCACTGCAAGGCTACAGTGCTAACCACTGAGCCACTGTGCCGCCCCAATGTTGTTCTTGGTAGAATTTGCACCCAGGATCTCAGCATTGTAAGACTACACTGCTAACCACTGAGCCACCGTGTTGCCCATTATTGTACCACTAGTGACATTTTAAACTTTAAACTTGAAAGACAAGGTGCACTCACCTGTTGATTACTTTTTCACATAAAGCTTTTATTTTCAATTAACGATTACATGAGGCAGGGAGAGAGGAGAAGGAGCGGACAATGAGTCGTTTCGCATCAGGCTTGGTGCTTCCACTGGTCAACGGGTGAGTGCACCATTTCTTCCAATTTTTGCTCCATGATGTTGTTCCTAGGTTAGCACCCCGTGACTAAATATTCACAATAATCATTTGTGTTGAGTGTGGTGGCAAGCAAAGTAAAGTTGTGTAGGTGTGGTCCCCGCTTTTTTCAGTACTTGGTCTCTCTAAACTGTGTCATACAGTCACAAATAATATTGAGCTAGTGTACAGGATTATAAACTTAAAGGGAACCTGTCACCTTGATCTACCCCTCTAACCTATCACTAGCTGTCCCTGCACCTTCCTAGCTGATCCCGAACCATCTATGTCTCACCTAAAAGGGCCCTATAAAGATTAAGAAAAAAACATATACTTACATGTAGTCTGGTCCATAGTCCTCCTCCTTGCTTTCTTGCAGCACGCCCCGCTGGGCGTCATCATTCCATCCCTTGATCTCCTCCTCATGGGAGCCGCATATTGAACATAGTAACATAGTTTTTAAGGTTGAAGGAAGACTTTAAGTCCATCTAGTTCAACCCATAGCCTAACATGTTGATCCAGAGGAAGGCAAAAAAAAACCATGTGGCAACACTAAGCTCCACATTGGGGAAAAAAAATTCCTTCCTGACTCCAGATATGGCAATCAGACTAATTCCCTGGATCAACGCCCTATCAAAGAATCTAGTATGTATAACTGGTAATATTATAGTTTTCAAGAAAGGCATCCAGGCCCTTCTTAAATGTTAGTAGTGACTCACTCATTACAACATCATGTGGCAGAGAGTTCCCTAGTCTCACTGCTCTTACAGTAAAGAATCCGCGTCTGTGATTATGATTAAACCTTCTTTCCTCCACATGTAGAGGATGCCCCCTTGTCCCAGTCTCAGGCCTAAGAGTAAAGAGATCATGAGAAAGTTCTCTGTACTGTCCCCTCATATATTTATACATTATTATAAGATCACCCCTAAGCCTTCGTTTTTCCAAGCTAAATAACCCCAAGTTTAATAACCTGTCTTGGTATTGCAGACCCCTTAGTCCTCTAATGACTTTTGTCGCTCTTGTCTGGATCCGCTCTAGTTCAGCTATGTCTTTCTTATACACCGGAGACCAGAATTGTACACAGTATTCTAAGTGTGGTCGCACTAGTGACTTGTATAGAGGTAAAAGTATGTTCTCCTCATGAGCATCTATGCCTCTTTTAATGCATCCCATTATTTTATTTGCCTTTGCAGCAGCTGCCTGACACTGGCCACTAAATGTGAGTTTGTCATCTACCCAGGTCTTTTTCAGTGACAGTTTTGCCCAGTGTTTTACAATTAGGCACAGGCACATAATTATACCTTTTGTTTCCTCTGCCCAAGTGCATGACTTTACATTTATCCCCATTAAAGCTCATTTGCCATTTAGCAGCCCAAGCTTCTAGTTTACATAAATCCTCCTGTAATATAAAATTGTCCTCCTCTGTATTGATTACCCTGCAGAGTTTAGTGTCATCTGCAAATATTGAGATTCTACTCTGTATGCCCCCTACAAGGTCATTAATAAATATATTAAATAGAAGCGGGCCCCACACTGACCCCTGTGGTACCCCACTGTTAACTGTGACCCATTCTGAGAGTGTTCCATTAATAACCACCCTTTGTTTCCTATCACTAAGCCAGTTCTTAACCCACTTACACATATTTTCCCCTATCCCCATTGCCCTCATTTTATGTATCAACCTTTTGTGTGGCACCGTATCAAAAGCTTTTGAAAAGTCCATATACACCACATCCACGGCATTTCTTTGGTCCAGTCCAGAACTTACTTCTTCATAGAAGCTTATCAGATTAGTTTGACAGGAACGGTCCCTCGTAAAACCATGTTGATAATGGGTCATGAGGTTATTTTTCTTCAGATACTCCAGTATAGCATCTCTTAGAAAACCCTCTAGGATTTTACCCACAGTAGAGGTTAAGCTTACTGGCCTATAATTTCCAAGTTCAGTTTTAGTCCCCTTTTTGAATATTGGCACCACATTTGCTATACGCCAGTCCTGTGGTACAGACCCTGTTATTATAGAATCTTTAAATATTAAAAATAATGGTCTATCTATGACAGTACTTACTGTAATTCCTGCAGCTCTCTGGGGTGTATCCCATCCGGGCCCGGGGATTTGTCAATTTTAGTGATTTTTAGACGATGCCGTACTTCCTCTTGGGTTAAGCAGGTGACGTTTAATTGAGAATTTTTGTTATCACTGATCATATTGTCTGTCATGGGATTTTCTTGTGTAAATACTGTTGAAAAAAAGTCATTTAGCATATTGGCTTTTTCCTCATTCTCATCCACCATTTCACCCAGACTATTTTTAAAGGGGCCAACACCATCATTTTTTAGTTTCTTACTATTTATGTAGCTAAAAAATATTTTGGGATTATTTTTACTTTCTCTGGCAATGAGTCTCTCTGTCTCAATCTTTGCTGCCTTGATTTGCTTTTTACAAATGTTATTTAATTTTCTGTATTTATTTAATGCCTCATCACTACCTACTTGCTTGAATTCCCTAAATGCTTTCTTTTTGTCACATATTGCACCTCTTACCGCTTTATTTAGCCATAGTGGTTTCCTCCTATTTCTAGCATGCTTATTCCCATAGGGTATATATTGTGCACAGGTCCTATTCAGGATGCTAATAAATAGGGATGAGCCACCACCCTGCCGTTCGTGTTCGATTCGATTCGCCGAATCGACAGGGTGTTCTACGAATGTTCGTCGAATGCTCGACGAACACCGTCGAACATCCCGGAACACGAAAAAAACCAGGATTCTGGGGCTGTTTCACTTCTACAATGTATATATATACATATCACAAAAAAGACAGTGCAAAAAAGTCCAAAAAATATATCACTGCTATAAAAGTAAAAAGCAAGTGCAAAATAGTGTCAACAGCAGGGTTCTTAGTTAGTACGTTTTTTGCAAAAAAGGTACGGAAGCCGTTCTACCACTCCACGGTGACCCCTATCAGAACGGTCCTAGACTAACATATTTAAAACCTGATCTAGTGTGACCATACCTCATAGATGCAGGATGCAACAGGGCCAGATTCATTATGGGCACACAAGGTAGAAACAGCAATTTATGTGTTCAGGCTCAGTGAGAAGGGGTGGAGCACTTCTCAACTTGCAGGACAAGAAACTAATGAAAAACTGATACTGAGCCAGATCACAATGTGAACAGGGCTGTAAACCGTGTAAACGGTTTACAGCCCTGTTCACATTGTGATCTGGCTCAGTATCAGTTTTTCAATGTATATACATACATTGTGGAAGTGAAATAAAGTCAAATAAAGTGTAAAAAATAAAAAAATAATGTATGCTCACCTGTCCGCGGTCCACTGAAGCCTCCGGTATGGTCCTGTGTCTTACAGGACCTGTGGTGACGTCAGTTCTCGCGGGAACATGACCGGAGTTCCGCGAGAACATGACGTCACCACAGGTCCTGGAAGCACAGGACCTTGCCGGAAAGCTTAAAATAGATATTTTTATGCTTCGGACCCTTTCTTTAAGTAAAAGTTACTTAAAGAAAGGGTCCGAAACATTAAAATATCTATTTTATTTGCTTCATCTATTTGCTTCATGAGGATATTCTCCTCCACTTCCATTATTGTTGGGGACTTATAACAAACCCCTATCAGTAATTTATTATTTTTTCCCCCTCCCCTTATCTCAACCCACAGGGACTCTACATTTCCATTAGATTCACCTATATTATCACGCAGAATGGGTTTTAAGGATGATTTTACGTATAAACATACACCTCCTCCTCGCCTATTTGTACGGTCATTTCTGAACAGACAATAGCCCTGTAAATTAACAGCCCAGTCATGGCTCTCGTCCAGCCAAGTCTCCGAAATCCCCACCATGTCATAATCATTTTCCAACAAAATCAATTCTAATTCCTCCATTTTGTTGGTGAGGCTTATGGCATTAGTATACATGCAATTTATGCATCTCTCTTTAGCTCTATTCCTTCCTACTATATTGACTGTTCTAACGCCACCCCCCATGCCACCCCCAATTTTATTACTTGTGCCCAGGTTACTATATACACTATCTTCCCCTCCTATACAATGAATACCCTCCCCCCCAATCCCTAGTTTAAACACTCCTCCAAAGCTGAAGCTGGGCCGTTTCACGTGATCAGCCGCCACAATGCACCGGGCCGGATATAACATTACGGATTGTGCAGAATGCATCAGAAGAGGTGGTAATTTTCAAATGAGGAGGAGATCAAAGGATGGAACAATGACACCCAGCGGGGCGTGCTGCAAGCAAGCGAGGAGGAGGAATGGAGCCCCAGAGTCCACCCACCGCAGACTATGGATCCAGACTACACGTAAGTATATAACTCTATATAACTCTTTTTCTTAATCTTTACATGGCCCTTTTAGGTGAGACAGGGGTGGTTATGTGGAGCCCACTGGGACAGGGTACTCGGTGCCGGACCGGGCTACTGCTGGGGGATGTCATGGCGGTCCTGGTCCGGACCATGTCCCGGGTTCGCACAATAAAATGGGGTGTATTTACAGGGAATCTGGTTTGTCGTGACGCCACCCATGGGTTGTGGTCAGTAATGGGACCACCGCTGCTGCAGAACCTCCAGGGATGATGTTTGGCAGCTTTAGATGGAACGGCTCCCTGCAGGTAGAGCCTGGATCCCCGGGGCAGTGTAATTGGAGTCTGTGATGGTTGTTATAGATGTTGCAGGAAAGGGGATGATGGTGGAGATGGTGTTGCTTATGGGGGTGATCAGGGCTGGAGTGCAAGGATCACACAAACTCACGGTTTTTGTAGTTTTCCAAGTCTTTACTTTGCAGATGGTATAAGCAGAGTATTGTCCATGAAGTCTGTACCGGGGCCAGGTTGCTCCCACCCTGACCAGGTCCTTGGATTCCCACTCCTGCGCCCTGTGTGAGGCCCTGCTGCCGCCTTTAGCTGAACTGCTGGCCCTGTCTCCCCTCACGGGTACCAATCTACTAGGCAACTTGAGTCTTCCATGTCACTGACCCCTCCGTATTGCTTTGTTATGGTACAGTGAAGATGGTGGACCTTCACTATTTCAGTATTCACTGTGCTGTCTGTTTCAGGCGCAGCATCGGATCCGGTATCCATCCTATGCGCTTCTCCGGGGTGAGTTCAGGGTAACTCCTTGTCCCGGTTGTGTTCCTTTACTTTTCCTACTCCTTTCCTCAGACCCTGGCCAGCCTGGAAGTCGACGGTGGACCGTGGGTTGAGCTTAAGGCAGCTCCTCTGCTCCCAGGTCCTTCCCTCAGTCCTCTCAGGAACTCAACTCCAACTCAACTCTCCTCCAAACTCCAACTAAACTAAATGTCACTCCTACTCTGAAGTAAACAACATTAGCTCCTCCCACTCTTGCAGGTGCCACTTAAGCTCCACCCACCACTCTTCCCCACTTCCTAGTGTAATGTCCAGGGTTGTGTGGTGTGGTGAGCTAACCCTTTGCATTGTTTCTGTGGCACATTAACCCTTGGGGTGCCACATTTAAGGGCCCTTTACACGCCGCGACGGCAGGCTGGATACATCCCGCTACAGGCTACAAATGTAGCTTGTAGCGCCAATGTAGCCCGTCGTAGCGGCGTCTGAAGACGTGACGCTACAGCCGGCAACAGATACATCTGTTTCCTAGCTCTGCTCGAAAACTGATGGCTACATCGCCGATGGTAGCGAGCTGTATCGGCGTGTAAAGAGGCAACGGAAAGGAACTCGGGACAGCCTGCGATGTAGCTGCAATGTAGCAAAGGCGTGACCCTGGCTCCATGTTACCGCGCCCCATGTGCGATCATTGGTGGAAGCTGCTGCATGACGATTGGTAGTCGCTGCATAGGGAGGCATATTTAAGGAGCTGACGAGTCACACTACACAATCGCTCGAGCGTGCTGTATTACTCAGCCTCCTGCGATGCCTGCCCAATCAGGATGTTATTGCTTCGTCCTATCAGCGTACGGACGGCTCGTAATCCACAATTGTGGCACGCCTATGTGCTGTCCCTGCTGCACCAGGTCCGCCCATAGTAGCTGGTTATAGCGGTGTCTAAATGAGCTACAGCTGGCTACTTGAGACACCCGGCGATGTAGCTAGCTATAGATGTAGCATGGCGTAGCGCACCTTGTGGCGGCGTGTAAAGAGGGTGCGTTGACCGTTTGTAACCGTTTGAGTGTGCTCGTGCACGTGAAGTAGCGGCGTGTAAAGGTACCAATAGGGATCAGCTAGGAAGGTGCAGGGAGAGCTAGTGATAGGTTAGAGGGGTAGATCGAGGGGACAGGTTCCCTTTAAAAAGTGAAATCACTAATGTATGAAAAATATTACAAGAATGTTGTGTACAGAAAACTTACTTTAAAAAGTCCACTGGAGACTATGCATCTCAGATGAGGTAGTCCCCATCATCCTCTCCTTGCTCCGCTCACCTAGACTGAACCACATGGTGCAGTCTGAGGACAATTGGTACTTTTGCGCTACATTATACGGTAACAAGATACATTTTATCAGTATGGAGGCAACAATTTCTACGTGCAAGTACGGATAAGCATACAACTGAAAGACATCCATATTGTTTTACTGTGACTGTATGTGGAAGTTACGAGAGACCTGCAGGTACAGATATGCGTGCTCCTTTATCCAGACCTTTAATTCTTTCCAATAGCTTGGAGCATTCTATTACAGCAGAGTATGGGATCACGACACCCCCGCACGGCTCAGGCTGCCTTCACTGTATAATTCTGATTTTAGATTGACTGTAATAATCCACTTAGTGTGCATTTGATACTCAGCTTGATTCAGTCATTAATCCATGTCTGGTTCCAATATTGTGCCACATGTCTGGACATATTACCCACATATATGACCTGCAGTTTCTTTAATTAGCGTTAAATCTGGTACATACTGTAGGAAAAATATAAAGCCTCAGGACAGACGGTAACGGATCACCGTCAGGACAGCTGAGCAGATTAGAAAGGCTTAGTTGAGTTAACTACATTTTGCAGCTATTCTAACTGTGCTGTTTTAATCTCCTGGTTTTAAAGGAAAAAAATGAATATCCTTTTATGCTCTTTGCATTGATTTGATAATTTCGGATGCTGCCTTCCTGAATTGATAATCAATACTTTTACCTTCCTTGTGATGCCACATAGTAAATGATTGTTGTTTAGAATATGAAGGACAGTAACTCATGTTATCATAATGATGGCAGGAAAAATACCAGAAGGACAGTTTAATAATCCTCTGCAAATATTTACTTAAAATGTAAACATCATTTAATTGAAAAAACATTAACAATGCACTTCTTGTTAACGATGGGTCACATAGCATCTAATATAATGCTTTTTTTTGTGCCATTTGAGTTATTTTCTGTGCGCTTTTAAAAACTGTAAATTATGGCTGTGTGGCCTGTGTTTCTCAGTGTCTGCCAGCACTGTGTGTGTGTTTCAACAGCTTCTGAGAACAGGCTAATAGGGAGCAGTGTGATGTGCCAGCAGAGAAGGGGTTAACAGAGATCTGTGCTGTTTGGAGCCTGATGACAGATCAAAAGCTTGTGCCAAGGAAAGAGAAGTTTGCAGTGATCCTGACATTCTGACATTGCTTAGCAACTGTGCTGTAGGCTGAAGTAATCTGATACATTGCTTTCTCCCCCAGCTGCAATCAGCTCACAGCCAGTGAAGGCCATGTCCCCTACCTTATATGGTCACATGCCCATATTCAATGTGAAGATGGATATGACTGATAATAAACATATTACACACAGTCTAGTCAGGACACCTTGTGGAAGGTTTATGAATAGTTTTCAACCAGATTTTTCTAATGAAGTATATTTGAAAGTTTATTATAATCACTTGCTCTTCATTATTATTCGATATAAATTTAAAAGGCGGTTACGCTTTAACAACCATTCAGAAGACATTAACTAAATTATAATAATATTTTATTCAAATTTAACTCAAATTTTATTAAAAGGTTCTGACTAGGGATGGGCAAACCCAAACTGTAAAGTTCTGGACTCGTACTGAACACATAGTGTTCGGTCACAAGGTCCCAAACATGCGTTGCCATGGGAATCCTGTGTTATAGTTCAGGTTCAGGGCCTGTAAAATAAAGCATAACATTAATAATAAACATTATGATTATACTTACCTGTCAAGAGACACGACCTTCCATCCCGCTGTCTCCCGGCCGCTTCTGCTTCAGGAGTTGCTCATTAACATCTGGCGGTATTCACTGTACTCGGCTGTCTTCTGCTTTTTCCGGCAGTGTTCAAGCTGTGACATCAGGGTTCACCCGAGTTCATGGCCTGAGTCATTAATTCGGGTGAACTCTGGCTCTTACTCTCAGAGTCAGCCTGCTTCTCGCTCTGTGTAGACGCTTGTCTATACAGATCGATGTAGCAAAGCTGACATTGCTATCCCTATGGACTACGTCGGCCGGAGAATTTGTTTTAATAATAAAGATGGAGTCTCTACATTTTTTTTTCATTTCTAATAAAAAAATGTTTTTCTGTGTTGTGTTTTTTTTTATGTTTACAAGAAATTCATGGTGGACATGTCTAATATTGCCATGACCTCATGAATTTTGGGCTTAGGGCCAGCTGATAATACAAAGCTGGCCCTAACTCAATAATACAAAGCTGGCCCTAACTCAATTATTACCCATCGAGCCACCCGGCATCAGGGCTGCTGGAAGAGTTGAATATAGCACCAGAAGATGTCGTTTCTATGAATGCACCATTTTCTGGGGTGGCTGCGGACTGCAATTCGCAGTGGCGGGGGTCCCAGAAAACTTGGGCCACCCTGCCTTGCGGGTTCCAGCCCCCAGCTGCCTAATTGTACCTGGTTGGACACAAAAATAGGGTGAAGCCCATGCTGTTATTTTAATTGTTTCATGAAATTTATGAAATAATTAAAAAAAGGCCTTCCCTATAGTTTTGTTTCCAGCCAGGTACAAATAGGCAGCTGGGGGTTGGGGGCAGCCCGTACCTGCCTGGCTGGCATACAAAAATATGGCAAAGCCCACGTCAAATTTTTTTTAATAGTTCATAAAAAAATAAAAACACATTTAGGGACTGCTTCATCAGAGACCAAGGAGATGAACACAGTCTCTATCCCTTTGGTCCCTGAAGGAAATCCCGACGCGCTGTGGCATCATAGGGGAGTGGAACTCAGGTCACCCAAGGACAGCTCAGGTCACAATGCATGTAGTTTCAGGCCTAAATTGCACCAAAAAGCATGAAATCTGTGTCAAATACTGCTAAGTTTTTGCCACAGATTTCATGCTTTTTGGTGCAATTTAGACCTGAAACTGCATGCACTGTGTCCAAGGTGTTTATCTGCACTTCCTGGGCCAAAAAAGCACAAAAAATAAAATGTTTTTCCCTCGGTTTTTGCCACGAATTTCATGCTTTTTGGTAATTTTGCACTTCTTTAAGGAAGTGGAGAAAATCCAGTGCCGCATTTAAGCAGCTCCTCAAAGTCATAATCGCTTTCCAACAAGCTTTTAATATAACTAAGGGATTTGTGCCAGATCAGAACCCCAAACTACAGACGCTGCGTTTCGGGGTACCTGCCCCTCATCAGTGTAGTGTGTGGGATATTCTGATCTGGCTGTGTGAGTGGGCTAAGACAAGGTCTGGGAACTTGCTATCTACCTTATGGAGACTAGCCCCTGCTAATTATAATCATTAATGAGTGAGTATTAAAACATTTTTATGCACTTTCACAGGATGCTTTTAGGAGACAAAAGGAGTGTGAGATTAGTGATGGGATGCTGCAGGAACATGTTTTGCTAGTTTAGGAGGCGTTCTGGAGGTGACAGGATCCCTTTAAAGTTAAAAAAGAACATGTAGACGTTTAATCATGCATGTCTGTATTTGCACATCTGTTTTATTAATTATAGTAATTTGGCATCTTCACATGGTCACCTATGCTGTAGACGGCTGCCACATTTTGTATCCCGTACATGTATAATGACCTGGCATTTATTATTATGTCCTTTTTGGGTAGGCTTGAATAACTGGAGTTGAAAAGAATGTGAAAAGTTAATTGTAATGTACAAAATTTATGGTGAAAGAAACATTGGTAATGGCAGTAGATGTCAGTGTCAGAGTCAGTGTTCTGCAGAGAATGGTCGAGCTCAATGCAAATGACTAAGAGGGATAATTTTTGTACTGTTTTCTAATTCAAAAGAACAAGAAAAGTCTCTGTGCATTTTTAAATGGGCTGTTGTTTTTTTCACCAAGTTAAAGAGACTCTGTCACCATGAAAATCCAATCCAATGTTCTAGCATCCGTCTATAGAGTAAGAGGGGCTGAGAAGATTGATAGATAGTTTTTATTGATGTGCCCCAGGGACATGGGGTACTTGGAACCGGGCTGCGGTGCTTCTGGGGAATCACAGGGGTCGAGACCTGGCTCAGTGACCCTGGGTTCAGCTTCAAAGAGTTCTTGGAGGGATTATAGAAGGGATTATTCGTGATGCCACATGTTGCTTGCAGTTATGAGTAGCCGCCGCTGCTGCAGAACCTCTGGGGAAGATAGACGGGCAGATGAGATGTAGTGGCTCCCCACAGGTGGAGCGGGTCCCCAGGGCAGTGGATGTTGAAAGGGTGCAGGATGGAGGGCACGAATTAACTGACAGACTCATGGTTTGTTGGTTCCTCAAGTGCTTTACTGGTAATACTGGCACAAGGAGAGATGATATTGCAGGAATCGGCAACCTGGGAGCAACTCGAGGTTCTCCTCACCCGGCAAGTTCTGAAACCTCCCTGCTGCGCTTTCTCTACGGGTCCCTGCTGCAGCTTTAAGCTGAGCTGCGGCCCTCTCTCTCTGCTGCAGTGTGCCATATGACAGGCAGCTCGAGTCCTCTCCAGCCCCACTTCTCAGGTGGCTGCTCCTGGGTTCTTCACACTGCTGTGCCTCTGGGCACTTTGGTGTGGATGGGGGACTTGGAATACCCCACCATCCAGTATTGGCTGCACAAACCTCGGCCCTGCACAGCCTCAGACTCCGGTGTCCGCTTCTTGGTGCTTAATCTTCTGGGCTGAGCTCAACACCGCTCTACTCCCCAGGCTCTCATCAACTTCCTCAGACTCTTGCCTACGGGTCACTCAAGCTAAATCTAGCTCTCCTGGGACTAGCTTAGCACTTCTCCAGTCCACAGGATGTCTTCCTCAGTCCATCTAGGAACAGAACTGACTAACTCTGCCCCAGACCAGAATTTATAGGAGAGCTGCCCTGAACTAGAACTTTGGTTTTGCCTGGTGTGAATACCCTCTGTTGCTCCCAGGTATGCCACTACTCCCCGAGGGAGGCAATGACATTGTGGCATCCAGACTCTGGAGTGCCACATTATAGGAAAAGATTCAGTATAAGTTATGTTTTAATCATTTAAATATTTGCTCTTTCTGGGATTTTCTGTCCAGTGGGCGGTGCTATCATTGATTGACAGCTATCCCTGTAGGCACATTTATACATAGAAAGTCACCAATCACAGATAAGACATGTTCTCAAATCTGCGATCAACGATCCAACGATTTATCGTAGTCATATCTCAGTGTAGCACGCAACGACGTCCTAGCGATGTTGTTTCAATGACTCCAAACCCGTGATGCTTGAGCGATATCATTCACGATATCTTGCAGTGTAACCGGGCCTTAACTTTGACATTAATAAGACTGTGTTTGTATTAGAGATTGAAAGTAGTTGGATACTGTTTTATGAGACCTTAGAGTGTTGTACACATATTTTTAGGTCAAACAGGGTATCTCATCGCAAATTTATTTTCCGCTTATCACATTTTTTGAGAAAAATTGCCAGAAATGGAGAATATCAAAGTATTAAATAATCTCTAATATATAATATCTGCTATAAAAAAATCAACAGCACAACCAAATAAATGTATCACCTATATTGCAGGAGGTGCAAGGCAGTCACAGGCCGTGGAGTTACAGACTTAAATGCCTTTTATAAATGGTATATTCATGCCAGTGACAGGTAGGTAGCAGAGTGTCGCGTACATGATGGATAAGTAACACTCTGTAGCCGCACCTCCATCCAGCTGAACTCCAAGTGCACTGTATGCCTCATAACCGAGCAGGCACATATCTGCTTGTGTTGGTGTGGACCATGTCCAAATGTGGCTGTGAGTTTCATAAATCTATGGTTATTTTTTTGGCATATCATCTAAGCTACACAATTTATACACCATGTTCCATATTATTATGCAAATATTCTTTCTCTCCTAAATGGTCGGTGCAAATGACAGTGTAATAAAAGTCATCACCCATTAGAGTATACATCGAATTTTATTGAAGAAACCTCCCAATGATAACAATATAATCTTCAAAATTAAAAAAAACTCTAAATGCACTGTTCCAAAATATTAGGCACAGTAGAGTTTCTAAACATTTCATATGTTTGAAAGAACTTAAAATGCTCATTTGTTGAATTTGCAGCATTAGGAGGTCACATTCACTGAAATCTTTGACATCACCTTCACAATTCTTGCATCCATTGAACGTGTGAGTTTCTGGAGAGTTTCTGCATGTATTTCTTTGCATGATGTCAGAATAGCCTCCCAGAGCTGCTGTTTTGATGTGAACTGCCTCCCACCCTCATAGATCTTTTGCTTGATCATAGTCCTAAGGTTCTCTATAGTGTTGAGGTCAGGGAAAGATTGTGACCACACCATGAGTTTATCTCCTTTTATGCCCATAGCAGCCAATGCAGAATCTTGGACAAAGTGCTTCGGTGTCCGCGCTGCTGCTCCAAAGCCAAAGAAACACAGACACGGGAATGTCTGGTACAGCTACAGCCTTTATTTTCCTCCTACGCGTTTCGGAGCCTCCTCCCGAGCTCCTTCCTCAGGGAACATCAGGAGGAAGGAGCTCGGGAGGAGGCTCCGAAACGCGTAGGAGGAAAATAAAGGCTGTAGCTGTACCAGACATTCCCGTGTCTGTGTTTCTTTGGCTTTGGAGCAGCAGCGCGGACACCGAAGCACTTTGTCCAAGATTCTGCATTACGACCACGGTCACCGTTGAGAGTGCGGTCCCTGCAGCAGCTGCTTGTACGCTATTCTACCAGTTGTGGGTTTCACAACTGACTAAGGTGAGCAATTTCACATCAACAAGTGAAAGTTTTTAATTGAGATAAGACCCTATATGCGCATTCTTTCTTTCACACATAGCAGCCAATGACAGAGTTATTCTTTGCAGCATGAGATGGTGCATTGTCATACATGAAGATGATTTTGCTCCTGAAGGCACGTTTTTGCTTTTTGTACCATGGAAGAAAGTTCTAAGTCAGAATCCCTATATGCTTTGAAGAGGTCATGTTCACATCTTCTGCAAATGGAGTCCAAGGAGCCTCGATTAAGAGTCTCAAACACATCTTCTGGAACCTTAAAGGGGCCTACCAGCGGTTTCCCAATGATTCAGGCCCAAAACATGACTCCTCCACCTCCTTGCTGATGTCGCAACCTTGTTGGGACAGGGTGGCCATCCACCAACCATCCACTTCTCCATCCATCTGGACCATCCAGGGTTGCTCGGCACTCATCAGTAAACAAGACTGTTAGAAAATTAGTCTTCATGTATGTTTGGGCCCACTGCAACCATTTCAGCTTCTGAGCACTGTTTAGGGGTGGCCGAATAGTAGGTTTATGCACTACAGCAAGCCTTTGAAGGTTTGAAGGATCCTACACCTTGAAGTTCGATAGACTGCAGAGACACCAGCAGCTTCAAATATCTGTTTGCTGGTTTGTAAGGCCTTTTTAGCAGCTGCTCTCTTAATCTGATGAACTTGCCTGGCAGAAACCTTCCTCATTCTGCCTTTATCTGCACGAACACATCTGTTCTCAGAATCAGCCACAAATCTCTTCACAATACGATGATCACGCTTGTTTTCGTGCAATATCTAATGTTTTCATCCCTTGTCCAAGGCATTGCACTATTTGTTGCTTTTCGGCAGCAGAGAGATCCTTTTTCTTTCCCATGTTACTTGAAAACTGTGATGTGCTTAATATTGTGGAATACCCAGTTTTCCTTTTATTGGGCTCACCTGCCAAACTAATTATCACAGGTATCTGAGATTGATTTCAATGATCTAAAGAACCCTGAGACACAATACAATCAATGGGTTTCATTGATAAAAAAAGAAAAAAAACGTATGACACTTAAAACCAATTTGCATAATAATTTGGAATCTATTGTAAATTGTAGGGGAGGATAGGTGCATGGGCATGTGTACTTGAGCTGAATTGTAGATCCACTCTGGCCTTGGTCAAAGGTCTTTGTAAGTTAGTAACAGTGGCGTACATAGAAATGATAGGGCTCCATAGCCATAACATTCTAATTGCGCCCCCCTTAAAGAAGATAAATAAATTATTAACCCCTTTATGACATACACCGTACATTTAAGGAGCATGTCGGAAATGGATGTATAGAGCATGTATGTCACCCCAGGGGTTAATGTGCCACAGAAACAACACCAAGGGTTAATTCTCCACGCAACCCACAACACTATACTAGTGCCTCCAGGCCAGATGGGGGAGCTAAAGCTGCTTCACTATATATTCTGGTGTGGAGAGGAGGAGGCAGTTTAGTTGAGTGCGGAGCAGCACTGAAGGAAGAAAGGACCTTGGTGTAAAAGGACTGAATTAGGCCCAACCCACGGTTGACTGTCCACTTCCAGGCCAGCCAAGGTCTGAGGAAAGGAGTAGGAGAAGCAGAGGAACACACCTGGGACACAGAGTTACCCTATAACTCACCCCGGTGAAGCACAAAGACCGGATACCGGATCCGACATTGTGCCTGATATAAGTAGCACAGTAAACACCGAATGAGTGAGGATTACATATCTTCACTGTACCACAGCAAAGCAACATGGCGGGGTCAAACACAAAATTGTGGGTACCCGTGAGGGGAGACAGGGCCAGCAGCTTAACTAAAGTGGCAGCAGGGCCACACACAAAGCGCAGGAGTATGAAGCCAAGGACCCGGTTAGGGTGGGAGCAACCCGGTCCCGGTACAGACTCCGTGGACAATATCTACTGAACAACATCTCAGTAAATACTTGGAAAACTACAAAACCGTGAGTCTGTGTGATCCTTGAAAACCCTGTTCTCCCTCACAAACTGTCATTTCTACTACTACCCCTGCCCTGCATCCATCTATAGACTATTATCACCACTGCCCCGGGGAACCAGGCTCTGCCCGCTGAGAGTCGTTACATCACCGGCTACCAAACATCATCCCCGGAGGTTCAGCAGCAGCTATGGTCACCCTGACTATAACCTGTGGGTGGCATCACGACTTTCTCCCCTGTAAATACCCCCCATTACTTGTGGGCTTGGGACACGGTCCAGACCAAGACTACTGTGATACCCCTTGTGATACCCCAGTGCGGTACCGAGTGCCCCATCCCAATGGGCTCCACACATGCTCACGGGGAGAGCCCACCCCATACTTGGCAGGTAATGGCTGTGTATTAGAGCCAGGACTTGCCTCTAACAATCGCCCATGGATCAGAGCTTTGCCCACATATATTAACCTGTTAAATCATACTGGTAAACTCTTACAAGTTGATTTTTCATGTGCCAGCTTAGGGGTGCACCATTTTAAGCTCCCACCAGCATACCTGTGATGTGATTGCGGGTTACCCATGGGCTACTATGACGGCAGGGGGTCTGCTGAGAACCTCCTTGCTTGTAATAACACTGCAACTTTGAAACCCTGTCATTGGCCCTATTTCAAATTAGACAGTGATTTTTGCTATACACAGCAATACTACGGCATTGCTTTATTTAGCACAAGTGATCAAACGATCACAAACTATAGACTATTAAAAACAGTGAAAAGTAAAAAACAAATTTAAAAAAATCTGCCAAAAAATGAAAAACAAACTTGAAATCACCCCCTTTTATCCCACTAAGAATAAAGATAATAAAAAATACACATATGTAGTATTGTCAAGCTCAGAAAAGTGTGATCTATCAAAATATCAATATAATTAATATGATTGGTCAAGACTGTAACCAAAATTAATTCAAGAAAGCCAAAATTAAGTTTTTTGGTCACTGCAAAACCACAAAAATTGATGTAATAAGAGATCAAAACATATCAATCCTAATATGGCATCAATAAAAACTTCAACTTGTCCCTCAAAACGTAAGCCATCACACGGCCCCATTGACTGAAAAATGAAAAAGGTATGGCTGTTGGAAAATGACTGATTTCTGAATATATATGATCTACCAGCCTTATAAGTAACACTACTATTCCCTGAGGAAGGAGTGGGACTAACTCCGAAATGCGTCAGAAATAAAAATTATAATGATGAACACCATCTGATCCTTTGGTCCTTGCAGCGCAGGTCCGTATACACCGTCCACCCTTGTGCTTTCCTGACTACATTCTTTCATCATTGCTTTCAACTGTATCAGCAGATGCCGATACAATTGAAGGTAGAATGCCAGGCAGGGGGCCCAGTCCTGACTCATGGGCCTCATGATTGCCACGTCTGTCACCATGGGCAGTACACCACTGGTCACTAGTCAGTTCCATCTCTTTTTTTATAGCATTGATTAATGGAATCATGTTTTCAAACGTTGATACATTCTAACACTGTATGGAGATTTTTTTCCTTCTCCTCCAGAGCAATACAGACATTAAATGGCACCTACAAAGTGGTGAAATAGACAGTAAATGAACAGTCAACTACTGAGGTTCACTAGTTTGATGTGTTTGGGTCAATTTGTGACAGCTAAATGACTAGGTCAATCCGACAGAGTTACCTATGGTTAACATTTACATTGTATTCTATGATGAACAGCAAGGTCTACTTTGTGGTTTTCTTCTATGAAAAATGTGATTAAGATACCCTCCAATATAGTCTTAATAAAGCCATCAATATTCAACTTTGCACCGTCTGCCTCCATACCGGCAGTGTCTTTTTTTATAAGCTTGATAGACTTCCTTGTGAGAGTCAATTTGGAGACAGATGCCGTAATGGAGGAGCAGGTTTATCCACATCCTTGTGCAATTTTGGGAGAAAAAAACAAGAATATACAGTAGATTGGAAAAACTTTTTAACGTTTCACTTAAGATGTAATACTCCTTATACAACTCATATCACATGCTACCTGAGCATTAAATAGGACAGAATAAATCGCTTTTTCCTCTCCAGAAAGTTCTCTGAGCATAGATTGTGTCATTACAGTTTTCTATCAAATACATAAAAGCAAGCTTGTTGGATAGTAGGGAATGCTCAATTTTCAGTGCTCAACAGAAGTGACACGTCTAAAGGGGATTTGACAGACAGCTTCATAAACTGTGGTGGCTGCTATGATTTAATACCTGGCTCTATATGGCTGCAAAACCCAGGCAATTTTCAATACTGAATGGATTTTAAGCTTTAGAAGTCCATTTACACTTGTCTTCAATATACTGTTTTATTGACATATAGGTTTAGCAGTCCTTTGGCAGGATGGGTTGAGGCTTGTAAGTTGATGTATCCCCAGAAATGTAAATTATTATTATCATATTTAGTATATTACAATATGGCCGCTGTTAGGTTTTAAAAAAATAGAACAGAAATCCATATTAATACAAATGATTAAGATCAACTTTTATAAATATAAATACAAAATTTATGTGACAGCTTGCCGCTAACAATGGCGTATAAGAATGGCGACAATAATTAATAATAAAAGAGTTGTTTTTTCTGAAATTTCATATAATTTATTACATATATGTGCTGTACAATCAATTTAATTAAAACGTTTAAAATATTAAAAATAATAAAATCAAATATATTTTGTGTGCAGTCTTTAAATGTAGAGGCTGTAGGTTCTCCTGCAGACACAAAGGTGTCTGTTATGGTACCTTTACACGTCGCGACGGCAGGCTGGATACATCGCGCTACTTCACGTGCACGAGCACGCTCAAACGGCTACAAACGGTCAACGCACCCTCTTTACACGCCGCCATAAGGTGCGCTACGCCACGCTACATCTGTAGCTAGCTACATCGCCGGTGTGTCAAGTAGCCAGCTGTAGCTTAGCGTACCACGTTTACACAGCGCTACAATAAGCTAATATGGGCGGACCTGGTACAGCAGGGACAGCACATAGGCGTGCCACAATCGTGGATTACGAGCCGTCCGTACGCTGATAGGACAGCGCAATATCATCATGATTGGCCAGGCATCGCAGGAGGCTGAGAAATACAGCACGCTCGAGCGTTTGTGTAGTGTGACTGGTCAGCTCCTTAAATATGCCGCCCTAGGCAGCGACTACCAATCGTCATGCAGGAGCTTCCTCCAATGATCGGTGATGGGGCGTGGTAACCCGGAGCCTGGGACACGCCTTAGCTACATTGCAGCTACAGCCCCGGGTGTCCGGAGTTCCCTTCCGTTGCTTCTTTACACGCCGATACAGCTCGCTACCATCGGCGATGTAGCCATCAGTTTTCGAGCAAAGCCCATAAACAGATGTATCTGTCGCCGGCTGTAGCGTCGCGTCTTCAGACGCCGCTACGACGGGCTACATTGACGCTACAAGCTACATTTGTAGCCTGTAGCGGGCTGTATCCAGCCTGCCGTCGCGGCGTGTAAAGGTACCATTAATGTTTTCCAACAGGGGCTTGGGTCCTGGTGGTGCCTATAGATATATAATGTGTTGATGAAAGCTTGTGTTTAAAACCTGTGAACTTAAAAAGAGAAAAAAAGATGTTTTGCTGGATGCTTACCAGTGTGTAGTAGTTTTTATCTGTAACAATCTCACTCTGTACTCTTGTGGAAATTTGCATGCTTCATCCTATGGGTAAATCTCATGTAGGGTATTTGGAGATAAATACAAAAACGCAGACCATTTGTTATATCTGAAACTATGTAGATATAAGACAAATTTTATATATATATATATATATATATCTCACCTTGTATATATTCAAGGTGTGCAGTTCTCAGTGCTATATATGATGTGATTCTAATCTTGAGCTCTATAAGGCTGGGGGTCACGTTTGGTCAGCCAATTGCGTTCACCGCATCCAGATCCGAATGCAGTGAACACAATTGGCTTCACACACATTTTTAAGGAAAAATGTGTGGTGGCAACCACAATCCGGTAACCGGATTGCTCCGGATGTGCAACCGCAGGGATGAACAAAGTGTTAACTGTTTAATAAAATTTTAATTATTAATATTAGTTGTATGCAACATGTCTCTAGGGGGTGGCCACCCCCCTAGAGACATGCTGCCCACTCCTGTGGCCATGTCAGGGGTTAATAACCCATTTACAGTAAGCCGGCTATTGTCGGCTTTCTACAATTTTATCAATGAAGCCGCGTCTCCCCTGACAGTTGCGCATATACTGTACGTAATGTACGTATAGTATCTGCCGCTGTCCAGGGTCCTGTAGCATTTACATTAGATCTATGGGCAGTGCACCGCCATAGATCTAATGTAAATGCCTACAGGACCTCGGACAGCGGCAGATACTATACGTACATTACGTACAGTATCTGTGCAACTGTCAGAGGTGCTTCATTAATAAAATTGTAGAAAGCCGACAATAGCCGGCTTACTGTAAATGGGTTATTAACCCCTGACATGCCCACAGGAGTGGGCAGCATGTCTCTAGGGGGGTGGCCACCCCCTAGAGACATGTTGCATACAACTAATCTTAATACCGTAAATACTCGTGTATAAGCCGACCCGTGTATAAGCCGACCCCCCTACTTTTGCCCCCAAAACCTTGGAAAACCTATTGACTCGTGTATAAGCCGAGGGTGGACCCCAGCACCGGTATACAACCCCCAGCAGTGTGGTATACAGCAGCCTCCCCAGTGGTATATACAGCAGCAGCCCCAGCAGTGTTACAGCAGCCTCCCCAGTGGTATATACAGCAGCAGCCCCAGTGGTAGTATACAGCAGCAGCCCCAGTGGTAGTATACAGCAGCAGCCCCAGTGGTAGTATACAGCAGCAGCCCCAGTGGTGTATACAGCAGCAGCCCTAGTGGCAGTATACAGCAGCAGCCCCAGTGGTAGTATACAGCAGCAGCCCCAGTGGTAGTGTACAGCAGCAGCCCCAGTGGTATATACAGGCCCCCCGCCCGGTATACAGGGCCCCCCCTTGCTGCCGCAAACCTGTAAAGTAATACATCATTATACTTATCCCTGTCGTCGCCGCCGCCATCGCGCTCCTCCGGCTTCATCCGGCTTCTTCTGGTTTCCTCCTCTGGCGCACAGACAATGACGTCATTGCCTGCGCCCACTGGAGGAGGAAGCCGGAAGAAGCCGGATGAAGCCGGAGGAGCGCGATGGCGGCGGCGGCGGCGACGACAGGGATAAGTATAATGATGTATTACTTTACAGGTTTGCGGCAGCAAGGGGGGGGGCCCTGTATACCATGGGGGGCCTGTATACCGATGGGGGGGGCGCAATATATATGACTCGCGTATAAGCCGAGGGGGGGACTTCTCAGCCCAATTTTTGGGCTTAAAAACTCGGCTTATACGCGAGTATATACGGTAATTAAAGTTTTATTAAACAGTTAACACGTACACGGTAACCGCACTGCTCAGGATTACACATCCTGAGCAATGCCGTTACCGCATTGCGGATCACAGAAGCGCTCTGAAAACTGCTTCCTGCATTATTTTTCGCTCAGGCTGCAGATCCGGAGTTGGAAACCGGATTGCATGTAGTGCAATCCAGTTACCATAATAGGCTCCTATGTGGAGTGCTTCCTGATCCGGTTTTGAGCTTTTTGAAAGCTCAAAACCGGATCAGGATTTCAAAATAGAAACACAGATGTGACCCTAGCCTAAATCATATAAATATGAGAAAGTAAGTGCTATTGCTGATTGGGTGTTAAATAGATGAATTCACAGGCTCTTACCACTTCTGGGCTGGAAGTGCAGGGTAGTTAACTTAGGCCCCTTTCACATTTCTGTGTCTGTGTAGTTAACTGCATTTGCTTGCCCTGCGATAGCGCAAAAAGAAAGCGCAGGTGCTTTTCAGGCAAACGCAGGCCTGCACATGAACGCAGAGATGGCCAGCTCCTGCGCTTGTCTGCATCCCCGCCGCCATTACTGCTATGGGGAGCGCAGGAGGGGAAATGCCGGAGATGCATGTCTGAAGAGGGGCGGAGTCTGAGCACACGCGTCACACAGGACGCACCGGGAATGTCGTCAATGATGTCTCCGGCACTTTCTCCGGAGCGTGTTTGATGCACGACAGTGATGCTAGTGTAATGCATGTTTGTGGGTGTGTGTGGTGCGTGTGGTGAGTGTGCCTGCATGTATTGATGTGAGTGTGCTGCGAGTGTGAGGTGTGAGTGCGTGTGTGGTGCGTGTGTTTTTAATGCTGTCCATGGTCCTGAAGGACCGCGGGCAGCATTTGTTGGGGAATTCAAACTCGCTGGCTGTCAAAAGCCGGCGAGTTTGTATTTCCCACCATGCGTGTACAGTAATAATCATCCTGCCCAGCTGTGACAGCGGTGCAAGATGATTATTATAATGTGCTTTAACACTCATGTCAGCATGTGTCCAGGGAATGTCCAAACGCCCTGGACACATGCTGAGGTCATAAATGGCCAAATTTGTGTTTTATGCCTTTAAATCTGCAAAGCCGGTAATTGTGGGCTTTACAGTTTCATTTCTAAACTCCTGCGGCTCCTGTCAGTGAACAGCGGTAATGTATGCTGTCCAGGGTCCTGAGTGCTGAAGCAATCAGCACAGGCAAACTACTGTGCTGATTACTTAGCTGTTCAGGTCTCTGGACCCATGCTGACATGAGTGTTAAAACACATTATAATAATCATCTTGTACCACTGCTGTCACAGCAGGGCAGGATGATTATTACTGTACGCGCATGGTGGGACATTCAAACTCGCCAACTTTTGACATCCGGCGAGTTTGAAGCAATTTGCGCAGCACACTAGTGCGAATATCGCACCATGTGCTGTATTGGGGCGAGATTTTCTCGCCACCATAGACTTGCATTGCGCTCACGCACGTCATAACCGAGTGCAGTCGAAGCAAGCTGCGACCGCACTCGCTTCTGACTCGCAATGCGAGCTAGGTGCGGGGGACTCGCACCAGTTTGCCCTGCCTGATAGGGCAACACTGGTCCGAATGCAATGCGAGTTTCCCTCGCATTGCACTTGCGCGAGTCCCTTACCCAGTGTGCCTTCACCCCCTAAGCCCGCCTCCTAACCCCGCCGCATACTAAACCCCCGCCGCTGCTGCCGCTATCCCCTAAACCCTGCCGCCCCTACCCCCTAAGCCCGCTGGCGCCCCTAAGCCCCTACCCCGCTGCCCCTAACCCCCTACCCCCTAAGTCCGCTGCCGCCTCTAAGCCCCTACCCCGCCGCCCCTAAGCCCCTATTCCCTAAGCCCGCTGCCGCCCCTAAGCCCCTACCCCGCCGCCCCTAAGCCCATACCCCCTAAGCCCGCTGCCGCCCCTAAGCCCCTACCCCGCCGACCCTAAGCCCCTACCCCCTAATCCCGCCGCATACTAAACCCCCGCCGCTGCCGCTATCCCCTAAACCCCGCCGCCCCTAAGCCCCTACCCCGCCGCCCCTAAGCCCCTATCCCCTAAGCCCGCTGGCGCCCCTAAACCCCTACACCGCCGACCCTAAGCCCCTACCCCCTAAGCCCACTGGCGCCCCTAAGCCCCTACCCCGCCACCCCTACCCCCTAAGCCCGCTGGCGCCCCTAAGCCCCTACCCCGCCGCCCCTAAGCCCCTACCCCCTAAGCCCGCCTCCTAAGCCTAAGCCCTATCCTCTAAGGCCCGCAGCCCCCTAAGCCCCTGCCGATACCCCCTAAGCCCTATCCTCTAAGCCCCGCAGCCCCTAAGCCCCTACCCCCCACTGATACCCCCTAAGCCCCGCCGCCTCCTAAGCCCCCGGCGCTACCCCCCGCCGACTAAGCCCCGCAGCCCCTAAGCCCCTACCCCCCGCCGATACCCCCTAAGCCCCGCCGCCTCTTAAGCCACCGGCGCTACCCCCTGCCGACTAAGCCCCACAGCCCCTAAGCCCCTACCCCCTAAGCTCCTACCCCCCGCCGATACCCCCTAAGCCCTGCCGCCTCCTAAGCCCCCGGCGCTACCCCCCGCCGACTAAGCCCCGCAGCCCCTAAGCCCCTACCCCCTAAGCCCCTACCCCCCGCCGATACCCCCTAAGCCCCGCCGCCTCCTAAGCCCCCGTCGCTGTCCCCCGCCGCTGTCGCTACCCCCTAAGGCGCTACAACCCTAAGCCCCCGCCGTCCCCTAACCCACCGCCGCCGTCGATCACTTACATGTCTTCTTCTTCATCTGATCGTCCGTCTGTCCGATCCACAAGTCCTCCGTCCGGCCAGGCGTCCTCTTCGTCCAGCCCCGGGGGTCTTCTCTCTTCTTTCCGCCATCTTCCGCTCCGACCTCCTCTTCTCTTCTCATTGCCATAGAATGGACGAAAAATCCTCCATTCTATGTCTGAGAAGTGAGGCACTCTTCTGATTGGTCACGGTCTACTGCCGCCAGCCAATCAGAATCGCGCCTCACTTCCCATAGACATACATTAGCGGCGTGTCGCCAAATTTATGGCCGGGTCCCTGGTTCTCTTTTGCGGCCATAAAATCGCGGACACACCGCTATGTATGTCTATGGGAAGTGAGTCGCGATTCTGATTGGTCGCTGTGTGCTGCCGCGGACCAATCAGAATCGCGCCTCACTTTTAGCGGTAAATTTGAAATTTGGACTTTCAAATTTACCGCTAAAAGTGAGGTGCGATTCTGATTGGTCCGCGGCAGCGGTATCTTTTTCTATCTATCTTTCTATCTATCTATCTATCTATCTACTAGAAAAAAACCTTGCAGCACTCAGCTACTACCAATGATGTACATATGCTGACAAGCTGTATATATATGAGAAAAAATTTAAAAACTTACGTTTTTTTCAAAAAACTCAAAATTCTTCTTCTTTTTTTTTTAAAACTGAAGTTCTTAGTACACACATTGGCCAATGTCTGCTTGCTCGTCGACTGCGACAAAGTGACTTCAGGTCCGACGAGTCCTATCGCTGACACCCAAGTCCTCCTTGTCCACCCTACCCCACTACTAAGTGGGCGGACACCATCTAGACCCTAGATCACCTGTAGGCAACGAGGGTGCACTTTGCAGTAATGGAGCCAGCCACTCCACACGATACAAAAGAGAAACACTTAGTAGTGGGTAGGGCGCAGTCGACGAGCAAGCAGACATTGGCTCCATTACTGCAAAGTGCACCCTCGTTGCCTACAGGTGATCTAGGGTCTAGATGGTGTCCGCCCACTTAGTAGTGGGGTAGGGTGGACAAGGAGGACTTGGGTGTCAGCGATAGGACTCGTCGGACCTGAAGTCACTTTGTCGCAGTCGACGAGCAAGCAGACATTGGCCAATGTGTGTACTAAGAACTTCAGTTTTAAAAAAAATAAAAAATAATAAGAATTTTGAGTTTTTTGAAAAAAACGTAAGTTTTTAAATTTTTTCTCATATATATACAGCTTGTCAGCATATGTACATCATTGGTAGTAGCTGAGTGCTGCAAGTTTTTTTTCTAGTATATTGACCCAGCATCCCTGCTGGCACCAGTTCACATTGTCTGTGAGTGCTGTGCAGTTTTTTTTCTCTTTTGTATCGTGTGGAGTGGCTGGCTCCATTACTGCAAAGTGCACCCTCGTTGCCTACAGGTGATCTAGGGTCTAGATCAGGGGTCCCAAACTCCAGGCCTCGAGGGCCGCACACAGTCCAGGTTTTCAGGAATTCCTTAGAATTTGACAGTTGGTCATTTGATTACCAACTGTCAAATCCTATGGAAATCCTGAAAATCAGCACTGTGTGCGGCCCTCGAGGCCTGGAGTTTGAGACCCCTGGTCTAGATGGTGTCTGCCCACTTAGTAGTGGGGTAGAGTGGACAAGGAGGACTTGGGTGTCAGCGATAGGACTTGTTGGACCTGAAGTCACTTTGTCGCAGTCGACGAGCAAGCAGACATTGGCCAATGTGTGTACTAAGAACTTCAGATTTAAAAAAAAAAAAATAATAAGAATTTTGAGTTTTTTGAAAAAAACGTAAGTTTTTAAATTTTTTCTCATATATATATACAGCTTGTCAGCATATGTACATCATTGGTAGTAGCTGAGTGCTGCAAGGTTTTTTTCTAGTATATTGACCCAGCATCCCTGCTGGCACCAGTTCACATTGTCTGTGAGTGCTGTGCAGTTTTTTTTCTCTTTTGTATCGTGTGGAGTGGCTGGCTCCATTACTGCAAAGTGCACCCTCGTTGCCTACAGGTGATCTAGGGTCTAGATGGTGTCCGCCCACTTAGTAGTGGGGTAGGGTGGACAAGGAGGACTTGGGTGTCAGCGATAGGACTCGTCGGACCTGAAGTCACTTTGTCGCAGTCGACGAGCAAGCAGACATTGGCCAATGTGTGTACTAAGAACTTCAGTTTTAAAAAAAAAAATAAGAAGAATTTTGAGTTTTTTGAAAAAAACGTAAGTTTTTAAATTTTTTCTCATATATATATAGCTTGTCAGCATATGTACATCATTGGTAGTAGCTGAGTGCTGCAAGGTTTTTTCTAGTATATTGAACCAGCATCCCTGCTGGCACCAGTTCACATTGTCTGTGAGTGCTGTGCAGTTTTTTTTCTCTTTCTTTATCTATCTATCTATCTATCTATCTATCTATCTATATATCTATGTATCTTTTTCTATCTATCTGTCTATCTGTCTGTCTGTCTATCTATCTATCTATCTATCTATCTATCTATTTCTATCTATCTATCTATCTATATATCCATGTATCTTTATCTATCTATCTATCTATCTATCTATCTATCTATCTATATATCCATGTATCTTTTTCTATCTATCTATCTATCTATCTATCTATCTATCTATCTATCTATCTATATATCCATGTATCTTTTTCTATCTATCTATCTATCTATCTATCTATCTATCTATCTATGTATCTTTTTCTATCTATCTATCTATCTATTTATCTATATCTATCTATCTATCTATCTATCTATCTATCTATCTATATCTATCTGTTTTTATCTATCTATCTATATATCTATCTATATCTATCTGTTTTTATCTATCTATCTATCTATCTATCTATCTATCTATTTATATTTTTATTTATTTTATTTTATTTACTCTACATATTCCATCTATTTGAAGTATGGCGCCATACAGCACATCGCTATTCTGATTGGTCGCCGCCTTCAGCGCGCCGAACAATCGGAATAGCAGCTGCCGCAGTGCTGCCATATTTCAAGTATACTCAGTAAACTATACACACATTCTAGAATCCCGATGCAATCGCATCGGGCTCACAGCTAGTATGTAATAAATGATACAAAATTTCAGAAAAACAACTTTAATTATTGTCACTATTGTTCTAACGTTAGCGCCAAGCTGTCACATAAATTTAGTATCTATATATAAAATTTAGGTGGGACATACGTTGCAACCCCTAAGCTCTTGGCAGCAAAGTTGTCACACCAATATATAGCTGGCTCTGGTATATTAATAAATTTTACACATAAGCTTTTTTAAATAGCTCTTATCATGTTGCAAGACATAAAAGCCTCAGCTACAGGTTTCCCATCTTTAGGTTTCTTTTATTTTTCCTTTTACTAAAGTCAGGAGTGGATCATGAACTTTTACCACTAAATAGAGTTATTTGGTGCAGGTATGTTCCCTTTTCGGACGGTCAGCGCAAAAGACACAGAACGGATCTATCTATCTGCCAGAGAAGTAGCACCCTTTGTTTTGATGATACTCTGGACCCAACGATTCCATCTCCTTATGTGACTTGTGAAAGTCTCTGGAACCTGGACAGAATCAGCTTGGACCTATTTTCTTTGAATCAGAGTTGTGCTGCTACTGTTTATAAATATTAATTTCTTAAAATCTTCTATTAACCATCTCTTAATTCCATAGCACTTTACAAATGTGATCACCACTGTCCCCATTGGGGCTCCCAATTAAAATTTCCTATCAGTATGACCAGGGTCACACATGATCTCCGTTTTGCCCTGGATTCGTTTTTACAATCAGTATTTGGACATTTTTTTTCTAAGTCCAAAAACGCATATCCGTTAACGGATGGTGCACTTAAGTGTCACTGCGTTTTTCAAAAACACTATGCCGTTTTTTCCCTGCCTCCAAAAAACACTGCATGCAACGTTTTTGGATGCAGAAAAAAAACGCATGCTTTTTTTTAACAAGAGGCCCTATGGGAAATGCATGCGTTAACGCATGGTATATATATGTACCATCTGTTAACGCATATGCGTTTTTATGAAAAAATTACTAAGTCCAAAAAATGTTCAGGGGCACAGGAGGCACAAAATGCAACCTAGGAAAAATGGATTTGGCATGGAAAACACTACCAAAAACAGATTGCCATGTGTGACCCTAGCCTATGACATTGGAGTTTAGGAGGAAACCGGAGGACCCGGAGGAAACCCACACAAATATAGGGAGAACATACAAACTCCTTGCAGATATTGTTTCTTGGCTTCCTAAATGTGAATTTATTGGCACATTCAGACCATTTTCTGCTGTATAATCTGTGTAACGTCTTGGCATAGATGGCTGTTCTGCTGATTCTGCCATAGAACAAACAGCTCAAATCTCCTGCCTGTGTTATCTCTCTTGGGTGGCAGACAAAAAACAAGGTATAGCCAAATAGTGATAGGTAGTGTAATGGCGTGGTTCTTTAATGGACATAATGCAAATTAGAGAGAAGGGAGAGTACCCAGGGCTTACTCTTCATGGATGTCTGTCAGCACAAGAAAGAAGAGATCCCTCTACTGTAAAATGAGAAATCAGTCCAGAAATGAAGTTGTGCTGATATATGACATCTAGTTAAGACAGTAGCATCCTAATACAGAAACTTCACATCCAGCATGTTGGCTACAAGAGATACTCATCTAAGGGTGCCTTCACACTGTGGTCAGGTCTGGTCCGAGGATGTCAGGGTGAACCTGACAGCCCCGGACCGGATCAGCACACAGAACTTGAGGGCTAATATGCCCTCCGGTCCAGTGTGCAGTCTGACGCAGCTGCCACTGCTGATGATTCAGAACCGCAGCTCGCGGGGAGCTAGATGTGGTTCTGAAATAACAGCGGTGTGCAGCCACAGGTGTCCGATTCCTGGATCCTCCCGGACTGGGGCAATCTGGCCCCATAGGCTCCTATGTTAGGGAGCGTCGGATTGCCCCGGAAGGATCCAGGGGAATCCGGGAGGATCTGGGAGTATCCGGAGGAATCCAGTGGAACCCGGGAGACGCCAATTATGGGGAGATTGTTCTCCCTGGACACAAAATTTTTGAAATTGCTCCCGGTTGCAGTTTCAGAGCATTGTTCAAAAACCAGAGGCAACCCTGAAGGTGAATTGCCCTGGTTTTGGCGTGTGAACGGGGAATAGGGATGGAATCTGCGTCACCTAGTGATTTCCCAGAGGCATGCCACAGCGTGCTGGATACCGCGCCCCATCAGCGATGATTGGTGGGGGCTACTGTGTTTCCATTGGCTGTCCCTTCACAGGGCGCCATATTTGAAGAGCTGTTCATTCACACTACACAATTGCAACAGCGTCATGTATTAGCCAGCCTTCCTGTGCAGGCTAGCCAATCATGACGCTATTGCGTTGTCTAATCAGCGTGTTTGGGGCGCGGAATACACAACTCTGTCACGCCTCTGTTCTTGCGGCGCTGAACATGTACGCCCACATTCCTTTGTGGATTGCGGCGTGTGAAGCGGCGTCGGGAGGCAACCAGATGTTTCCCGCAGGTTCTGTGGCAACTTCCGGGGAGCCACATTCCCTTAGGTTGAGGACGCAATTGCGGCGTGTAAATGTGGCATCGGCGTTCGGTAGCAACCATCAAAAACATGCATGCACACGTTCGGTTACCTCTGATTGCCGGTGATAGTTGCGGCGTGTAAAGGTAACCTTAGTGGGCCTTTAATGAATGAAAATGTAGAGACTGCCAACTATCTACCAAAGTTTGGGACTGTCCCCTTGGATCCGGGATATTAGGGAGGGATGTTTTATTTCTTTTGAATGTAGAATTTAAATATAAATGTGGAAAAATCGTTATGCTAAGTATATTATCACAATAGAGACGCAACATCAAAATCATCACAATGATAATTCTACGCATGAAGTTGGATTCAGTGGATTTAGAGACATGAACTACAGTGACCTGAAAGAATAAACTGTGGACAGTTCCTTCTACATAATGGTGTTGTCACATTAACCTCAGCATTACCTGGACTTTGCTTTATATTTCACTGACAGCTGACTTCATTTCTCCTGGCAAACATCACATTATCTGGTAATCATGTTTATGCAGCATTTAGCAGGCGAGATCCTTGTCTCCCATTGGGAAATAAAACTGAATAACTAACAGAGATGTTCCTGGACAGTTAAACCTTAACCTTCCCCGAAAGGCAATAAGCAATGAAAAAGCATCTAAGGCTTTGCTCAACATCACATTGGAGGTACCGTATATGATTGACATATATGTCTAGAAATATTACAGATGTTTACATCTGGTGGAAACCTTGAATTTATTCAATAGTATTCCATACAAATGCATACACTGTACCTGCAGTTTACTGTGCAGTGAAATGCAAGTTACATCCCTATATACTACCCTATTGGATGCCAAAATGATCCATTTTTGGGAAGCATCACTTGATAAAGGTGTATGGACACTAGGGATAATCAACTTTTGAAATTCTAATTTGCCAGATTCAATAATTTAATAATTCAATAATAATTGCACTATACCAAGTGATGTGATAGCCACTACACATTATGGGGATCCCCACTTAGTTGCATCTGTGGTCATGTCAGCCTTGTGTTGCTGATGCTTTTCTGCAATGTTTAACCCCCTCATGACTAAGGACGCATAGGAACATTCTTGGTTGCTTCCCTCCCTTTAATGCGAGCTCACACACTGAGCTTGCATCATTCCCTGTACACACCAGCTGATCTGATCATCAAACACTGACAGTGTGATCTAAAGCCCTGCTGCAGCGGTTGTGCTATTTCCTGCTGCCATCGCTTACCCCATGATGCAATCACGGGGTATTGATGTGTTCCCATGACAGCCAGGGGTCAGATAAGAACTCCTCTCGCCGTCATGACTCACTTCCTGTGGAGCTCCATCCACAGAAAGTGATGATTTGTGCTGTGCAGGGTCGTGGACCATCATCGCTCTGTAAAATAAAAAGCGATCAGACACTGCAGTGTTGAGGGCCCTAAAGAAGTGTGTATAAAAAGTAGAAGTATAAAAAAGGTTTTTAAAAATATGAAAAAAAATAAAAGTTTAAATCATCCCCCTTTTGCCCCACTGAAAATAAAACTATGAAAAAAAACAAAATATATATTTGATGTCGCCACATTCAGAAATGCCTGATCTCCCAAAATATAAAATCAATTAATTAGATTTGTATGCTGCGGAACTGAAAGAAAGTCCAAATGCCAAAGTTATGTTTTTTGGTTGCTGAAACATTACAAAAAAATTCAATAACGGGCAATCAAAACAGCACATAAACCCAAAAATGGTATCATTAGAAATGTCAGCTCAAGACGCAAAAAATAAGGTGTGACACAGCCCCAGATCCCGAAACATTAGGATGCTATGGGTCATGGAAAATAGAGCAAAAGCACAATTCTTTTTTTTTTTTTTTTTTACAAACTTTGGAATTTTTTTTTTCACCACTTAGGTAAAAGTAAAAGTATAACTGTTTGGTGTCTGTGAACCATAGCTGGGGGGAACATGGAGTTGGGGGTGAGGGCACATGGAGGTCGAGGACACATGGAACATTTACCAGCCAGCAGCTCCTCTCTGCTTTGACTTCCTGATTCCTACAGGAGGCCAGAATGAAGCAGGGGGAGGGCTGGAGCCACATCACACATTGATCCCGTCCCTATTGCCTGCCCCTCCGGCCATCATGCCTGCCCCTGGCAATCAAGCACTGTTATCCGGGTGGGAAGATAAGTGGCAGGGCTCATCTCCCCGCCCGTCACACACTGAGGCCACCCTTTACCTTGGCATCCTGTTTCTGGTTGCTTTAGTTTGGGTGTGTGCCGCAACCAGCTTACGCCATATTAGCACTCCCATCACTTGGGTGTGCAAATATGGCATGGCATGGCTTCTGTGGCGGCGTGGTGCTGAACACCCTGACACAGGAAGCTGATGATAGACGGGACAGGGTAAGTACATAATGGATATGATAACATCTTCATATAGTGATTTGGTTTTGAACAATATGTAAAGGTTATGATATTTTTTGTTAAGCCATCCAGAGCTTCAAAAATCCTTGGAAAATAATGTACAAAATGGCATAAATTAAAAAATACAGTTAAAAAAAATAATAAAAATACTATTAAAGACACACTCCATCTTCAGTATTACATTTGTTTCAAAACTTTAGCCCTGTGTGGTCAGATTGGCTGCTGTGAATAAAGCTGTCTATATACCTTAGACACCTGTTATGTAAGCTATGCCCTCAATGGCTTATACCCAGTACTCAAGGATATCCAAAATTCTATTTCTTCCACATCTGGTTTCAGAATACATCTGTTAACTCTTGCATACATTAGATTTTCTGCCCATTCTGCCAATCTCAGTGGGCTCCAGTGACCATGATTTACCAAATGTGTATATGTTTTTGTGCAGACCCTAAACATCGAAATAATAAGTTTAATGGTAGAATCAGGAACATCAAGTTGTATGGAGCTTATGTTTTCTCTTTAATCTCTTGAGACAACTCTTTTCTTAGTTTTCTTTGATCCTATAGTAAGTAATAGGCGAGGGTAATATGAAAATCACATCTACAACTAAAAAAAAAGGGAGAAGTTGACTCAATGTTTGCATTAAGTGTCTGTGTGTGCCACACTTAGCAAGGAAAACATAAAGAGGAGAAGAGAACGATCTGAGTACCAAAATTGTTGAAAAAAAAAACACTCTTGAGTTTAAAAGTCCATCTCAAGAGATCTTGGTGTTCTTTTGTCCACAGTGCACAACATAATAAAGCTGTTTATAACCCATGGCACTATAGCTAATTTTCCTGGATGTGGATGGCAGAGAAAATTTGATAAAAGTTTGCAAGGCACATAAATGTAAAAACAATTCCAATAATGTTCCAAAAAATTATATCTGTCCTGCTGGCTCAGGGTGCATCAGTATCTGTGTAAACTATCCATTGACAGTTTAATAAAAAAAATGAAACGCTGTGATAGGAGACCCCGGACGACCCCATTGCTGACACACAAACATTAGAAAGATACGGTATACTGTAGTTTGCCAAACTGTAAATAAGCCAAAATTCTTCTGGGAAAGCGTCTGGAGGACAAAATAGAGCTGTTTGGTAAAACACATAATTCTACTATTTTTGAAGATGAGGCAAACAAAGAAAAGAACAAGGTAGCTACAATCAAAAATGGTGAGCATTCAAAGATGTTTTGGGGTTGCTTTGCTGCCTCTGGCTCTGAGTGCCTTGACTGCATGCAAAGCATCATGAAATCTGAAGATCACCAGAGTATTTTGGTTGCAATGTAGTGCCCAGTGTCAGAAAGCTGAGTTTGCGTCTTAGGTTATAGGTCTTCCAGCAGGACAATGACCCCAAACATCATGCTTCAAAAAGCACCCAGAAATGGATAGAAACAAAGCACTGGAGAGTTCTGTAGTGGCCAGCAATGTGTCCGGAACTAAATCCATTTGAAAACCTGGGGAGAGATCTTTACATTGCTGTTGGGAAAAGGTGCCTTTAAATATAAGAGACCTGGAGCAGTTTGCAAAAGAAGAGTCTGAAATTCCAGTTGTGAGGTGTAAGAAATTTGTTGATGGTTATAGGTAGGGATGCCACTAGGAATTTCAGGGCCCCTCACTCGCAAAATTTTGGCGCCACTTTGAGACTCCACCCCAGCTCCACCTTCACCCCTCAAATCTTCCACAATTCCATCCCCCCATCATTGGAAAAATCTTCACTTCTACACCCCGTCCTGAACAATCATTTATTTACAGTTCCCATCAAACACCAAATCACATACAAACATAGCTATCAGATTTTTTTGGGCCATAAGATTTTTTAAGCCTGTCAGCGTGACAAGGTAGACTCTTGGCAGGGCCTTACTCTACTCTCTTTTTTTCATACCATGATCAGAGTGCACATCACCACCACTTAGTGACTGAATAATGCCACAAACAAGGAGAAATCCCGCACACCATGATCAGAGTGTACATTACCATATACAAGTAGAAATACCACCATACCATGATAAGAGTGCACATTGCCACCACATAATGACCGAATAATACCACATACACCAGTGTTTCTCAACTCCAGTCCTCAGGACCCACCAACATTACAGGTATTCAGGATTTCCTTAGTATTGCACAGGTGATCATTTAATTATCTGCATAGGTGATGATTCCAATACCTGTCCAATACTGAAGAAATCCTGAAAACATGCACTGTTGGTGGGTCATGAGGAATGGAGTTGAGAAACACTGACATACACAGAGAAATACCGTCACACCACGACCAGACAACATATTAACACCACATAGTAACTGAATAATATCACATCCAAGGAGAAATACCACCTCACCATGATCAGACAACATAGAACCACTACAAAATGACCGAATAATACAACATACAAGGGAGAAATACCTTCACATCTTGACCAGACAACATATTACACCCACATAGTGACCAAATAATACCAGAGATAAGGGAGAAATACCATCACAACATGACCATACGACATATTACCACCACATAGTGACTGAATAATACCACATACAAGGTATAAATACCATCACACCACGATCAGATCACCAAATACCACCACATAGAGACCAATTGCTACAATACTCATCATTAACCAAAAAAGATACAATACTAATATTATCATAAGTGCCATTATACACAGGAGCTCTGTACATAGTATACAGTATATAGTGTCATAGTACAGGTAATACAGAGAATACCACTGACATTATACACAGAAGCTTTGTATACAGTGTATAGTGTAAGTATACAGGTAACACACTGACTCACCAGTGACATTCCCTGGTGAAGTCATTCATCTTCGCTTTTCTTCTTTATCCAGCACAGACCATTATCACTTATTCCAACCAAGAGTCATCTCTACAGACAATAACATGCAGTTATCTCGAGCACAGCTTCCAGGGCACTTTCACCAATTTTTCCCCAACTTCTACACTATTCCAGATGAAGAAAAAACAACAACATAGTATTGACCGGCACAGTAACAGGCCTGCCCCCCATTGAAAACAGTATCCTCAAAAATAAAATACATCACAGCAGTGAAACTATCCCTAAGTTAGACGTTACAGTAATGTCCTCCATCTTGGCTCCTTCCTGTATTAATGTGTTACATCTTGGCCCCTTCCTGTAGCAATGCCCCACATCCTGTCCCCTTCCTAAATTAATGACCCATATCTTGGCCTCCTCCTATAATAATGTCCCATACACTGGCCCCCATGCTATTCCTGCCCCATATAATGTCTCCTACCTGTCACCATGTGTAACTCTCATCCCCCTTGTGTCTCCATCCTGTCCCGATGTGTCACACTCATCCGCTTATGTCTCCATCCTGTCCCCATGTGTCACACTCATCTGCCTTGTGTCTCCATCTTATCCTCAAGTGTCACACTCATCCCCCTTTTGTCTCCATCATGTCCTCATGTGTCACACTCAACCCCCTTGGTTTCCATCCTGCCCGCATGGGTCACTCTCAGCCCTCTTATGTCATAATCTTGTACCCATGAGTCTCCTTCCCCTTGTGCCTCCATCTTGTCTCCATGTGTCATGTTTATCTCCTTTGGTCCTCCATTTTGTCCCCATTTGTCACCATTTTCCTCATGTGTTTCCATCTTGCCCCATGTGTCACACTCATTACCCTTGTGCCTCCATCTTGTCCCCATGTGTCACCCTTTTCTCATGTGTTTGCAGCTTGGCCTTCTCTATACTCATATTGCAGCCAGTAGTGAAAAATAAAATAAAAGCTCCTCCTCACTTGGTCGTGGTCCAGCGGCATCCTCTTCCCCCATCAGCATGCACTCACATCCCATCACGGCCTCCCGCTCACAGCTACAAGTTCTTATCAGAAGAGAGGGCAGTCACCATAGGCTGCACATGACGGTGAAATAATAAGCTTGCGACCCATGCGACCACATTAGCTACTAGCCTCTGATTGGTTGGCAGCTGTTAACTATTCCAGGACTGGCAGAAAATTGCATTTCATCTGATCATGCGGATGGACGTTCAGCTGAATACAGAACCTGCTGAATCCTGCCTCTGAGGCCCCATGAGCAGGGGTTAAAAAGGAGGAGTGCGTTTTGAGCCCCTTCCTTGCCTTTGCTCAGTGAACCCCTTACACCAGTAAGGACAGATATGCCTTGATCGCAGCCCTAGTTATAGGAAGCAACTGATTGCAGTTATTTATTTAATCTAATAGGTGTGTAACCAAATATTAAGTTGAGGGTACTAATAATTTTGTCCAGCCCAGTTTTGTAGTTTTGTGCAAAATTATGTCCAATTTGCCCTTTTTCTCTAACCTTTTGTGTTGTTCCAATGCATACAAAGGAAATAAACAAGTGTATAACAAACCTATTACACTAAAGTGTAACTGCATAATTGCAATAGTTTTCTGGGCGAATTACACCATCATTTTTGGCCATGACACATATACACTCTCTCTCTCTCTCTATATATATATATGTATATACATACAAAACGTCGCAGCACTCCTTTGGCGATGCTTAAAGATGTTTTTATTCCAGCTTGCAAGGGTACAATGGCAACGTTTCAGGCCCCCACGCCCTTATTCCTGCAATCACTGACCATCTCTACTTCCTTTTTATGCATCCATGTTTACAGTACATCAATTATTTCATACATATAATTCATTATAACTTCTCTATTCTAATACACCAAAATCGCTGTGCTTTTTCTTATATGTGCTTCATATCTCTATCTGTACTTCACTAGCTGTGTTATATTTCTTGAAAAGAACCTTATGAATTGGAAGCCTTTCAATTATATTTTACTCCATTCTTGCATTATGTTGTTATAACAATAGGAAGTAACATTGTACATACTGTTTACTTATTATCCATCTGTATGACGTTGTCAGGAGCCCTCCTCCATACTGCATCCATTATTGTGTGCCTCGTGTTCTCAGCAATTCAGGAAAGGAAGGTGTGCTACGGTCCGCGCTACCAGAATCATCAAGGTGGGCACTGAAACGCGTAGGAGGAAAATAAAGAAGGTTTGGATCACAACTTTGCCTTGGGTCTTCCTTGATGATTCTGGTAGCGCGGACCGTAGCACACCTTCCTTTCCTGAATTTCTCGGTAAAACCCCACGTGAGTGGAGCCGGTGGAGGTCCAGCAGCAGCCATCAGGATATTATCCTACATGTTTTCAAGCCAGTTGTGGGTCACACAACTGGAGTAGGTGAGTGGATTGCATTTTTCACCGCTGAAACTTCTAGTGTCTAGTGATAAGGGCACTATTGCGCCTCTTGTCCCCCTCCCCTCTCTTTTCTATCGTGTTCTCAGCGTCCCGGAAGCGGCATTGCTGCCCATAGCCCTGTGGGTAATCGTGCACTGCGCATGCGTCAGCCCGTTTCTATGTATTCCTATGTGGAAGGTTCTTTTCATTCATCCGCGCCATTTTAACTACTGGCGCCATTGCCCTCACATCTCTTACCCACATATCCAGGCGCTGATCTATGACAAAAGTGCTAGTGCTTCATATTGCTTGTTTGGACATAAAGTGTTCTTGTGCTTAATTATAATTTATAATAGACGCTATAGTGCTATCTCTTCCATATTGCTGGGCCCTACCCTGGGAACAACTTATCCTTCCCATTCCAATGGGATTATTGCCTCTATAAGCTCTATTGGCTACAAGGTCCCTAAGGTACCCTGTATAGGCTTTGGTTTGTGTCCCAGGGGTCTATGGACCCGCTTATATATCTTTCTAAAGTGCCACAGTGCCATTATTATGGTGGTAATCTTGCACCGACCTTCCATTGGTGTGCATTACATAGCCCTACCCTTTAAGTGCATTCCATGTCTAGTACTTATTACTGTTCTGGAATCTATAGGTCATTCAACTTTTCAAGCCTGACCACGCACTATCAGGGATTTATGGACTCCATTTTGTGCAGCACTCATTTCCAGCCTCGCAATTCCTATCTCTAGTGCTTATAAAAAGATTTTAAATATACATATATTGGTAGAATTAAAGAAGAAAAAATGGCACACACCAAGTCTTTGCTCATAAAATCCTCTTTATTTGTTCTTCTTAAAATTACATGTGATGGAAGGTGGACAAGCGCAGCATAGTATCAGGATGACAGCTGTTTCGTGTCAGCTCGACACATCTACAGGTTCTCTACGTGTATATATATACATATATATATATATGTCTATCTATTTTTTTCTATATATGTATATACTATATCAATATATATATATTTATATAGTTTATAAATATATATATATATATTTATATATAATATATATATATATATAGTGTTGGCCAAAAGTATTGACACCCCTGCAATTCTGACAGATAATACTTAGTTTCTTCCTGAAAATTATTGCAATCACAAATTCTTTGGTATTATCATCTTCATTTAATTTGTCTTAAATGAAAAAACACTAAAGAGAATGAGGCAAAAAGCAAAACATTGATCATTTCACACAAAACTCCAAAAAATGGGACGGACAAAAGTATTGGCACCCTCAGCCTAATACTTGGTTACACATCCTTTAGCCAAAATAACTTTGATCAACCGCTTCTGGTAACCATCAATGAGTTTCTTACAATGCTCTGCTGGAATTTTAGACCATTTTTCTTTGGCAAACTGCTCCAGGTCCCTGATATTTGAAGGGTGCCTTCTCCAAACTGCCATTTTTAGATCTCTCCACGGGTGTTCTGTGGGATTCAGGTCTGGACTCATTGCTGGCCACCTTAGAAGTCTCCAGTGCTTTCTCTCAAACCATTTTTTAGTGCTTTTTGAAGTGTGTTTTGGGTCATTGTCCTGATGGAAGACCCATGACCTCTGAGGGAGACCCAGCTTTCTCACACTGGGCCCTACATTATGCTGCAAAATTTGTTGGTAGTCTTCAGACTTCATAATGCCATGCACACGGTCAAGCAGTCCAGTGCCAGAGGCAGCAAAGCAACCCCAAAACATCAGGGAACCTCCGCCATGTTTGACTGTAGGGACCGTGTTCTTTTCTTTGAATGCCTCTTTTTTTCTCCTATAAACTCTATGTTGATGCCCAAAAAGAGAGAACATTCTTCCAAAACGTTTTAGGCTTTCTCAGGTAAGTTTTGTCAAACTCCATTTTGGCTTTTTTATGTCTCGGGGTAAGAAGTGGGGTCTTCCCGGGTCTCCTACCATACAGTCCCTTTTCATTCAGACGCTGACGGATAGTACGGGCTGACACTGTTGTACCCTTGGACTGCAGGGCAGCTTGAACTTGTTTGGATGTTAGTCGAGGGTCTTTATCCACCATCCGCACAATCTTGTGTTGAAATCTCTTGCCAATTTTTCTTTTCCGTTCACATCTAGGGAGGTTAGCCACAGTGCCATGGGCTTTAAACATCTTGATGACACTGCGCACGGTAGACACAGGAACATTCAGGTCTTTGGAGATGGACCTGTAGCCTTGAGATTGCTCATGCTTCCTCACAATTTGGTTTCTCAAGTCCTCAGACAGTTCTTTGGTCTTCTTTCTTTTCTCCATGCTCAATGTGGTACACACAAGGACACAGGACAGAGGTTGAGTCAACTTTAATCCATGTCAACTGGCTGCAAGTGTGATTTAGTTATTGCCAACACCTGTTAGGTGCGACAGGTAAATTACAGGTGCTGTTAATTACACAAATTAGAGAAGCATCACATGATTTTTCTAACAGTGTCAATACTTTTGTCCACCCCCTTTTTATGTTTGGTGTGGAATTATATCCAATTTGGCTTTAGGACAATTCTTTTTGTGTTTTTTCATTGAAGACAAATTAAATGAAGATAATAATACCAAAGAAATTGTGATTGCAATCATTTTCAGGAAGAAACTGAGTATTATCTGACAGAATTGCAGGGGTGTTAATACTTTTGGCCAACATTGTATATCATAGTCTGTATTATTACTGTTACACAACAGCTGTGTTCAGGATTATAAAATCCACTATTGACTCCTTCAGAGATTTCTCAGCCATAAATTTACCATTAGACATGCAAACTGTTTAACCTCAAAATAGTCTTGAGTGTTTTTATTCATCTCAATTTTTATTGCTCTTTACAGATATTCCACAAGCTTCATTAATGAGGTAATTAAGATTGAAGAGTTTTATGATTCAGATACTAACCACTGAGTAATGCCCTTCCCAATTTTCTGAGTAAGTTTTGTGTGTGTTTAATACTGTATGTGTGACTTCTCATTGAGTGATGGACCATCTTTATACCTGGACCTTATTTCTATTTCTTTTGTACATGTTTTTTGTAAAAAGTGAGTGCTATATTATCAATTATCTCAAACACTTTCTAAAACCCCATGTAACAAGTATATTGCTAAAGTTAATAGATTGTCAAATGCAGAGTGATTGTGAATATTTTCCATTGACTTCTGATGCCTTTGACATGCTCACAATCAGGCCATTTTCCATTTTCCTTCATTTTCGCTTTTTCCTTTTTTTGTTCAAAATGTGTTTATTTTTCTGTCCACATATAAGCCATGCAAGGGCATGTTTATTTTTTTTTGTTGGACATATTCTGTAAAAACGCCTTTAAAACACATTTTATTTAATTTCACTTTTAATGTGATGTTTTCAATCTAAGTCCCCTCATCCTCCAGTGTTTTCTTCTGTTTCCAGGGTTGCTCCCTTTGGTTTGTTACCTATTCACAGCTCCAGTATTTCATGGAACAAGATAGAGATTGCACTCGTGAAAATGCAGGATATTTCATGCAGATCATTTCGAAAAACATATTGTAGAGTACAATTACTTTGTAAGCTACAGCGATGATATATTGTTCACATCATGTGATCACACGGCAGCCAATATCTGGCCACAGCAGTAATGGTGTATACAATAATTTATTGCTATATATCAAGAATAGCATATTAGCACTGCAGTCTACAAAACAAAAAGCAGAACCCATAAGCGAGGCAGGGCTTGACTTTCTAAAATTTTACCAAGTGAAGGGTATAATTGGGTCTAATACATTTATAGGCAACTTGAAAATGGTTGTCTAAGTTTATCATAAAAGTTTGCAGTCACTCTTTGGGAGTGCAAACTTGTGAATCCTCAAATCATGCACAATACATTCTGGGCGGATTCACTGATGCCGGTGATGAGAATGAGCAGTCATGTGACTGCAGGAATACAATATTAAAGGGAACCTGTCAGCTAGTTTAGATCCCCTAACCTATCACTACCTGGCCCTGCAGCTTCCTACGACAACCCTAACCATTAATGATGAGCGAGTAACAAAATATTCACACTCGCTAAACTCGTAAAGAATAGTTTTCAGTACTCACATATTCATCCAAATAGCGAGTCTAATGTTAGTCAAGTAGTGATAGTTGATAGGGACACATTCGGACATAAAATGAGTATTTCCAGGACAGGGTGGGAGGTGGGCTTTTTTACAATTTCAATGCCTTAAACACCTTGCTGTGCCCCCCAGAGAGACCCTAACATTCAATCTGCTCTCAGTGAGGTGCCAGTTCACTTTGTGTACTGAAGCAAGTTTTCATTTGTGTCAGATCGATAACGATGGACACATCACTCACGAGCACCAGTGATACCCAGCAACGAGTATCGCGAATACTGTACTATCCATGTGAGTAGCGAATAGTAACGATTACACTCGCTCATCACTACTAACCATGCCTGTCTGAGCTAATTGTATATTATAATGGTTGTGAAAAAAGACTTTGTAACTTACATATCCGTACTTAGTCTTCTTGACTACAGTTTGCAGTCACAATGGGTGGTCTCTCCGGGTATATCTCCCCTCCTCACTGCTGGTGATCACATTGGGTGTGATCATTCATTCAGTAGCGTGCTCCTGATTTTAAATTCATGGCTCCTCTTTCCGGTGATGAGGTGCCAGATGCGCATCATTCCCGGTCTGATGCATTTTCCGGTGTATGGGCCAGCTTCGGAATGCACACTGCACATGCTCTGGAGCAAGTGGGTATGTCAATAATCTCCCACACTGTGCTGGACCGGAAATGTTCGGCCAATGCGTCATACCCGGAAGGAGGACAATGAATTCGAAATCAGAAGCACACTCCTGAATGAATGATGCGTGATGCCAGTTGGGGTGGGGAGAGAATGGATTCCAGAGAGATTGTCCAGTGTGACTACACACAGTAGTAAAGAAGACTAATTAGCATAAGGACATGTAAGTCACAAAGTCTTTTTTCAAAACCATTATAATGCACATTTAGCTCAGACGGGGATGCTTAGGGTTGTAGTAGGAAGCTGCAGGGACAGGTATTTATAGTTTAGGGGTTCTAAACTAGCTGACAGGTTCCCTTTTGTACTATTGTTCTCATTCAGACTAGACGTGCATAGCCTCACTCAGTTCACTTGTATTGAGCAAAGCAACGCACGTCTAGCTTGAATCTGGCCATAAGTATTCATATCACATTCTTGGGGTCAGATGAACACTCAGTTTTGCTGCAGGCACTGGAGAATCCTCACTGGTTGTATTGTACACAATGTGAGGTTTTATAAATCTGCAGTCACATAGACTGACTGCAGACTTTTATGATAAATCTAGACAACCCCTTTTATACATTATGGAGAAACTGCGTAAAAGGAGCATAAAAAAGTTTTGGTGTAACTTATGATGAAGACGCAGATACACAGCATTCTTTTTTCCGTCAGTTATTTACAATCCTGCCATCCATCAAAATATTATATACTGTCCATGATAACTTTTCTTGTATAACAAAATGGATAAATGATCTTCTCGTGATGTTCAAGACTGGGCTGGTCTGGGCTGTGGATTCTTACCATCCAGCACACAAGATAAGCTTATTGAAATTAACATGGAGGGTTGAGATGCTTACTCATGTTTCAGTTTATACGGTTTTTGGGAAATAAAGAAAAGACTGCGGTAATTGCCTCCCAAATGGGTGGACTGTAGTTTACGGCTCTATACTTTGGTGAGAGGCCCATTTTTCCCATAGCTTTGTTCCCAGTGATGGTGCACTTTAGGATGGCAGATATGTGGAGGGTTAGTGTGTGAATAAGAACGCACACCCAACATTATACTATATTGCTATTCTGTTGTGTTTTGGATAATTGTAAGGCTCTACTCCTCTAGACCATTGCATCGGCCTTTCCTGTATACCCCTGTCAGATCCCCTGCGTGGGATTGACCATTTTTGTCTTTTTTACTAAAATAAATAAAATAAAGATTGCAATAGAAAAAACTCCATGGTGCAATGCATGATTTAATGTTGTTAAGTAGTGTATTATACAATAATCCTACAGATGAGAGTGAGGCATGCAATGCATGGTGACTGGGGTCTGCCCCTCATATCTGTGATTCTTATTTCTAATGGTCCCTTTACACGCCGCTACAGAAGGTTGAAAACAACCAGGTTTCAGAGACAAATGTATCTTGCACCGTCAAATCAACCCGAGGTAGCGGCGTGTAAACTAGGTTGTTGCCACCCGTCACTTTCGGCACCTGTTTCGGAGCAGTGCTCTAAAACAGGATGATTTCAACCCGATGGTAGCGGCGTCTAAATAAGGTACGGTAAGGTTTTTTTCGCCACCTACTGAACTCCCTGGGGCATGACACAGCCTCCGGGAAACTGCTCCCCTTCAGCGATCATTGGTGGAAGCTCCTGCGTTACGATTGGTTGTCGCTGCATAGGGCGGCATATTTAAGGAGATGACCAGTCACACTACACAATTGCAATAGCATCATGTATTAGCCAGCCTTCCTGCGCTGGATGGCCAATCATGATGCTATTGCATTTTCCAATCATCGTACGAGCATCTCGTAATCCACAACTCTGGCACGCCTATGTGTTGTCCCTGCTGCACCAGGTCCTCCCATATTACCTTCTGTAGCGGCGTGTAAATGAGGTAAGGTGCTCTACAGAAGGTAACTTATGGCACCCGGCGGTGCCTCCAGGGATAGATTAAACCTTCTGTAGAGCACTTTGTAGCGGCGTGTAAAGGCGGTATCGGGTACAGTTTTCAACCGTTGGTACGTGCTCGTGCACGTGAGACACCCAGTTGTTTCCAACCTTCTGTAGTGGCGTGTAAAGTTACCATAATGGATAGTTTAGGGGTCTAAACTAGCTGACAGGTTCCCTTTAATACGATTGGTCTCATTCAGACTAGACGTGCATAGCCTCACTCAGTTCACTTGTATTGAGCAAAGCAACGCACGTCTAGCCTGAATCTGGCCATAAGTATTCATATCACATTCTTGGGGTCAGATGAACACTCAGTTTTGCTGCAGACACCAGAGAATCCTCACTGGGTGTATTGTACACAATGTGAGGTTTTATAAGTCTGCAGTCACATAGACTGACTGCAGACTTTTATGACAGCTAGACAACCCCTTTTATACATTATGGAGAATCTGTGTAAAAGGAGCATAAAAAAACATTTTGGTGTAAGTTATGATGAAGACGCACATACACAGCCTTCTTTTTTTTCCGTCCGTTATTTACAATCCTGCCATCCATCAAAATATTACATACTGTCCATGATAACTTTTCTTGTATAACAGAATAGATAAATGATCTCCTCATAATGTTCAAGACTCTTTACAGTCGCAACATAATTCTAGCCATATGGAAGTCCCGTTCTTTACAGCCCAAAATGATCCAAGTATACATGCCGTTATCTTTATGAATTTCATACATTAAGCATATTCTTTTTCAGCATAGTAGATGAGAATGTAGATCCATTGGGGTTATAGTTACACAACAGCTGCCATTTGCTCACCATGACTGATACATATTTGGAACAGAATAGACAGACTATACAGCCATATAGCACGGACCAGACCAGAGAGACATGATAATGTCCATGTAAATTGGGTTCAGCTGCCTCTATAAAAGACATATTGGAGCAATAAAGGTTTCATAGTCGTATTACTTAGTCTATTACCATGATTTGATTTCCAATACGATTTCCAGTTTAGTCTGCTAAACAACAGCTGTGTAGGATGCTGCTCAGCCCAGCAACAATTAAGAATTCATAGAACTTTTGTATTTTGCCATGGGAAAAGAAGCAAATGATTTCAGGGGAGTCTCTCACCGTGAGCCTTTCATGTACTGTACAAATCATAAATAACTTACAGAATAATGAAGTATGCATTGGAATCTGCAGGGGACAACTAGAGAAAAAGGAAATTGTGGGAGGATCTGTCTATCCTGAAGAATAAAAGCATCTTTACTATTCATTAGCTGGAAAGGTCATGCTCTTAGCATTTGTAGTAAATAGAGGAAATATTGTTACAAAGGTAATGAAACCAGGGATCCCCTGTATGCATTCATTCCTTACTATCTCCCATATATAATACATGGAATCATATCCTTTTGTTTCCCCCTCAATCGTGCTTGTTACTATCGTCTGTCTTACAGTATGTATGGCTTATGATTTCCAGAGATGTGATCATAGGAAATACACTCTTACTATCATGAGGACTGGACAACACTTATCCACACAAATGTGTTCATGGTATTAATAATAATCTTTATTTATATAGCACCAACATATTCTGCAGCGCTACACAATTCAAGATTCATATACAAACATTAATCAATAGCATAATTATAAATATACAATAATTAAAGCAAAGATAATGATGACTCTGCTCATAAGAGCTTACAATCTATAATGAGGTCTGGGTGACACAAAGTACAGGTGCTTATTTACAATGATGGCCGAGCTATCTTGAAGAAATAGGCCAAAGATAAAAGCTGCATGAGCCAGTCACAGGTCCACTCTGTGTTGGCTTTTTGAGTTTGGTGGAGTTTGACGGAGAGCTATGTTCAGAGAAATAGTAAATGAGCTATATATGTAGGACTTCGATTAGGGAGCGTAATAAGTCGCCCTAAAAGAGCGCCTAAAACTGTGTATGTTGTAAATCGTGAATAGTACTAATTTCTTGGGGTAGAGCATGCCAGAGAATTGGTGCAGCCTGGGAGAAGTCTTGGAGCCGAGAGTGGTAGGTTCGAATTGGTGCGATGTTAGTCGGAAGTCACTTGCGAAGCATAGAGAACAGGTTGATAGACCAAGATGAGGGTAGAGAGATAGAGATGTGCTGCATTGTGAAGCGCATTGTGGGTGACAAGTCATTTAAATTTCAATGGATTCTGCTGAAAGATCGGGTCTCACTCCGCCAAAGAAGACCATCCTGTAATACTCACAAAATGTTTAATCATGTGAACGCGTTTACAGGGTAATTCCCCATCTCCAAAGGGAAATATCAAGATCTTCAATATTTCCCATGGAATATCAGCTATTACAACACAGGTGACTGTAGCTGCAGAAAAAGGTGCAGATAATATAATTGAAACAACCAATAGTAATAGGGAGATACCACCAAAAATTAATATGGAGGGACATCTGAAACAGGTGCAAAAACAGAACAAATTAAAAAGGATAGATTACTGGACTTGAATACTGAATGTCAGGGGACCCCATTGGTTCAACTGTTGCAAGTGGCTAATAGTGAGGATTTCAATAAAACTAGCCTTTTAGATTTGACAATTCATGAGGAAGAAGAGATCAATAAATCTCACCTCTCGACACGAGTCTTACCGGAAAAAAACAAATCCCCTGTAGGAGTCGAAGAAAAAAACAATAAAGATGAGAACAAATTGATCAATATGACTCATAATAAGATAATTATAGACAATTTAGGAACGTCACATCCGTCAGTTCCTTTTTAACCAAAAATTCTTAAGCGATCCAACATAATAACGAGATACATGTCACCAAAGCCGGGAAAAAGAAAAGACATAGAAGAGGGAGAAGAGGTGGTAAAAAAATCCAACAACATAAAGCTAAAACCCATATAAAGAATAGGGAAGTGGCGTAAGGCCGAGACATAATAGATGGCAACACATCTGTTAGATATGGGAATGTTCTTAATTTATCCACATATAATCTTTCCAAGGCTGAATTATCAGTATTAAGTAAGAGCTTGTCATTCTGCCCTGATTATAACACCAGAGATATAGATTTATTTCTCGACTTTCAGCACTTTATACTTAAATTAACATTAAAAAGGCACTATGCTCTCATTGAAAAGTGAGCAAATGATGGTACACAGACAAATGATCCGATTGTACATGTAGACCTTCGTTCAAAATCCAAATATTATCCCACACAAAGCAAGGGACATCATATTAAAATGTTTACAGATCTTGCACTACAAGATTTTAAAAAGACAAATTTGAGTAATAAGACAAAACAAAAAAATTTAAGAACAGATGAATTAAGAACAATTTCCTCTTTCAGAAATAATCGTGACATAATCATTAGAGCAGCTGATAAGTGGGGGGAAGGGAATCTCTATACAAAATAAAGATGTGCATATGGGAGAGGCCTTCCGGATCCTATCAGATAGATCCACCAACATAAATGATTATCAAGCTTCCATTGGTCAGTACAATGAACTTATAAAAAAAAGCAGATTCAGTGGGAGTTTAAAATAAAAATGAAAAAAAAAATTCTGAATGTAAAGGGACCAATCATGGGATTTTTCTACCACTTACCTAAATTACACAAAAATTTGTCAAATCCCCCGGGGCGGCCGATAATCTCGGGGATTGGGGCATTAACCTGTTATTTAGTGGCATATGTTGACAAAATTATGAACCCTAAAGTATGCAAACTGAAAAGTGATTTGAGGGATTCCATGCATCTCATTCAAACACTACAAGAGATTAAGTGGAAAGAATACTATGTTTTTGTATCGATGGACGTCACGGGTCTATATTCTCACATAGCACATAATATTGGATTGTCTTGTTTTGAGTTACATGTTAACAGGAATAAAAAGATCCCAGATATACAAAAACAATTTTGGTGTAAAGTATGGCTTTTATTTTGAATAATAATTTTTTTATGTTTGGAGAAAAATTGTACCATCAGATATGGGGACAGCCAGGGGCTCGAAGGTGGCACCGACATATGCTAATCTATTTATGGCTACCTTCGAGCCTGGTGTGGCGCCCCTATGGCAAGGTGCCACAGGGAGGTACTGCACCCCATACAAAAGTGTAGTGCCTCCGTAGCTGTGGATATGGAGGACCCTACAGAGTCTGCACCCAACACCCATACAATAGGCCACCTTAGTACAGGGGATTGTATATTCAGTAGGTCCCAGGGGGTGGAGCCTAGATAAGCGGGAGACGAGGAGTGACAGTGAGAAGACTAGTCAGTGGGACGGTGTAAGACAGCAGAGAAGACGGACGCAGGGGATCCTGCGACAGAGACATGAGGGCACCTCTAAGGAGAGGGGTGACCCGGACGGAGAAGGGGGCCATTCCAGGATTGGTCGGAGCCAGCTAAAGACCCAGGTCATCACCAGAACACCAGAACCGAAGCGGTTAGGTACGGTCTATCCCTAACTGCAGACCGGCAGGCTGTGGGCCCGACATAAGGAAGCCACAGCACCCATCAAGCAGTCCAACATCAGTCCCATAGCTGGGTTCACGACGCTGAGAAGTAGAGAGACTTTAGGCTATAGACCCTGAGGACTAGAGACTAGACTCACTAGTGGGAGTACAGAAGACCATCAGGACAAAGAAGGGAAAAGGACGAGGAAAGTCACTTTAAGGACACCTATGACAAACTCTGGAAAAGCCTCCAAAATCCACGGCTACGGCCCCCGGTTAACTCAGACTGTACCGTGTACCGATTTCACCTGGCGCAAGTAAAGAACTGTTTGAGCAGATCTGGTGTCTGGTCTCCTTTCATCCATCGCCCGGAGGGCTTCTACAGCATCACATAGGTGGGGAGTATGACTCCAATCTTCTACCCTGCTGCCCTGAGGTAAAGCTCCGTCTATGGGGAGCAGTACTACCAAAGTTGCATTTTCATCACCTCAGCGGTCGGCCGCAGCGCTGGTAACTCTATTACCAGGTACCACAGGTGGCGTCACATTACAAAATCCCCCATCATCATCACCCCCACCCGCCATTGAGGGTCCAGGGCACGGAATTGGGAACGGACCAGCCATGATCCTCACTGAAGTAACCACTTGTCCCGGTATCCAAGTACCCCCTATCCTGTCGGTCGACTCACTGGCATGTGCTAAATAATGCTCACAGTGGGTATATTATAACATACAAGAGGTTCATTGATGATATTTTCATTATCTTTGACAATCAGGACAATAAATTGCATGAGTTTCTGACAATAGTAAGAGACAATTATTGGGGGATAGAATTAACACTTGAAATTAGCAAGAAAGAAATACATTTTCTAGATCTAGTTATTTCATATGATGAAGGGGGTAAAATCATTACAAAAAGTTATTTTAAAAAGGTAGTGTCACGCTGGGAGCGGGAGAGACACTCAGCGTAGGACAACGACGGGGGGGGGGGGAATAAGGAGTCCCTAAAGCTATGGGCACAAGAGGGAGAGGGTGACCCCTAGTCTTCCTGGGGCTGACCCTGTCTGCCCTGACGTCCCTATACAGTTTCCTCAACTGTCGCCGACCACGAACCTCGTCCCTCTCTGATCCTAGCACTACCTTATCTAAGGATCAGATGGAGAGGTTCACTAGACCCCTCCACTAACAACTAAAGACAAACACAAGGAAAAACAGACAATGGGGAAAGAAAACACTTATCTTGCAGCAGAGCACAGCAACCTCCACCACCTCAGCTTCTGCTGGAGCAAGGATAATGAGTGTCCAAGGAAATATCACCTGCACCGAGGGAGGGCAATGAAACTCCTTATAAAGGTGGGAAGAACCTGCTGGGTCCTAGTGACCCAGAATACTGGTGTAGAAACCAGACCGAGCACAAGACCTTCCCAGCCGTCTCCCCAAGATAGGGAGATCTTATCATACCTTCTCTCTATCTACACAGAAGGTAAATGCCCCTGAAAGACGGACCGTCCTCAAACATTATGGCTGATTGGCCAAACGCTGGGACCGTCTGCGCGTGGCCTCTACCCTGTCATCCGTGCCACCCGTGACAGGTAGATGCTAATGGTTACGGGCATTTTGATAACAGCCATTATGTGAAATGGTTAAAAATTGCGCCGAATAATTAGTATAAACGCTGTGCGGCACCGCCGGCATGCTCCCATGACTGGGGTGCATCACATGCAAGATTAGTATAGGATCCTGTTCACATGAGCTGGTTTTTACTGTATGTGTACTGTGTAATCATGTCCGGCACCCAGTATGTCAATGCCAGAAAGAATCATGAGACCAATGAGTGGCTGAGAGCATTGTGTGTACTGTGTGAGCCTACCCGGAACACAGAGAGTTAAACAAGCTGTGTGAGTGCTGAAGAAATTAGGCACATAGATGAGCAGCTGTATAGGAACTAGAGGAGGCTGATTACTAGCAGCCAAGTGGGTGTTGTCTGTGTGGGCGTGGCAGGCACGATAAGAGCCTGCCTGCTGAGTGAGTGAGACAGTTCACAGACTTCTGAGATTCATTCAGCCTGAGTCCAGAGAGAGATTCAGACATGCAGAGATGCAGATCCAGTCGGTCTGAGGGACTGAGAGAGATAGTCCAGACCGCCATGATGTGAGATGGTGAATGGAGCGTGCTAGCTACATACCAGTAGCTAGGACCGGGGCCGTTGCATCACCTGGAGTGGGGAAGGCGTGGCTGAACCGAGTGGACGCTGATCCGGGCCTGGGGAGCCCTTGGGGATGCTTGGTTAATCCGTGACCTCAGGTAGCTGGACCCGGATCCGTGCCCGGTAAGACGACAGTTGATTATGGCTTACAGTCAATAAAACCCCAAAGGTCATTATCTCAGAGAATTAAAATAGGGAGGATGAAGGGTCTGAGAGATAAAATATTACCTAAATAGGTGTCAGTGCTTCACCTTGTGTGGTTGTGAGAGTCACAACCACTATAAAAGCATATCACTGCTGCTGCAGTCCCTAGCGTAGTGCATATAGAATAGGAAGGATGAAGGTTTAAAAACCTGCACTGCCATATTCCACAAGACATCAAAGGGTCAATATAATATTAATTTCTTAGTCATCGCATTTCAGGAGCTGTTGGTGAACTGACCAGTGCCAAGCCATCTGCCTGCTAGGAGCATGGCCATGGCTGTGAAGTGCCTATTTATCCTTTGGTGTTTTCCTCTTTATATTTTCGTTCCCTTCATACTGTATTAATATAGCGGTGGGATTAGCACTCTCACCGGCCAGTTTCCTAGTGAGGGATAAAAGCAGGGCTAGCAGGGGATTAGGTATCCTGCTTGGTGAAAGAATCCATGCAGGGACAATATGGAAATGTGGGTACTGCCTCAGCTGAGTGTAGTAGGCGTCCATTCCCCCATTCCTGTCAGGACCCTTTTGTGCAATATAGCCCTTTTCCAAAATGGCGCCTGCTGCTTCGCTCCTGGTCATGCCATCTCCCTTCCCTGCCTTAAATAACCATAAGTGACCATCTAGCCAATACTTAAGTATTCAATTTGAACTCTGGCTCTTTGCTTCTCAATATTGCTCCTCCTCCAGTAACTCTGGCTCGACTCTTTCCAGCAACTTCTCCTTCTCTCAGTGACTCACCTGCAACTTGCTGCTTGTGTTTCTCAGCATCTGCCTCAGCCTGCCAGCCCTGATCATATGAGCCTTGTCTGCTTTTAGCAGCTTATTGTTGTTAAGTGTGCAATAGCAGTTCTCTGACTGTGTTGGACTTCCTAAGGCTCACAGCTCTGCACTGGTTTTGGGACTCATTTTCAGAGACTTACCTAACCCAGGCCTCCTGGGTGTGGTCTGTGTTTCCTATTAAAGTGCATCTCAGAGTGAGAGTTGCTTCCAAGGGATTTTCCTTGCCGGCATTACTGTGGATTAGCTATTTCTAGTGACTTCTATGTTTATTTGATGAACTTTGCTCACTTGCTGCACTTTACATTTGTGTTCTATCACATGTGTAAAATACAGACTTTATCACTGTAACTTTGTTTAGTTGAGTCACTTGACTCGAGTTAAGAGATTCCTGAATGTTCCAGTATAATTATTACAGTTGTCTAAGGACAGGACCCACCATTGTTATTATATTCCCTGTGTTCCCTTGTGTGTTGTGTTGTACACCGGACACCCGTTGGTCCATGTCACAGTTACACGGTGTGTTTGGATACAAGCCAGTCCGTGTGACACCCAGCACCATAAAGCTACAATGCTAACTACTGTCCTACCCTATTTCCTGTACTGATGATGGTGCTGGTGATGCATGCCTGTTTTGATGGTGGTTCTGGAGATGTATTTTTGTACTGATGGTGGTTGTGGTGATGTATTACTTTACTGATGATGGTTCTGGAGATAAATTCCTGTAGGCATGATGGTTCTGATGCTAAACTACTATACAAGGTGGTTCTGGTGCTGCAATCCTTCATAGGAGACAGTGACTTATTCTATACACTGCAATATACTGTTCTTGCAGTGTGTTGTATAAGCAATCTGATGATTAAAAGTTCAAGACCCCTGAGGGATGTAAATAATAATGAATATTGTAAAAGCAAAACCCAAAAATCAATGATGGTATTGTATTTGTTTACTGCAGTTTTATATTGCACTATGGGAAGGGGCGCCATTTGAATTTTTGACTTTGGCAGCAGAAAAACAAGAACTATCCCTGCTAGTGCACATAAAATTAATGTAATCCTGATTTTTTCAATTTGCCTGATATTTTACAACTTTCCTCAAATGTTTTCTAAAAATATAGCCCCATGGAACAATTTAGGTATTAAAGAAGACCATTCATTAGGTTGAGTGCTGCTTTTGCAAAAATAAAAAACTAAATGTATATTGACTGCATGTAAGAAGCTGTAATAGACCCTCTAGTTTTTACATCTGTGTACATGTTAAAAATCCTGGCTGTAAAAGAAGCACAACTTAACAAGTTTAAATACATATCTTTGAATCTCGTTAGACAAAAGACCTCTTGTCTTTTTTTTTCCAGGGATTTGCTTGACTAGCTCAGATCACATAACAAATTGGATGTAGGATCTTCATTTCATATAGATGTGTATTTGAAACCACAGCCTTTTTGCACCAGTTGGGAAGTGAACAGATGCCCCTGTGAGAGGTTCTCCTGCATCATACACAAAATGATGTGATCATCTAGGATTAATCTCCACCTTTATTACCTGTAAGGATGTATTTATGAAATCACTAAAATTGAGTCAATAACTCTAAACAACGCATCTTAAATAATACTATCCATTTAGACTAAACTTAATATTTCCAACAAATATTTAAAAAAGAGGTAGAATTGACAGAGCTCTGAAAGTTCAGATCTTTATGAAAAGGGTTAAAGCAGGGGTGGGGAACTCCAGTCCTCGAGGACCGCTTCCAGTGCAGGTTTTCAGGATTTCCCTAGTATTGCACAGGTGATAACATAATCACTTGCACTGGTGATGATTCCAATCCCTGTGCAATACTAAGGAAATCGTGAAAACCTGAACTGTTTGCGGCCCTCGAGGACTGGAGTTCCCCACCCCTGGGTTAAAGAGATTTTCCACTACTAATGTGATCCCCATTCTTTCATCCTAACTTTGCCTAACCAACAGTTTCCCAATATACTTTAACTCCCTACCTTGCTCCTCAGGGCCAGCTCTTGATTTTTGTGGGCCCTGGACGTAGGAGTCTCAGTGGGCCCCTTTAACACATACTGGCATTGCCCAACACCTGGTTATTTAATGGTTAGACAGAGACCTGGACGATCCACAGTATCTTGCACCCACTGTGAAATTTGGTGGAGGATCAGTGATGATCCGGGGATGCTCCAGAAAGGCTGGAATTGGGCAGGCTAATCTTTGCGAAGGACGTATGAAACAAGCCACATACAAGGTTATGCTTGAAAAAACACTTGCTTCCTTCTGCTCAGGCAATCTTCCCCAACTCTGGGGACTGTTTTTTTCCAGCAGGACAATGCCCCATGCCACACAGCTAGGACAATCAATGTGTGGATGAAGGAGCACCACATCAAGACCCTGTCATGGTCAGCCCAATCTCCAGACCCCATTTAAAACCTCTGGAATATAATCAAAAGGAAGATGGATAGTTATTAAATAAAGAAGAACTGCTTACATTTTTGTGCCAGGAGTAGCATAAAGTCACCCAAAAGCAGTGTGAAAGACAGGTGGAAAGAATGCCAAGAAGCATGAAAACTGTGATTAAAAACTGTGGTTATTCCACCAAAAATTGATTTCTGAACTCTTACTGAGGTAAAACATTAGTATTGTTGTTTCTAAATTAATATGAACTTGTTTTCTTTGCATTATTTGAGGTCTAATGTTTTTTTTTTTATTATTTTGATGATTTCTCATTTGCTGCAAATAAATAAAAAAAATTTAGCTTTGAATTTTGGAGACATGTTCTCAGCAGTTTATAGAATAAAAGAACAATGTACGGTACATTTTACTCAAAAATATACCTATAAAGAGAAAAATCAGAGAAACTGAAATTTTACAGTGGTCCCTTAATTTTGGCCAGAGCTGTATATAAATCCTGCAAACTGTAGTATAGCCCCCCTGCTCTTCCTCCTGTGTACTTAGCCTGACAGGGGGCCACCATGCCCCTCTGTTCTTCCTTCTGTGTATTTGCCCTGACAGGGGGCCCTGTGACTTCCTGGCTCTTCTTCCTCTGTATTTGCCCTAACAGGGTGCCTCTGTGCCCCCCCTACTCTTCCTGCTGTGTATTTGCCCTGACAGGGGGCACCCGTGGCCCCCGCTCTTCCTCCTGTGTATTTGCCCTGACAGCGGGCCTTGTGCCCCCCTGCTCTTCTTTTTGTGTCTTGGCCCTGACAAGGGCCCCCGTGTCCCCTGCTCTTCCTCCTGTGTATTTTCCCTGAAAGGGGGCCCCCGGTGCAATGCTCCCCCTGCTCTTCATCCTACCCTGTGTATTTGCCCTCCCAGGAGGCCCCCCTCCATGTGCTGCTCCCACTCTCTTCCTCCTAATCTGTGTATTTTCAGACGCTGATAGCAGTGGCCTTCTGTACTGAGACGTAGAGCTCTATCTCCTGCACATCCTGTATCTCCTGAAGGAGATAAAGATCTACGGCTCAGTACAGATGGCCACAGCTATCAGCGTCTGCAAACACACAGGGTAGGAAGGAGAGAGGGGGACCTCCTATCAGGACAAATACATAATGCCCAGGACCCGGAGCCCATCAGGAGGGGAAAGCAGTGAAAGTGCCCCCAAGGCAGTTGAGGGCCTCAGCACTTGCCCAGGTGCGCCGGGTGCTGAAGCTGCCTCTGTTGCTCCTGTAAGCTTATCTCTAAGATGCTCACTAATACCTTTGTTGTTGTTGCAGCTTTGATCTTCTTGGGTTCAGACCGGAATCAGACAAACTGAGCAGGACACATCACAGGTAGGGGTGGAGCTGCTTCTCTTTGATTAATATCAGTCTGGCCAAGCATTCCCAGATCAGACTTCATTCTTCTCTTTAGATCCCAGCAGTGACGTGCTCTGCTCAGTTGGTCCTATTTCCGGTCAGCAGCCTGGAAAATCAAAGCTACAATAACAATAAAGGTATTTAAAAGCCTCTCAGGGTACCTTTACACGCAGCTACATTTCTAGGGTGGCTACAGGTAACTTACTGGTTTCAGTGAAATCTTGGAGACAAGGTTCTATCTTGTTGCTGTGTACAAATGGAATAATCTCTCCATGATTTCACTGCAACCAGTAAGTTACCTGTAGCCACCCTAGAAATGTAGCCGCGTGTAAAGGTACCCTTAGAGATAGACTTACAGGAGCAAAATACATAGCAGAAGTATATTGGGAAAATGCTATTAAGGCATAGTATAAAACAAAGGGGATTGACGTTATTGGTCATGTTCCCTGCTTTGATGAGAGCTTACACACTGAGATCACATCTCAGAGGGGAAAGGGTTGCAATTGCACCCGGGCCCTAGAACCTAGGGTGCCTCAAAAGTCCTTTTGGTCCATAGAAAAAGATTAATGCTATTAAAGATTTGCAATAATTGGGGGTTTCATTGGAGCTTTCGCATCGGGCCCCATAAGGTTCAAGTTACGTTGTTTGGCTCATCTGATCAGCCGACATTCGCAGCTAACAAATGCTGGTGGATCGGAGATCCATCTGCACCTGTTAACCCATTAGACCACGCTGTCAAACTCTGACAGCGCAATCTAACATGCAGCAGTGGGGAATGCACTATTCCCTGCCTCCACCTGTGACCCAGTGACTTGATCATGGTGCGCTGATGTGTTAGTGAGGGGTCATGTGATGGTAGAAGGCTAGGATTACTGTGGTGGCTTAAACCAAGTCTGTCTGAACTAACCTTTTGGGAAAATGGTTACTGGTAGATTGTGCAATTTGCTAAATCAGACTTTGTCCCTTCATCAATCATTAAATAGGATCACATATTAAAATAATAAATATTAAAATTACTTGCCTAATGGTCCCCTCATGTAGTTGCATACATAAACAGATCCTTAGAAAAAATATTTCTAAAGTTTGTTTATAGTATGCAAATTAGGGCTTTGACTAGTCGAGCGGGCGTTAGTTCCCTGAATTGTAATCCACTTGGCATGTTATCACGCCCCTGGGGGGTGATAATAAACTTTACAAAAGTCGGTGTTTTTGCCAGCGCTATACAAAGCATCGGGGCGGCTTGGTTTGCCTCAGCATTGCGCTTCTCTGAAGCCGAGTGTACGTGTGGCCAGTGTCACACATGGCATCCGTTTTGCCCTGGATCCGTTTTTGGGATCAGCTTTTGGACTTTTTTTCTCTAAGTCCAAAAACAAATATCCGTTAGTGGATGGTGCACTTAAGTGTCACTGCGTTTTTCAAAAACAAACACATGCATTTTTGTTCAGCATCCAAAAAAACGCTGCTAGCGTTTTTGTGTGCAGTGAAAAAACACATGCATTTTTTTAACATGGGGCCCTATGGGAAACGCATCTGTTAACGCATGGTACGTATAGGCACCATGCGTTAACGCATATGCGTCTTTGATGAAAAAATGACTAGGTCCAAAAAATGGCCAGGAGCTCAGGAGACTCTATTGGCACCCTAAATTTAACGGATCAGTTTTTCTAAAGCCTCAAAAAAGTGGATAGGTATGTGTGACCCCAGCCTCTCCTGGCTTCAAAGAGGCTCACTGCGCATGGTCAAAAGTTGTCTCCATTTATGATCATGCACACTATGCTTCTCTGAAGATGGGACATGATCACCCGGCTTCAGAGTAATGTGAATGACTGGAAGAGTGGATGATTTCGAATCATGGCTTGGTGATCCTCTCTGAAGGCTGGATGCATGCACTTGGCTCCAGAGAAGCTCAATGCTGAAGAGAAAAAAGCCACACAGATGCTTTATATAGAGCTGGCAAAGACACTGGCTTTTGTAAAGCGTTATATCATGCCCACATGGCAACATGCTATGTGTGTCAACTAGGCAGGGAACTAATGTCCCCTTGACTAGTCAAAGCCCTATTTTTCATGTCATATATGGACTTTAGAAACACTTTTTCTACAGATATAATTTTTTTTAAAGATCTGTTTCTGTGTGCTGATGCATGAAGGAACTGATAAGCAGGGAATGTTGATATGTTCCTACAACTCCTGGTGCTTCTGGGGGCACAGAGGACCTGTCCGGTTCCCTTTAAGTATGTTAACTTATTCCTGCAAAATGGTAATGTATTCACACCCTGAGAAGGGGTCCTCAGGTTTGAAGGGTGGTCTATAAGAAGTAGATATGGACTATATTGTATAGACCACACCTATCTCTAACAGCCGCCATTGGCACCGAGTTGCAGCCACTGCTATTCACCAATGATGGAAAGATGAGTACTGTGAGTATAATGGTGGGTTTACACGTCCCGATATCGTGGCGATATCGGAGACAACGGCGCGGGAGCGCGCATTTTTTGAGCGCTTTTCCCGATATCGCATCGGCGGTTTACACGCTGCGATATCGGGAAACAACGTCACTACGATGTGTATGCCCACCAACACAGTAACGACCATTTAACATGGGAGTTAATGGGTGAGTTGCGAGTACACATCGTAGTTGGATGTTTACACGCAACGATCCTGCTACAACGGCCATGCGATATCGGGCAGTTGAATGGCACGCTCATTCAACCCCGATATCGTTTTGGCATCGTTCCAGGATCGCATTGTACATTCAAGCCGTACAACGCGCGAACGATATCGGGTCCAACTCCCGAACCACGTGACTTTTTGTCGGAGTTGGATCGGAGTTGGACGCCGATATCGTGGCGTGTAAACCCACCATGAGTTTTTTTTGTTGAACATCTGACATTCCTAACAAAGCGTCGTCTATATGTCAGATGTTTGGAAGTCGAGAAAAGCCTGTAACCTTTTTTGTCTATGTTTTGGATTAAAGGAGATGTCTAGACAGGGTAATAGAGGGAGTGTGAGGAATACTGTAAAATAAAACACTCATATATATATATATATATAATATATATATATATATATATATATATATAATTTAAAAACATACTCGATGCTATCAGTTGAGGTCAGTTATGGGTCACTCAGTGCTCATAAAGATCCTCTATACCCTATATTTTATACATCTCTTCCCGAATATCCTTTTTCATGGAAGATTTGTTATTGGTTTTGATTTACTCTAAATAGCTGAGTTTGGGCATGTACACGAAGAATTGGTGGAAAGAGATCAGACGGATGATCATATTAATTATTAAACTGGCAAAATTCTGAGTGTTCCTGTAAATGTTGCAAAAGCCTCTGAAAACAGTACTGTGATAGAAAGGAATAATTTAAAAGCATATTTTCTGAATGACAGTCATGGGGGTAGTAAGAGATCAATAATTCCCAAAGCTTTTACACTCAAAGTATGAAAAAATGTATAAAATAACACACATAATAAATTCAGTACACTAAGGATAGACAAAAAATATGATTTCCATAAAATACCAAGACCCAAGCCGGTAATTATGAGAGTTGGATTATTATTTACTAATCAGGATACACAGAAAAGATCACAGCATATAAGGGTAGAGTAATAATTTGTAGAACGGCTGACTTTTATGTGGCACATTTATGAAACCCACAAAGGTTAGATGGCAAAGGTGACAAAGAATGGCAATCATGACACTACGAGACATTAATGACTTTGGGTTTGAAAGGTAGCAGGAGAGGTCACCAAGTTGTAAAGAATAGTATTATATTGTTTTCATTCTTGAAATGAAATCATAAAGTAAAATTAAATTATTGCACATTATTCGGAGCACCGCCAAATAAAGGAAATCCATAATTGCACACATTATAAAACCAGCTGCAAAAGGCAGGGCAGCTGGATGCAGAAAAAATAATATCTTACAAGGACAACTATCAGGAGATGAATATTAAAGGTGATAAAACACAACTTGAGGCATATATTACATACATAAAGGGATTGTTCAACTTTTTTAATATGTAAAATTGTTAGGTTCTTGTAAAAGAAACAAGTTTGAAAGGTATCTCTAAGGCTGGTTTCACACTACGATTTGTCTAAATCCGATGCTGTCCGATGAAAATCGGACAGCATCGGATCCGAATTTGGCCCCATGCAGCCCTATGGGCATCGGACCGAATCGGATGTGCACTAAATGCCATCCGATTTGGTCCGATCCGAGTCTGTCCGATGTTTTTATCGGTGCAATAATCGGAGCCTGCACCGATTTTTGCACCGAAAATAAAATCTGACAGAATCGGATCGGACCGAATCGGATGGCATTTAGTGCACATCCGATCTGACCCGATCCCTATAACATGGGGCCCTATGGAGAAGGGTCCGAGGAAACATATGATGTCTCCTCGGACCCGATGTTAGTGTACTGAGCATGCTCAGTACATGCTCAATACACTAAAACTATTGTGTGGCGCCTAATTTAACTTCTGCAATGTATATACATACTTTGCAGAAGTTAAATATAAGTTAAATCAAGTGTTTAAAAATAAAAAATCGTTATTCTCACCTGCCAGCGCTCCCTCGGCGTCTCCAGCTGCAGCCGCTCGGTAACAGGACCTGTGATGATGTCAGAACCGATCAGCTGATCGGGTCACATGTCCGGTTACCGTGGTAACCTCTGACGCTTTTGACATCATCACAGGTCCTGTACACCCGATCGGCTGCAGCTCGAGACGCCGAGGGAGCGCTGGAAGGTGAGAATAAACATTTGTTATGTTGGTGGGGACAGGAGGCGGCACATGAGGAGGGGACATGAGGAGGGCACATGAGGAGGGGACATGAGGGGGGCACAAGAGGGGGGCACATGAGGGGGGCACATGAGGAGCGGACAGGAGAAGGGCACATGAGGAGCGGACAGGAGGGGGCACATGAGGAGCGGACAGGAGGGGGGCACATGAGGAGCGGACAGGAGGGGGGACATGAGAGGGCACATGAGGGGGGACATGAGAGGGCACATGAGGAGGGGACATGAGGGGGGCACATGAGGGGGGCACATGAGGAGCGGACATGAGGGGGGCACATGAGGAGCGGACAGGTGGGGGCACATGAGGAGCGGACAGGAGGGGGGCACATGAGGAGCGGACAGGAGGGGGGGACATGAGAGGGCACATGAGGGGGGACATGAGAGGGCACATGAGGAGGGGACATGAGGGGGGCACATGAGGAGCAGACAGAGGGGGGCACATGAGGAGCGGACAGGAGGGGAGGACATGAGAGGGCACATGAGGGGGGACATGAGAGGGCACAGGAGAGGAGACATGAGAGGGCACAGAAGAGGGCACATGAGAGGGCACAGGAGGGGGGCACATGAGAGGGCACAGCAGGGGACAGTAGGGAGAGAGTAGGGGGACACTAGGGCAAAACAGGGGGGCCGCAGGGAGGCAGCAAGATGACAGGAGGGAGAGGAGGGGGAGCTACGTGTCAGCCCAAACTGATCCTGCAAAAAGTAGGATTCGGATGCCTATTTGGCATCCGATTGCAGGGATCAGTTTGGATCCGATGCTGTCCGATTTATATCGGACCGCATCGGATTTAGAGAAATCGTAATGTGAAAGTAGCCTTATTAAAAATCTTCTCTGTTCTTTTGAAGGGCAATATACATATGTATCTATAGATAACGGAGTTTGTATGTTCTCCCCGTGTTTGCTTGGGTTTCCTCCGGGCACTCCGGTTTCCTCCCACATTGTAAAGACATATTGATAGGATATTTAGATTGTGAGCTTCAAGAGAGACAGCATTACTCATGTGTGTAAAGTGCTATGGAATTAATAGCGCTATATAAATGAATAAATTATTATTATTATTATTATTATTATTAACAACTCATTGCCTAGGTTACCAGCCACCTCTGCAATCTATCCGACTAGCTTCATTTCCCCTGTGCTACAGAGGCAAAGCTGACTCTGCTTGCAACATGGGACATCCCACAGTTCAACCAGTGGCTCCACAATGTTGCTGATTTGAACTGTGAATTCAAAGGAGCCCTCTGCCCCCTGGAATGTTAGGATATGTGCAGATGACCCAGAGACGCTGCGTTCTGGATACAGTGCCTTCAGACCTGAGGGAAGCCGTGGGTGAGCGCAGCTGCCCTGTGCACATGATCTACGTTGGGTGCAGGGAGGATTTTCCCTCCATTCACCCGCTAGAGCTTACTTTTGACTCCGCAGCAATAAATTAACATGCTACGGAGATGCAGAAGCGCGGCACCCCGCACGGCAGGTGAAATAATGCTGTGGTGGGGAGAAGCACAGTGGGCATGGGATTTATGGAAATTCCATCCACTGTGCTGGTAATGCACAATTAAGCAATATGGACACAAGCAACTGCTGCATCCATAATACTGCAAACCCTGATTGTGTGTACAAACCCTAAAAATCTGGAAAACAGAGGAGCATTCTGACAACCCTTTAATTACCTTTTTTTAAATAATCTGAGGCTGGAGTTACCTTATGTTTGGGTAGACATGAGAATATTTCCTTTTCCAGTACTTTGAATAATTTTCATCAATAAAAGCAATAACATCAACAATAAATAGGGCATAAAAAGTCCCAAAAGGAGTATATTGCGCTCCAAAACATTTATTTCAAGTTAGATGTAAAGCACATGGATCTTTAAAAAATTGGAAGGCAAAGTGCTACAAAACATGCAGGGATGCACTATAGATTTTTACTATAATGTTTCTTATTATTTAACGGCCTCTATGTAGAACTCAAGCTGTAATGACTTGATGAATTAATGCTCTGCTTGAAGATCGATCTTGTACATCCTAGATAGGACCACCCAGATCTTCTCTGCCATTTTCTTGATAGTAGCAAGTGATTGGATTGCTGGTCTTCCTCACCTTGTTCCTTCTATTCTTGCACCACAACATCATTCTCCAGTGATTGCTCTCTTTGTAAGATGTGTTGAAAATAGGCAAGTCATTGCCTGGTGATCCTCCTTGCTTCAAGTGACATATCAGTCTTGATTTAATCCCAAAATATTCTTTAACCACATAAATAGTAAGAAACTAAAAATGATTGTCTTGGCCCCCTTAAGAATAGTCTGGGTGAAATGGTGGATGAGGATGAGGAAAAAGCCTACATGCTAAATGACTTTTTTCAATAGTATTTACACAAGAAAATCCCATGAGAGACAATATGATCAGTCATAACAAAAAATCTCCATTAAATGTCACCTGCTTAACCCAGCAGGAAGTATGGCACCGTCTGAAAATCACTAAAGTTGAAAAATCCCCGGGCCTGGATGGGATACACCCCGGAGTGCTGCAGGAACTAATTACCGTCATAGATTGACCATTATTTTTAATTTTTAAAGATTCCATAATAACAGGGTCTGTACCACAGGACTGGCGTATAGCAAATGTGGTGCCAATATTAAAAATGGGGACAAAAACAACTTGGAAATTATAGGCCAGTAAGCTTAACCTCTACCGTGGGTAAAATCCTGGAGGGTTTTCTAAGAGATGCTATACTGGAGTAGCTGAAGGAAAATAACCTCATGACCTAATATCAACATGGGTTTACGAGGGACCATTCCTGTCAAACTAATCTGATAAGCTTGTATGAAGAGGTAAGTTCTGGACTGAACCAAAGAAATGCAGTGGACGTGATTTATATGGACTTTTCAAAAGCTTTTGATACGGTGCCACACAAAAGGTTGATACATAAAATGAGAGCAATGGGGATAGGGGAAAATATGTGTAAGTGGGCTAAGAACTGGCTCAGTGATAGGAAACAAAGGGTGGTTATTAATGGAACACACTCAGAATGGGTCACAGTTAATAGTAGGGTACCACAGGAGTCAGTATTCTTTTTAATGTATTTATTGATGACCTTGTAGGGGGCATACAGTGTAGAATCTCAATATTTGCAGATGACACTAAACTATGCAGGTTAATCAATACAGAGGAGGACAATTTTATATTACAGGAGGATTTATATAAACGAGAAGCTTGGGCTGATAAATGGCAAATGCGCTTTAATGGGGATAAATGTAAGGTCATGCACTTGGCCAGAGGAAATAAAATATATAATTATGTGCTTAATTGTAAAACACTGGGCAAAACTATCAATGAAAAAGACCTGGGTGTATGGGTAGATGACAAACTCACATTTAGTGGCCAATGTCAGGCAGCTGCTGCAAAGGCAAATAAAATAATGGGATGCATTAAAAGAGGCATAGATGCTCATGAGGAGAACATAATTTTACCTCTATACAAGTCACTAGTGCGACCACACTTAGAATACTGTGTACAATTCTGGTCTCCGGTGTATAAGAAAGACATAGCTGAACTAGAGCGGGTCCAGAGAAGAGCGACAAAAGTCATTAGAGGACTAAGGGGTCTGCAATACCAAGACAGGTTATTAAACTTGGGGTTATTTAGTTTGGAAACATGAAGACTTAGGAGTGATCTTATAATAATGTATAAATATATGAGGGAACAGTACAGAGACATTTTTAATGATCTTTTTACTCTTAGACCTGAGACTGGACAAGGGGGCATCCTCTACGTCTGTAGGAAAGAAGGTTTAATCATAATCACAGACGTGGATTCTTTACTGTAAGAGCAGTGAGACTATGGAACTCTCTACCACATGCTGTTGTAATGAGTGAGTCACTACTAACATTTAAGAAGGGCCTGGATGCCTTTCTTGAAAACTATAATATTACCGGTTATATATACTAGATCCTTTGATAGTGCGTTGATCCAGGGATCTAGTCTAATTGCGGAGTCAGGAAGGAATTTTTTTCCCCAATGTGGAGCTTAGTGTTGCCACATGTTTTTTTTTTTTTGCCTTCCTCTGGATCAACATGTAGCTATGGGTTGAACTAGATGGGCTTAAAGTCTTCCTTCAACCTTAAAAACTATGTTACTATGTATTTTTTCCAAACTTGATTTTTTCGTTCTCCTTGCCATCCATGGTATTGATAATATCCTTCTTCAGCACCATATTTCAAAGGCGTTGATTCTTCTTCTGTCTTATTCCTTTAATGTTGCAGTTTTACATCCATATATTACCACCGAAAGACCAGACTATGTACGAGCCATGTGTTTATCCTGAGTGAAATGTTCCTCCACTTGAAGACCTTGTTCAGTGACTTCATTGTTGAAATGACTGTAGCTATTTTCCTGGTGTCATTGCTGCATCTTGAGCAATATAGAGCAATCCAGTATATATAGTATTCATCACAATACAGTAATGCCATAGTGAAGGAAAAGAGGTAAAGAAATAATCCCTTATAAGCAAACAATCTGTCTAGTATGAAAAGAAAAAGCAAGATAAAAAAAATGCCTACCCGTATTCAGCAATGAAATAACAGAACACTGGCAGAGTAAATAGATGGACCATGGAATATATAATAAAATAACAAAATGTATTGGTTTCCAAATATGACAAGAAATATAATAGTATAAGTGCATGAAAGAACTGACAAAAGCCTGGATAGAAAAACTGGACCCCAGTCTATTCAAAGATGGAATCACAGCAATCCTTCATGGCCCAGCTGACAGTTACAGCAATAAAGTGCATATAGTACAGACAAAAAATGTATATGGTGTAAATAAGATGATTATCACAGTGTGACTAGTCACTACAGCCTAGTAAGAATGATGCAGAAATCATATAGCATAGGATGTAGACAAAAGTCTACATGGACAAATACCTTGTGACATGTTGAGAAAAATGCACCATTGGCTTCAGGACACATAAAGGGTTTCCAGGCATACCTCGATGCGCGTTTCATCTTAAGTGGCATTACCAGGAGGCATCATTAAAAAAAGTGATGAAGGGCAGTATAAAAGAGCATACTACTCCAGGAAGGAAAATCAGTGCTCTCGTCAACATGTTTCCACCCCACTCGTGACAACATGGTCAGCAGCAGCAGGGGATGATGGGAGAGGATGCTAGCAGCGTTTCCCGGTCCGCTCGGTTTAAGCGGACACTAGGCAGCCTTGTGTGTGAAGTGGTTACCACGATCAACATCGGGTAACCAAGGGCTGCGTCACCAGTAAGCGGCGGTGCTCACGCATCTCCGCTTCACTGAAAAAAGCTAAGTATTTAGCGGAGACCCGCTAAATACTAGCAGAGGTGATGTGTGAACATGGCCTAATAGTATTAGGCTAGGGTAACACATAGCAATCCGTTTTTAAAAGTGTTTTCCATGACCAATCCGTTTTGTTTTTGGTGCTTTTTGAGCCTCCTGTGCCCCTGAACGTTTTTGGACTTAGTCATTTTTTGCCAAAAAATGCTAGAAAAAACGGATCTGTTTTTCCATAGAGCCCCATGTTAAAAAAAATGGATCTGTTTTTCCATAGAGCCCCATGTTAAAAAAAATGGATCTGTTTTTAAACGGCACACAAAAACCTTGGGAGCAATGTTTTTAGGTGCAGAAAAAAAACGTATAGGGTGTTTATTACATATAATCCGTTTTTTCCATCAGTTTTTGTACTTAGAAATAAAAAGTGCAAAAACTGATGCCAAAAATGAACTAAGGGGTTATGTGTCACCCTAGCCTTAAAGAAGTAGAACAAGAAAAAAAGGGGGAAGATGATTACTAGGGATGGGCGAATCTACTCGCTAGGACTCGTTACTCTGCGAGTAGTAAGGGACTCTCAGGACTCGGTACTCTGCGAGTTTCCCAGCGTTTACTCGCACAGTAACGAGTCCAATGCAAATCAATGGCAATCCTAGTTTTGTCAGAGACTCTGACAAAACTAGGATTGCCATTGTCTTGCATTGGACTCGCTACTGTGCCAGTGATAGCAGGGAAACTCGCAGAGTAAGAGCTGTCTGCTCTGTGCAGCTCCAGGGTCCTAGAGTCCGCCTGCTGCCTGATGTAGCAGAGCTGAGATTGTTCTCAGTCTGCTCATTCCCTGTGCATAGACATCTATATGTATGCACAGGGGATGTAGCAGAGAGGACATCGCATTTTGGACTACGTCGGACGGAAGAGGATTTTTTTAATTAAAGATGGAGTCCCTAATGGCTTTTTTTTTATTTCTAATAAAAAAATTTCTCTGTGTGGTGTTTTTTTTAACCCTTTATTGGAGATTCTTAGTGGCCGGGTCAAACCTGGCCTGACATTAAGAATCCCGGGATTAATACCAGCTTGTATAACAAAGGTGGTATTAACCCCTTTATTACCCAGCGTGCCACCGCCACCAGGGCCGCTGGAAGAGCGGGATTCAGCGCCAGAGGATGGCGATTCAATGAACGCGCATTCTTCTGGGGCAGCTGCGGGCTGCAATTTGCAGCAGGGGTGCCCAGAAAGCTTGGGCCTCCCTGTGCTGCGGATTCCAGCCCCCAGCTGCTTAGCTGTACCTGGCTAGACATAGAAATTGCGCGGAGCCCCACGCATTTTTTTTTTATTATGCTACATCCCCTGTGCATAGATATAGATGTCTGTGCACAGCGAATGAGCAGACTGAGAACAAACTCAGCTCTGCTACATCAAGCAGCAGGCGGGCTCTAGGACCCTGGAGCTGCACAGAGCAGACAGCTCTTACTCTGCGAGTTTCCCTGCTATCACTGGCACAGTAGCGAGTCCAATGCAAGTCAATGGCAATCCTAGTTTTGTCAGTCTCTGACAAAACTAGGATTGCCATTGATTTGCATTGGGCTGGTTGCTGTGCGAGTAAACGCTGGGAAACTCGCAGAGTAACGAGTCCTAGCAGATAGAGCCTGAAGCTTCTGAGACACATCTGCAATTTGTAAATCGCACATTACTCGCTATTACTCGCTTCCCCATTCATTAACATTGGACTCGCTAGACTCGCAACGAGTAGCGAGTCCCGGGCTCGGACTCGCTAGAGTCAAACGATTCCGAGTAATTTAGGACTCGCCCATCACTAATGATTACATGTAAAATAACTGTGTTCAGCACATCCCTGCCACCTCAATGTGCATTTTGCCCTTCCTTCATTATACTCACTTTTTAATAAGGCTTTTCATGACTAGTCAAGTTTTTTTAATATGTGTCTAAAATGCAACAGACAGGTACAGTCATGGCCAAAAGTTTTGAGAATGATACAAATATTAATTTTAACAAAGTCTACTGCTTCAGTTTTTCTAATGGCAATTTGCATATACTCCAGAATGTCATAAAGAGTGATCAGCTTAACAGCAATTACTTGCAAAGTCAATATTTGCTTAGAAAATGAAGTTTAACCCCCAAGACACATTTCAATATCATTGCAGTCCTGCCTTAAAAGGAGCAGCTAACATCGTTTTAGTGATTGTTCCATTAACACAGGTGTGGGTGTTGATGAGGACAGGGCTGGCGATCAATCAGTCATGATTAAGTAAGAATGACACCACTGGACACTTTAAAAGGAGGCTGGTGCTTGGTATCATTGTTTCTCTTCAGTTAACCATGGTTATTCTAAAGAAACACGTGCAGCCGTCATTGCACTGCGCAAAAATGGCCTAAGAAGGAAGAGTGTCGCAGCTAGAAAGATTGCACCTCAGTCAACAATCTATTGCATCATCAAGAACTTCAAGGAGAGAGCTTCCATTGATGTCAAAAAGGCTCCAGGGTGCCCAAGAAAGAACAGCAAGTGCCAGGACCGTATCTTAAAACTGTTTCAGCTGCGGGATCGGACTATCAGCAGTGCCAAGCTTGCTCATGAACGGTAGCAGGCTGGTGTGAGTGCTTCTGCACGCACTGTGAGGCGGAGACTCTTTGAGCAAGGCCTGGTTTCAAGTAGGGCAGCAAAGAAGCCACTTCTCTCCAGAAAAAACATCAGGGATCGACTGATATTCTGCAAAAGGTACAGGGAGTGGACTGCTGAGGACTGGGGTAAAGTAATTTTCTCTGATGAATCCCCTTTTCGATTGTTTGGGACATCTGGAAAACAGCTTATTCGGAGAAGAAGAGGTGAGTGCTACCACCAGTCTTGTCTCATGCCAACTGTAAAGCATCCTGAAACCATTCATGTGTGGGGTTGCTTCTCAGCCAAAGGAATTGGCTCACTCACAGTCTTGCCTAAAAACACAGCAATGAATAAAGAATGGTACCAGAATGTCATCCAAGAGCAACTTCTCCCAACCGTCCAAGAGCAGTTTGGCGCCCAGCAATGCCTTTTCCAGCATGATGGAGCACCTTGCCATAAAGCAAAGGTGATAACTAAATGGCTCAGGGATCAAAACATAGAGATTTTGGGTCCATGGCCTGGAAACTCCCCAGATCTTAATCCCATTGAGAACTTGTGGTCAATCATCAAGAGACGAGTGGACAAACAAAAACCAACAAATTCTGCCAAAATGCAAGCATTGATTATGCAAGAATGGACTGCTATCAGTCAGGATTTGGTCTAGAAGTTGATTGAGAGCAGCCAGGGAGAATTGCAGAGCCCTGAAGAAGAAGGGTCAATACTGCAAATATTGACTTGCTGCATTAACTCATTCTAACTGTCAATATAACCTTTTGGTACTCATAATATGATTGCAATTATATTTCTGTATGCGATATAAACATCAGACAAACACAAATAAAAACCAGAGAGCAGCAGATCATGGGAAAATATCATTTTGGTGTCATTCTCAAA